>JAMJFZ010004023.1:13910000-14322500 GCA_026225945.1 Cricetomys ansorgei | reverse complement strand
TTCTCCCTGCTACCTCTGGGCCCTGTCCCTTATCTTTTGAAGGACTGGGGGATCCTTTTCCTGCTCTGCTGCTGCACAGTAGTTCTTCTGCAAACAAAAAGGAGTGGGAATGTATGCAGATGCTCATGAGAGAGATGGAGAAGGGTCAGGCACAGTGGCACATACCTGCAGTCCCAGCACTTGACAGGCCGGGGCAAGAGATCTCAAGTTTCAGGACAGCCTGAGCTATGCAGTAACACCTTGTCTCATAAAAAAAAGTAAATGAATACAAGAAAAGAGAAAGAGACACAGAGAGTCTGGGACCGAGAAAGATGAAAATAGAGAGATGAAGAGGCACAGAGGGAAAGACAGGCAGCATGAAGCTGGAAGACCCCAGCTCCTGGCACTGACTCATGCACCCACAGCCTCTGATCTGCTGGTCACCTGCTTTCTGTAGACTGAGCCCTTTGTCTCCATCTATACTCCTGGAGGCCCAGTAGGTCACAGTTGCTGTCTTGTCCCAGGACTTTAACTCTTTACTCCTCATGCTAGAATGATTGCTCTGCCCTTGTCATGATTGACTCCTCTTGAAGCTCTATGCCTCGTCTGCATTGCATGCATGTATCCATAAACACACCACACACACATACACTACACATATAATGCCATACATAGTACATACACATCACATGCTATACCACACACACACACACACACACACACAGTGGGGGTGGGAGCAGGGAGAAAGTGTGTAGGGTCTGAGCCTTCACAGGAAGACAAATGCCACAGCAGAAGATGACTCTATGGTGTTAAGCTACATGAAAACGTCACCTAACATGGGATCCTCAGCATTTTCTTTATAATTTCACTCAGGCATGGCACACCAAGCCACCACACACTGCTGATTCTTTTTGAGCCCCCGCCTCCCTTTCTTAAGAACTTTAGAGCCAGCTAGGTGCTCTCTGCTAGGAAGGAGTTTGGGCAGAGCTCAGTGGTAAAGCACATGTCCAGTGCGAGGCATTGGGTCCTCTCCCCAGCACAAACAACAACACCCAGACGCATTAGAACAAAGAGTTCAGAGGCTGAGCAAGTTCGGCCCTGCCAGGACACACTTACACAGAGCAATGCACCGGAAACAAAATCTAAAACAATCCTGCAAGAGACCAGGATCATTGTGTTTAACAAATGTCAAAACTAGTAAAAGACATTGGTCTAGAAGTCTTAAAATATGTGGCATCAGGTGAGGCCGGGGATCGTCTCGGTCAGCTGCTACCTCCTGACCCCAGCACACCTGACCCCAGCACACCTGACCCCAGCACAGCCTGACCCCAGAACAGCCTGACCCCAGCACAGCCTGAGCCCAGCACAGCCTGACCCCAGTACAACCTGACCCTAGTACAACCTGACCCTAGTATAGCCTGACCCCAGCACAGCCTGATGCCAGTAGAGCCTGATCCCAGTACAGTTTGACCCCATAACAGCCTGACTCCAGTACAGCCTGACCCCAGAACAGACTGACCCTGCAAAGCTGACTCCTGCACAGCCTGACTCAGTATAGCCTGCCATGATTATTCTCAGCATGGAAGACTTGGCTCTGGAATCAGAGGGCTTGAGGTTTCCACCCTGGCTTCACTGCTGGCTGGCTTCTCTAAGCTTAGGCTTAAATGGGCGTAATGAAAGCACCTCCCCTTCCTCCTACTTTCAAATCTTCTAAGAAAGGCTGAGGGTACATCCTAAGGGGCCCCAGGGGAGATGGTTCTTCCTTTAGGCATCCACTCTGGGTATCCCCTAGCATACCTGTCCTAGGGTCCATGGATCCCAAGCAGACGCCCTTCTGAGGTCCCAGGCCAGGTCCCACCCTCCCTCCTGTCTCTGACCATGTGCCACCCTGCCATGTGCTCTGGGGCTTCCTTCCTCCTGAAGCCATTCCAAAATGTCATCAGACCAAGGGGGCACATAAATCCAGATCATGCTCTGACCAGGGCACCTATCCAGAGGTATAATTCATCTTTCCAGTTCAAAGTCACCATGACAGCTAGTGGTCCTAAACAGTATACCCAGCAGCAGAGTACTCCCTGACTGACAGTAGATGCCCTGGGAGTCACCTGCTCTCTAATATGGAACATCTCATTTCTGGTTTCAGAGCCCATATGCTTGTTGCTAGCTCTCTCCTCTGCTCCATAGACCTTTTAGCACTTAATATATGAAGGGTAAAAGGTCAGTGGAAAGTCACTCTGCCTCTGGCCCACCCCCAGCAGGAGACTTGGAAATCTCCACCCTCAGACTTAAAATCCTTGTTTGCATAACTCAGCATTAATGGTCAAACAATGTTTCTAACCTCATGGTACTTTCCCACTTCCTCACTGTGCATGCTCCAAAAACCCCATCCAAGCCTGTCCCTCTGCCCAGCCCTCTGCTGTCTCTGTTCCTGTTCAGAGGCAGCTGCCATTTTGTGCCTTTCTCCCTAATAAATCTCTTGTGTGATGTTTGTCTCATGGTGTGACTTTGTGGTATTCCTTGACTCCCAACTGCCAAGATACCCTTGCACCTGAAAAACTCTTCCACTAGAGACCGCTGCCTGCTCTTGTCTACCTTTGCCCAATGTCCCCAGTCCCCAGAGAATTAATGCTCTGTCCAGTCTCATCTCTTCCTCTCGGCCCAAAGATAGTCAGCTCATTGGCTTGGGGACTAACCTGTCCCCAAGTCCTTGGTTTTCCTGTCATCCACCCTCATCAAGTCCACACATGTCCCTACTAAATCTATGGTGCCCCAGAAAGTTGTTAGGCCCAACATCACCCTATTCAGGAGATCAGACAGGTCCCATGGAGCCTGGCGGGGTCTGAGGTAAACCTGGGGGTCAAGTTCTGTCTTGGTTTGCTTTTCTGTCGATTTGATAAAATACTCTGACCAAAAGCAACTTAAGGAGTCGGGAAGGTTTACTTCATCTATACTTCTGGATCATATTCCATTTTTGAGGGAAGTTAGGCAGGGGTTCAAGGCAGGAACCCGAGGCAAACCATGGGGAACAGTACCTAACGGCTTGCTCCCTGGCTCATGATCAGCTAGCTTCCACACAAGTCACCAGGCCGACCTGTATGGGTCCCTAACACCCAAGTCTAGTGGCTCACAGCTGACTGTGACTCTAGCTCTGGGGGATCCGAAACCTCATCTGGCCTTTGCAGGCACCTGAACACACATGGTATGTACTCATACATACACGTGAATCAAATACAAAATAAATCTTTAAAACCCATTTTAAAAAAGAATTATTCTGAGAAAAAAGTGACATACCATAATAAAAAGTATCTGGCCCATAATAGCTGGTCCTTGTCCCCCAGGGCTGACCCTTGAATCTTACTTTTCCTCCAACCTTATATTTATCAGGTACAAAATCCCTCCACATAACCTCTCTGACTTCATGCCAGCCTAGCCCAAGATAAGTTCACTTACCTTGGTTTCCCATGGAATTCAGGGGAAGAATACATTTGTTAAGCAGGTGGTCTTGAATGATCCAATCAGGAGAGCTTGGAATCCCATGCAGAGTTTGAATGTTCAGTTTGGATCAAAGGGAGAGCATGGAAAGTTCCAGAACAAGCAACTCATTTCATGGGAGAATGAAAAGCAGATGTAGGCCTCCTCCCCTTACCCCACTCTTGTACAACAGGAGGTGGGGTACAGAGGCCCTGGGTCTATACTGAACCCCAGCACAAGAGGAAACACTTTGGCATCTGTTAAACGCAGTTCTCAATGTTAGTCATTATTTAAACTTAATTCTTTCCAGCTCCTGGGAAACACCAGCCCCCAGGAGGCCCCACTAGGTCTCCTAACTCCAGCCTGGGGAAATCTGCCTCTCCTATAGAATAGGCACTTGCTATTCTGAGTGACCCTAGGTACCCCACTCCTCAAGCACTGCAAGACTAAGAAGAGAGGACTAGGCTGGGACAGGCTTTGACTGCTGAGATGTGAATCCATATGATTCTGCCATGCACATTATAGGGTGCTCAGCAGAATGCCTGGGGTTTGCTTGCTAAATACAAGGGGCACCCCTCCCAATCTAACAACCCAAAGTGTCTCCAGACATCTCCCACTGGGAGCAAAATCACTGAGTGAGGACTATCGCCGTATACCCAAGCATGACCACCATGGCCTGGTGACTCACCATGGCCTGGCTTCTCTCTGCCTGCCAGCTTGGCAGCTTACCTGTATGACCAGCTGTGCTGACCTGTTCCACACTTCCTGCAGCTAACACCGGATAGTCCACAGATTTTCATGTGCTGCCTGGTCCCAGAGCATCTTCTGGGCTAGGTAGCCATAGTTCTTAGGTTTCTGACCCTAGATACCTGCAAATAGGTCAGATTCCAATCTTGGACTAGTGCTCTGCAGTCACACTTAGTTCTGGGCCCTTCTCCTGTATGTAACTCCACCTTGCCAAGCTTGCTTTCTAGGTTTTAAGGACTAGAGTAGGATGTCATGGGAACATGGCACTGAGAGGAAAACAGACTTCAGTGCTTCAGGGACAGTGCAGGAGGCACCTGTGTCTAGAAGGAAGGCGATCTATTTGATCTATCAGAAGAAATGGATCTATTTGCAGGTGGGTAGGGTCAGGGACCGAAGAACTGCAGCCACCCAACCCAGAAGATGCCCTGGGACCAGCCAGCACATGGAGCTCTGTGACTGTCCAGTGCTAGCTGCAGGGATATGAACAACACACGGGTAAGCAGCCAAGCAGGCAGGCAGAGAGAAGCCAGGCCATGGTGAGTCACCGGCCATGGTGGCCACGCTCTGGTAAAGGGCAGTAGATGGCCCGTCTACTCTATCAGCCTATGGAATTGTGTTTTTTACAATGGAAGTCAATCATGTTGAAAGCCTTTACTCAGGGGCTTAGGAGATGGTTTGGTCAGTGAAGTGCTTGTTACTAAACATAAAGACTGAAGTCAGATCCCTGGCACCCAGCACTGTGGTGGGGATGGGGTGACACAGAAACAGGCAGATTGGAGCTCACAGCCAGTCTGACTGAAGCGATGTTCTCTAGGTGCATTGAGAGACCCTGTATCGAGACCAGTGGTACATATCTATAATTCCAGCCCTGGGGTTGGGAAATGGCACATGGACAGGCATATTGGAGCTTACTGGTCAGCTAGCCTTACTGAAGTGATGCTCTCTAGGTGCGTGGAGAGACCCCGTCTCGAGACGGCGTTCAAGTGGAAGGGGTTAAAGGACACAAAGTTGAGCGGTAGGGAGGTGGGATTGGATCTGGGAGGAATGGGAGAAGTGAGTGTGATCAAAATACATTGTACGGAGTTCTCAAAGAACTAATAAAACACGAGGGGAAAAAAGTGCGGTGGGAAGTGATCGAGGAAGACACACCCAGTCAGCTTAGAACGCGATCCAGCATCAGACAACGGCTCAAAAACAGATCTTCTCTTAGGATTCGAATGTGCAGTGCTTCTGTAGAGTCTTGTGTTTGAATATGTAGTGTTCTCTTACATGCTTATGATTTGAATGTTTGGCTTCCAGGGAGGATGTAGAAAATTAGGAGATGGGGCCAGAGCTAGAGGAAGTAGGTCTCAAGGTGAGGGGTAGGTTCTTGAGGAGGTATCTCTGGCTGCTCCCTGTGTCACTCTTACTTCCTGTCTGCTGGGATGTGAGTAGCTATCTTGAGTACACGATTCTACCACCAAGATCTTCTGCCCAAGTACCTGTGGCCAAGCAGCTAGGGGCTGATCCTTGGAAACCATGAAATAAAAACACATTTCCACACCTACACTTGCTCATGTTCACACTGTGCAAAGGTGACTAGTACATTCTTATTACTCACATTTATTTTTAAAAATGGTCTAACATACGTGTGTGTGTGTGTGTGTGTGTGTATCCTAGTTATTTAGTGATGAAATAGTACTTTAAATTTATATGTATGCTGCGTGGGTATGTGCACCTCAGCGCAGATGTCTGCAGAGTGCAAAAGAGGGCATTGGAGTCCTTAGAGTGAAGTTGTGGGAGGTTATCAGCTGCCTGACGGGGTACTGGGAACAGAACTCAGGTCCTCTGGAAGAATAGTGTGAACTTTTAACCCTGGGGCCATCTCTCCAGCCATGAAAAATTAAATTTTTACATAATTTTGCTTTTAAAGCAATGACACAGTGTCTGCCCATACCCGCATATCTTCATACATTTATGCTCTGAGTTTTGGAGAATAAGTTCCAAAATGAGAGACCATGGAATCATTCAATTAGCATGTTTACTTCACATTATGTCCCAGAAACTAGTAGAGTCTTACTTACCTGCCAACAGTGTACGCTGCTCATTTCCCCGCTCTCAATTTTAAAGGTAATCATTCTATTTCATTGACTGAGCCACGTAAATATCTTTAGCTATTAGTAAGGCTGGATGTCTTTTAAATGATTTTCCTCGGTAACGAGTCATTTGTTCATAGCATCAGAGGGTGGGTGGGCGTGCTGCCTGACGCCTCCCCTTTGATTTGGCTCGGATTGATCTGCAGGAATGGGTTCTGCAGCACTTTTAGACTGCATAGCGGCACATACTTTCTCCTACGCTCTTGCTGATGTTATGGATTCCTTTCTACCACATTTTATTTATTCTATGGGGGTGTCTGCATATCAATATGCGCTTGTGGAAGTCAGAGGACAGCTTACAGGTATCAGTTCTCTCCTTCCACCGCGAGCGTCCCGGGAATTGAACTCAAGTCGTCAGGGTTGGCAGCAAGTACCATCGCACTTGCCCTGCGCTGACTCCAATTGGATGCTTTTGACGAGGCAATTTAGTTTGACTTTTAAAAAAATTTAGGTGTCTGAATTTGCACTTTTGGGTGGCTTCTGAATTTGGTGTCAGATTTAGAAAGGACTCCTTTAACCCAAGATAGATTGACAGATACAGATAGATGACTGATCGACTGATTGACTGATGGGTTGATGATAGATGATCGATTGACTAATAGATAGGAGATAAGTAGGTAGAAACTCAAGTACATAATTTCTACATTGTCTTTTAAGATATACAAACAAGTTAAAAGTGTGTCATATACATGTCATCAAGATATATATGTGTGTGTGTGTGTGTGTGTATGTTTATATACACACATACATGCACACATTCATACCTTTATCACAGATCTTTGATCCTTTAGAATTTGTTACTGTTCCTAGAATGAATATGTAGCTCACTTGTGCCCCACACATGGTAATCTGTGCCATGGCATCTCACTATTAGGACCACTGAACTGGAGCCAGCCTAGCCCAGGAAGGAAAACAGGCTGGAAACTGAGTGCATGTCCCCCTCCCCCACACTTCGCCCTCCCTCGCAGTCCATTTATCCTCTCCAGAGGCAGCAGGTGTTGCTGAGGTGCCTGCCTCAGAGCAGTGCAGGGTGAGGCCAGAGGACTGTCGGGGGAGCCGTGAACACTCCATCACTTGAACACGACATTACGGGAATGGTCAGGACCTGAGCGATGGTTACCTTGAGACCGCAGTAACTTACATGCCCAGAGAAATCATTTTCCTGGAAGATGCATTTTAGGCAGAGCAGAGGCCCAGGTGACCGCTATATCATCTGGCCCCTGGTTCCTGTGGATTTACACATGCTGGCTTCCCACAATAGAAAGAAATCTAATTACCAGTAGAATAACTTACAGGTAAGGAGACTTCTAGTGTGGGCCCAGCCTGGCCATAAATTCTTACAGCTGGGCCCTTGGGAGGTGAGCAGGTGCTCTGTTTAGGAGGCAGTACCCCAACTAATGCAGGCCAGCCTAGGACGCCATACCCCACCCTGCGCATGGCCAGCTTAGGAGAAAGTACCCTTCCTGGTGCAGGTTCAGTTTAGAAGGTAGTACCCCACCCTGGGCACCAGCTTAGGCGGCAGTACCCAAACCGGGTGCGGGCCCAGGAAGAAGGGCAAACCAGCTCCTGAGGATCTTTGCCTTTTCTGGGCTTGGAAAGTAGAAAGAACAGTAGCAGAGTCAGCCTGCCTCGGATCTCCATTCTTCTACTGACTGCCTCACACTGATCATCGTTCCTCGGTTTCCCCTTTCGGACACATTGTCCACCAATATCAAGCCATACCCGGGCGCAGAGCTTTAAGTACAAGCCTCCACAGTTCACAACAAGCTTGCAGAGTGGGAATGTGTTTTCATGTTGTCCGGAGTTAGACACTCCGTCAAAAAAGCTCGATGGCTATTGCCACAGTGACACTGGCAGGAAGCTACAGAGCTCAGATTCCAAGTGGTTCACCTGCACCCCGCAAAGCCTGAGTGTGTCTGGCACCAATGTCTGTGAGCACAGCAATTTGGCCATTTGCTACTGCAGCTGCTGGGAGATGTCACCTGTGGCATCAGTTTACTCCTGTGTCCCCTGCTGAGAGTCATAGGAAGATTCACAGTCAGGGCCTCATTCTCCCATGGCTGCCATGTGGCTGGGGTGGCTATGCATGAAGAAGCCACGGAGCAGGCCTGCCCCAGCGCGAGGCAGGCGGGCCAGGCCCTGCATCTGCACATGTGAGCTACAAGCCAAGCTTCCGCCTCCTAAGACCCAGGGCTCCCAGCTTCTGCCTTAACAAAGATGGGCCTAACACAACGAAAAGGGGCAAGCAGAACTGTGCTTTTTATAAGACTGAAAGCCTTCAAAGATGAATTTTCTTATGGCTGCATGTTCAGGTGGTCCATTGACCAGCTAATTAACTGCACAAGTAGCAGAAACAGAATAGAGATTATATTTATATGTTATGTCATACTTTTATATTTCACAAAAAGCTTTGCCTTCATTTTGGCAAAATCTTCAAATATGTTTATTTGTGTGCATGTGTGCGTGTGTGAGCATGTGTGAAAGTACAGTGGTTAGGTATGTACTTGTGTGTGTATGTGTGTGAACATGTATATGTGTGCACGTGAAGGCCAGAGGTCAATGTCAGCCGTCTTCCTCAATTGCTTTCTGCCTCATTTTTCTTTTGAGACAGGGTCTCTCATTGGTTAAGGCAGACTGACTGGCCATCGAGTCCCCAGGACGCCCTGTCTCTGCCTCCCAGTGCTAGAATTACAGGTGTGAGCCAACTTGCTTGGCTTGTTATGTGGGTACCAGGGGTCCCAACTCAGGTCCTCATGCTTGCATGGCAAACTCTTTACCCACAAGCCATCTCTTCAGCCCAGGGTTCATCTTCACAAAATTTTATGTTACTGGCAATACGTCTCTAAGGATTAAAAAATAAAATGTGACTGTGACCCCAGTGGAATTAATTGTGAATATGGTTCAGTTTCTAAAACATCTTATGACACATATAAAAGTTTAAAAAATACAATTATTTTTCCAATATGATTTCAGTAACTTCAGTACTTTCCCCCAAAATTTTTCCAAATTGCTAAAAAATTGAACAGGAAGTTATACATTATAATTAATAAATATAATTTTTTAAATTTTGTATGTGTGCATGGGGGGTGTACCAGGAGTACCACAGTGTGCATGTGGAGGTCAGAGGACAACATGCAGCAGTCCGTCCTCACATTCCACCTTGCAGGTCCTGGGGGTTGACCTGAGGTCCTCAGGCTTGACAGCAAGCGCCTTTACCCATTGAGCCGTCACACTGAACGCTGATCCAAATAGCAAAAAGAAAAAAAAAATAATTTGTCATTTCTGCAGCTTTTGGACTAACTTTTTAAAAACATTTTTTATTTATTGAAAAAAGTTTCATACAATATATCCTGCTCACACTTTCTCCTCCCCCAACTTCTCCCAGATCCTCCCCATCTCCCCACCCACCCAACTGCATGCCATTTCTGTTTAAACAAACAAGCAAACAACTAAACTAAACAAACAAACAAAAAAAAACCAAGAAACACACGTACACAACAACATTGTGTTGGAAAATGTAATATGCAAGCACAATACAAGACCAATAATACAAAAAATGCCCAAAGAAAGCAATCTGAGACAAAAAGTCTACAAAAATACCATTGAGTTCATTTTGTGATAGCCGTGTACTGCTGGGCGTGGGGCTGCCCTGAAGTGTGGTTAACATACCCAGGTGACTCCACTGAAGAAAACCGTGTTTTCCTTTGCAAGCAGGTACCAAGGACAGATAGCTTCTTGGTCAGGGGTTAGAGCCCATGTCTACTTCCCTCTCTCAGCCTTGGGACCCCATCTGGCTTGAATACATCCGGGCCCTGTGCCTGCTGCCACAGTCTCCGTGAGTTCACGTGTGCACCAGTCCTTTTGCGCCTGGAGAACAGTTTCCTTGGAGTTATTCATCCCTCTTGCTCTTAGAATCTTCCCATCTCCTCTTCTGAATAGCTCCCTAAGGCCTTAGAGGGGGATTCGATGAAGACATTCCATTTCAAACCCATATTCCGAGGTCTCTCACCCACTGCGCGTGGTTTATTGGTCTCCGCGTCAGTTCCCGCCTCCTGCAGAAGGAAGCTTCTATGACGACGGCCGGGTGAGGCTCTGATCTATGGGTACAGCAGAACGTTATTAGGGGTCATTTTATTGCTATGTTTCTTTAGCAGAACAATAGTATTTGGTTTTCCCCAAGGTCCCGGGCCTATCCCATTCCTGATTCTTGGCTACCCAAGCAGTATCAGGCATGGATCCCATCTCATGGAGTGGGCCTTAAATATAATCAGTCATCCCTCCCCTTATTCTCTCCCTTACCCCTTTCTTCCATCTCCATCCCCATTTAACTCTCCCATTCCAGTTCTCCTTGTTTCTCCATAACTGTATATTCTTTCTCTCTTCCTTGGGAGATCCACGTTCCTCCACTCCCAGTCTCTTACCCGATGCCTAACTTCTGTGGCTACGTGGATTATGGGATGTATATTGAGGGCTTAAAGCCAATATCACAAAGATATCAAAATTTTTAACCAAAGGTGCCATACTGAATCATTTCACATTCTCAAAAATTAATCAAATATCAAATACTTGTATATAAGTAAGGTAACTCACAGTTCTAGCCCTCGATGTTCCTCTAATCAACGATAGGACATGTCACACGTGCTGCGCCTTGAGCTTCGTGGACGGACACTTAAGAGTAATATGAATTGCTCTCTGTTGTGATATCTGCTGCAGTGTGGGCAGGTGCTGTGAAAACCATGTTAATTTTTATCCCCAGAGTCAGAAGCTGAAACATGAAGAGAAACAAGAAAATGAATGTTTGGCACAACTGGGAAACAATAATTTGCTATACAAGAATCTACTGCACTCAAGCTGAGAAGAAGGGTGTGACAGGTTAATTAATTTGCTTTTCTCTTATCTGCTCAAATGCTCTCTGAAGCAGTATCTGTCCCTGGTGCTGTCAGAGGTACACGGTACCCAGTCTTCACATGATCAGATTCAGTTGTGTAAGACCCAGGGCAAGGTGAGGAGGGGTGTGAAGAAGAGTTACCCTGGGCCTGGATGGTCAGAGCTATTGGAGCAATTGGTTTGCAGAGACACAGATGGGGCTGGGCCAGTACTGAGCAGCCTGTCACAATTGGCAGACACATTTGTATGGTGTGTGTGTGTGTGTGTGTGTTATGTGTGTGTGTGTGTATGTTGTATGTGTATGTATGTGTTGTGTGTGAATGTATGTGTTGTATGTGTATATGTGTTGAGTATGTATGTATGTGTAGTATGTGTGTGTGTATGTATGTATGTGTGTTGTGTGTAGTGTGTATGTGTGCGTATATGTGCCGTGAATTGTTGTATATATGGTGTGTATATGCATATATGTTGTGTCTGTGGGTGTATGTGGTTTGTATGGTATGTGTATGTGTGTGTATATTGTGTGTGTGTGTTGGGTGTTGGTGTATATGTGTGTGCATTTGTTTGTGTTGTGTGTATATGGGTTATGGTGATGTGTGTGTGTGTGTGTGTGTGTGTGTGTATGTATGATTTTCAGCATAAAGCCCAGTGCAAAGTCTCTCTGTTCAGGGCTCAGGAAACAGGGTGTGGAGGAGCCAGGGGTCCCCACAATTAATCTCAAGTTTGCCATTTCATTGAAAGAGTCCTGGGACTCAGCATGTGTTGACTCTCATAATTCTCACTCAATATGGTTAAAGGATCCAAAGCAGAATTAGCAGAGCAAGGCCCTCAGGTCAAAGTCTAGAGGAAACATAGAATAAGCGTTGGGTCCTGTCTTAAAGATGGATATGCTTTGTTCCCGTGACGACCAGTGGCAAGAACACACTTACCATGCTTCTACCAGGGATGCTCAGGAGACTCAGAGCTCAGAGCATGAGACACGTGTTACACGGGTTCTCTACCCAGCATACTCCAGAGTTCCAGATCCCAGACAGAAAGCATATTCCACTTGAGTTACCCTGTTGGGATAGGATAAGCCCAAGCGAGCCACTCAGGAAATGGAGAGGCCACTGCTGAAGGCCAAGTCCAGGCACCAGCCAAGGGCCAACTTTGCAATCGGATCTTTCTAAGGCTCTCTTCCTCACAGGAAGTATCACACACACAGAAACAGGGAAAAAAGCATTTTAATTTCACCTCCCCTTCAGGTTCCACTTCCTGAGGTAGAGGTAGAAGCTGGTGTCCAGAGCTGCTGGGAGCTGCTGGGATGGCTCCTGCCTCATCCAGGTCCTTCTCAGTGACTATGGGCTATCTGAAGCTTTTGTAACATTCTGAGTATGCAGATGTCATAGTCTGCTGGTGCTGACAAACTGCTAACAGATAGATCCATGTACGATGCTCAGATTTAGGTTCAAGCAAATCTTCAACAGTATTCTGTTTAAGGATGTCATGGTGCTGGGCTGGGGGCTGGGGAAATGGCTCACTGAGTATTTTGCCATGCAAGTGTGAGGACCAGAGCTAGGACCCCCAGCACCACTGTAAGTGATAGGCAGGTGTATCGGAGGCCTGCTCGTGCTGCTGCCTTGAGTAACCCTTGAACAATCTGTTCAACTAGACTGAGGAAGCCTGAGTTCAGCAGGAAATCTAGCCTCAACATATAAGGTATAGAGAAATAGAGGGAGACACCTGAATCAACCTCTGGCCTCCATGTGTACCTGCACACACACATGCACTCACACAGATATGAATATGGACACCCACAGAAAATGCTATGGGTATAAACTATTTTCTAATACAAGTGAGTTCAAGACAACTTTTACCCATAGGAATAAGGGAACAGGGAGCAGAGGAAGAGAAAAACCACAGCTATTAGAGGGTTCACAGGCTGTGCTAGAAAGTTTGCCTGAAATTCCAGTACTCTCCAGGTAAGGCAGGAGGCTATCCTAGGCTACACAGTCAGACTATCTCTGAATAAACAAATGAACAGCCAAGTCTAGAGGTGCAGGCCTGGAGCACTAGATATTCTGGAGACTGAAACAAAAGGATTTTAAGTTCAAGGATTGCTTGGCTACAGAATGAACTCAAGTCCAACAGAGTTGAGAAACTAAGACCCTGCCTCAAAATATAAAGTAAAAAGAGGCTGGGGCTCAGTGGTAGAATACAATTAGCATAAAACTCCAGCTGCAACTCCCAGTACTTGAGAGGAAAAAAAGAGAATCACAGTCACAAATTCACATGAAATGTGTGCGCATACCCATGCTCTCACATGCACAAGTTCACATTATATGTAACACTTATTTATTTGTTTGCTTGCTTGTTTATTTATTTATTTTGTTTTTCTGAGACAAGGTTTTTCTTTTACTCTGTTACTCTGGCTGTTACTCCTGGAACTCACTCTGTAGACCAGGCTGGCCTCTAACTCACAGGGATCTACCTGATCCTGCCTCCCAAATGCTGGCATCAAAGGCATGCGCAACCACCGCCCAGAACATTTTAATCTTTAACTTTTTACCATCTAGTGGGTCATTCATCCATGTAATTCTAGTGCTCAGAAAGCCAAGACAGGAGGCTTGTCAAATATTCTAGGCTATCTTAGGCTACATACTGTGTTCCAAGCCAGTTAGAGATACAAAATAAGACTCTGTCTTAGGCAACACAAAACACAAAGTCTGGAGATGTAGCTCAGTGTGCTTCACTTGCCTAGCTATGTACAAGGCCTTAGTTCAATCCCCAATACACATACACACACACACACACACACACACACACACACCTGGGTAATGGTAATGTGACTTGTCAATTATAGGCACATGTGAGATGGAGTTCTCAATATGAAATTTCCACCACAAACCATTATACCTTAATTCCCACTGAAGCCATGGTAATCTCCAATCCACTGACATCAGGCTCAACATTTTTTTATGCCTGGCTGGTCAGAAGTCATTCATTTCATCACGTCATGAACTAATTTTTGACTGAGCTGTTCAACTTAATTTTTATCACTCCACATTTCGTTGTTTAAATTACAGGCAAATAACCCTGTTTCCCTGTGTTTATCTTTGTAGCCTCCTCTTGTCTGTAAGTGGTGCTCACTTTCTATCGATGCAAGGGGTCTCGTGCTTCCATTAAAATAAGTTTATGTGAACTAAAGCCTGAGATAAATTAAAGGGGTATATTGAATGATGTCTTCTGTGGCACAACGACGTGACAATAGCCATCCAAGCTCAACTTGCTAGGTCCTAGAAAGGTCAGAGCCACAGGGATGTTTGCACCCTGGATCAGGATGACGTTCCTCCTGGAAGAGCAATCCTCAGGGCTCCAACAGGGGATCCCTTATTGCTGAGACCACAATGACAGTGCACACAGGGGTATTTGGTGACAGAAACAAAGAAGGGTCGAGGTTTTGAAATAACACATGTAAAGCCATGCAGTGAACTGCACTTTAAAGCGCTTCCTTGGGTCACAGGGCTGTTTTCTAGTTGGTAGAATGCTTGCCCAGCATTCTTGAAGTCCTGAGTTCCAGCACAGCGTAAGCTGTGTGTGGAGAAGCCTGTAACCCCAGAGGGAAAGGAGAGGCAGGCAGATCAGTAGTACAAGGTCATCGTCAGCTACAAAGAAAGCCCAGGACAGCTTGGGCTATCTTTTAAAAATAGACTTCCTAGACTCTGAACTACAACCAGACTCAGTATTTCCAGAGGCTGAATACAAATCCAGGAGCATCTCAGTGGCATTCCTGAGTTATCTTTCACTATTATTTTTCCAAGATGGGCACCAACTTTTAAATAGTGAATGAATAACAACAGCCAAAAAAAAAAAAAAAAAAAAAAAAAAGGAACACCATAGGATCTGCCCATCTCTGTTTTCCATCCCCCCAAACATCCATGATTCAATATTTGGAATCTACTATTCCCTTGCAATATTTTCTGATTTCCTTTCCTTTGCTGAGAGAAAACACTCTGACTGTGGCAACAATAGGGAAGAAAAAGACTGATTCGGCTTACACTTCCAGGTCACAGTCATCACTGAGGGGAGTCAGGGCAGGATCTGAAGTAGGAACTTGAAGCAGAAATCATGGAGGAACATTGCTTTCTGGCTTGCTCAACAATTTATGCTCAACTAGCTCCTTAGATAGCTGAAGACCACCCGCCTAGGAAATGACGCTACCCACAGTGGACTGGGCCCTTCTACATTAGTTAACAATAAAGACAACCACTCACAGGCTGGCCAATCTGATCTGAGTAATCCCTCAATTGAAACCCCCTCTCAAGTGACTCTAGGCTATGTCAACCAAGCAGTTAAAGTGAACTAGAGCACACAGCAAAGGGGACTTTGAAAGTGTCATGAAGTTGAAGGTACTGAGAGTAGTAGATGATCCTAGAATATTTGGTCTCCAAAATAATCGCAAGTGTCCCTATAGAGTGTTATAGGAGGCAGCGGAGGGGGAATTTATTATGGAGAGGAGATAGACCATGTGATCCTAGATACAGGTAACAGCAGCCACAGGAAGCTGGAAGAGCCAGGAAAGCTGATTCTCCCCAAGAGCCTCTTAAGGAAGCACGGAGCAGACACCTTGACTTAGGCCTGGAAAACTCAGCACACATTTCTGGACTCAGGACTGTGAGATAGAGAGTTTCAGGTGTCTTAAGCCTCAGAGTTCATCTTACAGCCACCAGGGAAACTAACACAGCTACCAACGCGGGCAGGAGTTATGGATCAAGGGAGCTGCACAATCTATGGGGCCATCGCCAAGTGTCCTGGAAAGCTTCAGGGGCTTTGAGCTGAGGCCTCCTAAATGCAAACAGCTTGGGAGCTCTGAATGTGGCCTGGCCGTGTGGAATGCATTAAAGACACGGAGGCCAGAGACAGGGAACTCTGCCAAGCGGTTCTCGAAGCAGCTCAGGCTTGCAGGAGTGAGAGCCAGGCCCTCGGGATTAGCGGTGGAAAGGGGAGAAAGGGCCTGCACAAAGGAAATTTCAAAGGCAAAATTGATGGGGCTTAGTGAAAGACTGAATACAGCAGATGAAGGGGAGATTCCTTCCAGCTGTGAGAGCAGACACTGGCAGTGGGGGGGGGGGGGGGGGGGACGACGACTGGGTGATGGAGAGGCATTTGTAAGTGTTTTTAACACTGCCTGGAACTTCTAACTTGACTCAGTGGATTGCTGTGGATTGCACTGCTCCAAGAGTCAGGGAGATAGCCAGCAGATGGACGTTTCTGCAAGGCTGGAGGAAAACACTGTTGCCAGGGATCCTGCTGATAAAGTATGGAAGAATTCTCTCCACCCCACCTCCTGATCTCCCCTTTGCCTGAGGGCTTGTAGAGGCCTAGATTTTTAATGTGGGATTAGAAGGGCGAGGGAAGGCATGGGCTTGGAATGGTAAAGGATAGGAAAAGACAATAGCTAGGGTAAAATAAGCCACAGACATTGCCTTGCCCTCTTGCTGGGACACTGGCCAGCATCCATCAGCCCCTGTGCCTGAGGTTTTGTACCTTTGCAGCTCTGCCCACAGAACCCAAGTTCCTGCTTGGTGGCATTTCCTTCCCTGAGGTTCTGGAGAAGAAACATCATTTTATTTAGTCAACATCACAAGTGACCCTGGTGTGATAGGAGAATACACCTTGTCAGAAGGTGACATGGAATTGGACTTAAGGAGAGCTTCTAGTCTCGGTTACTCTAAAACCAAGAGTAGGGCTCTGGAAAGGCTGTCCTCACCCTACAAGCACAGGGGATCCAAAGAATGTGAATATCAAACCCTCTGAATGGAGGGAGTCAAAGTTCAGAGTTCACCTGGCTTGGTAACAGGAGAGAAAGGAGAGAGGGACCTGCATTTGCTGTTAATTATTTATCATCCATCTCTTGCGCACAGGCACCTGTTAGAGGCTCAGGATATCCCGCCAATGTGGCAGCCTTGGGCCCTGTCCCTGGGGTACTTACAAATGCTATCCAAACAGCTTTTGCAAACAGCCTGAGAGGAGGCTTGACACATAACTGAAGCTCTGCCTTCTCCAAAATGACTGAGTTGGCGAATGTGAAATGTATGCTGGACCCAACCACCACTGCGCTCTGTTGATGCTGTCTCTCTTCAGGGGCCTCCAACAACCTGCTGCTGCACGGTGTATACCCATGTCATTCATCTCATCTCCCCCAGATACTTCCCTAGAGGAATTTCCTGGGGTTGTTGCGGAAATGATTTTATCTCAGTACTTTCCTAAACTATTGCTTTTCCATCCTGGTCCAAACCCCTATAGGTATAGATTGGCCAGTTCAGCAACCATTAATTGAGTTAAGTTTAGCACGTGTGATAAGTGAGGGCAAAGGGTGTAGCCTTGCCCAGAGGGAGTGCTAATCCACAAGGGTGTCCTGTTCCTTACTTAGCCACTCCTCACAGCCTGGGCTGGTGGACAGAGGGTCTGCCTGAAGACAACTGGTTCTTAAACCTGGGACTGGAAAGTGGCAGATCTGGAGAAAGCAAAGTCCAAGACCTTAAATGCCTGTGTTATTTTCCTCTTCTCTGTGTTCCATTCAGTCCCCAGAGCTTCTAGGGGGAAAGACATGGATAGGCCACTAGAATCTAGCACATATGGCTATAGTACATCCATCATCTCATTTGAATCCCACGGGGGACCTAGAAGTGTGCTTGTCCCTGTTCTGCATATAAATTAATAGAGGCACAAGGAATACCAGGATTTGGGTTTGAGGTGTGGCTCGGTTGGTAAATATTTGCCATACAAGCATGAGGACCCAAGTTTGGTTCCCATAACCCAGGTCTCAGAACAAAACAGAACCAAAGTGGGTAGTGTCCTGAGTAATGACACCCAGTGTGGGCCTCAGGCCTCCACAGACACGTACGTGTATTGCTCTCCTCACCTAGAAATAGTGGGGTTTGTCCCAAGTTACCCAGTTCTCAGATTGCCAAATTGAGGCACAAGTCCAAGTCCATGAGAGCAATGTTAGTTTTCTTTTCTGTCAATATCAGATTCCTGTCTTTGTCGCTGGTATCTTGTCCCCACCCCCACCCCTCCCCCCCAAATCACATGTATGCAGGCTAACTCCAAAGCATAATTAGATTAGAAACAGAAGTGCCTCTGCTCTGCTCTCAGACCTGGCAGCAGGCAGCAGGCAATTCTCCTGAGGACACTTAGTGATTTCTAGGGGAAATATGACCATCAGTCCAGTCCAAAGGCCCAGAGGTGGTTTCAATTAGGGCTCTGAGTGTTGTGCCTTCAGAGGCCAGGGAACAATGGAGGGTGCTCCAGGAGAGAAGGCTAACCTCTCTCAGCACCCACTCTGTTCCTGGCTAATATGTCAATAGCCTCTTAAACAGAACATTATGTGTCTGGGATTTTATTGTCAGACCCATCCCTTTTGGGTCGAGTTGAGCTTTTTTTTTTTTTTTTTTAATCTAAACTTGATTGCCCTGCTCATTATCAAAGCCGCCATCCATCTGTTTCCACTTTCTTGGGGTTGCAGTGAGGATAGCGTGGAAATCTGCTCTTACTTGAGGTTTTAGGATTCTCCTCCCCCTTTGTTGAGAGTTGTTCAAGCCTTGGTGTAGTCACCGCAATATGATCTTCCAGCAGTGGGTGGCCCGGCTGTGCCATTTGAAACTAATTTACAGCCTCATCTGAGACGATCGTCACTTTAAATTAATTAACCAGAGCACATCAAAAAAAACCTATGTCAGGGAGTGGAGACAAGGAGGTAGGTGGAGGGGTTTTCAGAGGTCAGAAAGGGCTCCCAGAGCTTTGCTGGATCTTGTCCTTGGGCACAAAGGGCCGTCTTCGCTAGGCTTTCCACCCACCTTTTGAAAGTAAAATATACACAGAAACCATAAGAAATTCAGCGTGTTGGTTTTGAAAGGCTTCTTTGGGAAGATAAGAATTCCATGTTGTTTTTATGATGCAAGACCACAACTAGGAAGGAAGGTGAGCAGGCTGGCTGGAGGGACCTGTGCGTTGTACACGGGGTGCAAGACATGGCTGCTGAGGTGGCCAGGCCTGGGATCTGCTTGCCCCCACACTGGAATAGCTCCTTCCCAGGGGATTGTCTCTTGCTCCTCTGATAGTCATGAAGTACATACTGAACCTTGTAGTGTGGCTAGTGCTGAGGGGAGAAGAGCTTTCGAGAGGTTTGTGGATTTCATCAACACGACGAGCATCATTGTACAACTCCTGGCAAGTCACAGAGTGTTCTGACGTTCCCACTTCATCTTCACTGTGACCTTGTGGAGCACGAGATATTATCATTCCATTTCAGAAGAGAAGGGACGGAGGCTCAGAGAGGCCAAGAGACTTGCCCCTGAG
This sequence comes from Cricetomys ansorgei, assembly GCA_026225945.1. Lineage (NCBI taxonomy): Eukaryota > Metazoa > Chordata > Mammalia > Rodentia > Nesomyidae > Cricetomys > Cricetomys ansorgei. The sequence continues at coordinate 14,302,941 of JAMJFZ010004023.1, read as the reverse complement.
CACACAGCTGTAAGAAGCTAGAGTGAGAATCCCAAACAAAGCCTGTGACTAAAACCAAGTCCTCTTTCCATCCCACGTGCACAGATGAGGAGTGTGTACACAAAAGCACAGGGATACCAAATCTTGAGAAACCTCCAGTCAACACAACCCCTGCAGGGTCCGCAGGCACCTTGCTTTCTGCAATAACATGCCCCTGCCTCCGTGATCTTGAGATGTGGGCACGTGATGGAGGCAGGTCTTTAGCCAGCTCTGAAGGAGTTCTGGGTATTCAACATGGCATAAATCTGTCGGTAACAAACTGTGCACATCCTCTCTGGGCTCCAGCTGACTTTGTAAAGTTGAAACAGGTGGAGTGTTTGGACAGCAACAGATTCTAATCTCGTCACTCTTCCATGCCAGAAAGTATCTGAGAGTAATTTGAGTCATTAAGCGAGGCTTTCATAATGCCTGGCTCAGACCAAGTCCTCAAAGCAAACCCGCTGCGACTGGAGGTCCCCAAAGTGTCTCCTTCTGCTGAGCTCAGAGCTGGAAGGAGAACCTTCACACACAATGGTTCCTGGTCCAACCAAAAATACGGCTGTTACAGAATTACGGAGCTGACTGTAATAGTTGACCCCGAGTACTGTGTGTGGTAAATACCTCTTCTACCTCTTTCTGATTCTTGGGACAATCCTATGAAGTCTTTGATTACCCCATTGGACAGGTAAGGGATCTGCAAAAACGATCGACAAAATGTCCTCTTGTCAACAGATTCAGATTCAGGCCGCTTGCCTCCCAGGCAGAGCACAAAGCCACAAGGCTACTTATCCTATCCGGACCCTCTGTGAACAACTGTGAGTTTGGCCTTGACTAGATTCCAGAGACGGAGAGCTCACTGCCTGTATAACCACCTATAGCAAAACAGAGGCTTTGAAGTAGAGAACGAACACTCCCTGACACTGAAGTGAAATTTTGCTTCCTGTCATTTCTATGTATTGATCTAGATACTGGAAGAAACCTTGGAAAATATGTTTAAACTCCTTTCTCCATCTCCAGTAGTCCCAGGGAGCTCCGTCTCTCAAAATGAAGACCTGCTTCTGTAGATCTGGACTGGGGCCTAAGATCCTGCATTTCTTGCAAGTCCCTGAATAAAGCCAATGTCACTGGTTCAGATCACATTTTGAGGAACAAGGATCTAGCCCAGGTGTAGGGTTAAGCCCAGTCTGCCTCCCATTTAATTGGGATACTGTAACACCTGTCTGTTCAGAATGATTATGGCTGTTTCCTTGCTACCACAATGTCAAAAAGTCATAACAAAATCCACGAGGGGCCTGGGGAGTTTGCTCAGTGGGTAAAGTGCCTGCCGCACGGCCATGATGACCTGAGTTCAAGTCCCGGCACCCACAATAAAAACCAGATGTAGCAGCACATACCTGTAATTCCAGCTCTGGGGTTTCTGAGACAGTAGGAAACCAGGGTTCACTAGCTTGCCAGCTTAGCCAATCAGTGAGAGACCCTGCCTCAAAAAAAAAGCAGAAAGGAAGAAAGAAAGAAAGAAAGGAGGGAAGGAAGGAAGGAAGGAAGGAGGGAAGGAAGGAAGGAAGGAGGGAGGGAAGGGAGGGAGGGAGGGAGGAAGGAAGGAAGGAAGGAAGGAAGGAAGGAAGGAAGGAAGGAAGGAAGGAAGGAAAGGGAAAAGATATAAAAGATGGAGACAAAGGAAGAAGTCACTGTACATCAACCTCTGGCTTCCACACATGCACGGTACAGGTGAAGAGGTTCCAGAAAGCCCTAAACACCTAAAATATCCAGCCCTCCCAGAAAAAGATAGCCAAACCAGATGACTGTTCTTGACACTTTGAAAACCTCTGCCCTGTCCTCTACCCGCCCCTCCCTCTACCGCCCTGCCCTCTACCCGGCCGTTACCACAGAACACTCTAAGCCTCATCACCTCTCTGATCCAGTGTAATGAGCACCCTGATGTCTAACCCTGAGCACTCACAGGTTGGTCAGAGACCACACAAAGACTCGGTTGAAGGAATGGACTGGGCCCTGATCCTCCTGGATAACCTAGAACCATTTTTTCTTCCTTGAAAGGGTCCAGGCTTGTTTTAGCTGCCCTGCTGAGCTTTGTGCACCCCTGCCCCTCAGCTGACCCCTGCATGTCTCCACTGCCCCTCAGCTGACCCCTGCATGTCCCCACTGCCCCTCAGCTGACCCCTCCATGTACCTAGTGCTCCTCAGCTGACCCCCTCCATGTATCCATTGCCCCTCAGCTGACCCCCTCCGTGCACCCCTGCCCCTCAGCTGACCCCTCCGTGCACCCCTGCCCCTCAGCTGACCCCCTCTGTGTACCCACTGCCCCTCAGCTGACCCCTGCATGTACCCACTGCCCCTCAGCTGACCCCCTCCGTGCCCCCCACTCTCTCCCTTTTCCTTTTCTTCCTTCATGCTCTCCCCTGCTCTAGACTCCCTTGAAGAGTTCTGCTTAATTATTGACCAGACTACTAAAGAACGTAGATCCTGAACCCCTTAGGATTGTGCACAAAGTCTGGGCAGAATGGGCCTCCTCCTCTTTGAGGCCTGGGCTTTGTCCAGGGACTTGAGGCCAGGATATGATGACCAGGGAGCTAGCTCATCATCCACAGGCCGCTGCTGATTCAAAGTGTCTCTGGAGAGGAGACACATTTTGAATTCCTCTGTGTGACTCACAGCACTGAGAATAGAGACGAATTTGGGAAGATTAGAGGTGGGGGGGGGGGGGCGTAGAGCTCATGAGCTCTAGGAAGGAAAGATAAGGCTGTATCCTGGAGATATTTTTTAAAGAAATCCTAATAGCGTTGGCATCTGGCCCTGGGGGAGGGAAGTGTTGGACATGGCCTACCCATTTGAAGGAAAGGCTCTCTCTTTTTCCACTGGAAAAGTCCACACCTTACAAGTGGAGAAAGGAAGGAGAGGAAAGAGGAGGAGAGCACTGGTTCCTCTTTACTCTGAATGGGCTGCCAAGAGCTCTCAGGGATGAGCAGGTGTTAGGACAGGGCACTGCTCCCCAAGCAACGGAAATTCCAGCAAAGCACTGTCTAAGTTGGGTTTTTGCTGCTGTGACAAACACCAGAACCAAAGCAACTTGAGGAAGAAAGAGTTGATTTCAGCTTCAGTTGTAGTCCAGCATGGAGGGAAGTCAGGACAGGAACTCCAGGCAGGAACTGTAGCAGAGGCCACTGGTTTTACTCTCTGGCTTGCTCAGCTTGCTTTCTTGTATGCTTCAGGCTACCCGAGGGTGGCGCTGCCCACAGTCAGCTGAGCCCTTCCACACCACTCTTCAATCTAGAATGGCCCTCAGACTTGACCACAGGCCAATCTAAGGGGGAGCAATTTCTCAATTGAGTGTCCTTCTTCTCTGATGACCCTTGCTTGTGTCTAGTTGACAAAAATCTACCCAACAAAGGGGCCAGCAGTGCCTGACAGAAGCTGGAGACCTGAAAGTTGGCTTGGGCCAGGAAAGACTTCACTTGGACAACCAGGAAAGAAGAGAAGGGAGAAGCTCAGTGAGCTGGTGGGGCCGATGGGGCCCGGGCATGGCTGAGCCAGCAGCAGGGCGCTGTGCCTCACTAGGGAAAGGCTAGCAAGCAGAGGGAGGATGTGTTGGAGGTGGGTTCAGGACTCTGGACACCAGAGAAGCTAGGCTGTGCCTTGAGCAGTTTCTTGGCTTTCTGTAGAGTTTTCTCTATATTGCCCATACACCCATAAAGCCAAGCTCAGGTCTGGGGCTGAGCATGGCAGAGTCTGAGCCCTCTCCCTGTGGGATGCTGAGTCTTCTGGCTCCTCTAGTAGGCAAGTGGTCCCAACAGAGTCCTTCTTGGAACTGCCCTAAGCACTGCCCTAGTCTTTTCTAAGGTACCATCCCCAGCTCTCTGGATCTGTGCCCTGTGTCCTTCACAGCATTGCCCCCATAAAATCTTTGGTCCATCTAGTGCGGTATTGGAGTATGAGTGACATAGATAGTGGACAGAGAATTCTGTTCTCTCCTAAGGGGTCTATGCTCCTCCATGGGTGAGGTCATATCAGGACCAGCACAATCTGAGCAACGGTTGTCTCTGGAACCCAGCAAGTGCTGGGAGCACAAAGGCCTCTAGAACCAGAGGCCTGGGAAAGACAGGCTGCATCCAACAGCATGCACAGCTCGACAGCACCTCAACCCATTCTCATCCTGCCCCTTTCCTAGTAAAGACCCTGAAAAGTTATAAGCAGTGTAAAGCCTCAGACACCAGCATCTGCTAAAGTCAGCCAAGCACCCTCACTCCTGAGAACCACCTGCGGTGCTCTTTCCCAAACGTGAGCTTCTAACCTTTGATTCCACAATGGTTAACAGGAGAGTGAGGAATGGGGAGATGCCAAGGAGACCACGGAGGAGGACCAGGCTTTTCAGTGTGGAGAAAGGGCACAGAAGGATAGCTGTCATCTCTCAATGTCCTCTCTACCACAGGCTGCGTTGTCAAGATATTAGAAAAGACAGCTGTACAAGTACCATTCATCCTCCATGTTCACTCATTCCAGTATTTAAGTCTCAACCTGGGCACTGACGACATTTGGATTGGCAAACTCTCTGCTATGTAGACTCTGCAATGTGTGGAATGATACCAATAGCATCCTTCACCGCTATTCATCAGAAGCCTGGACAAAAAAATAAATGCCTTTAGATATTGCTAAATATCCCCCAAGTAGAAAACTCACCTCTCTGGGAACTCCTGACTTAATCATCAGAAACCCCACATTTAATGAAACGTCAATGCATCCTGTGGGTTGTGTTTTCCCCCAATCCGTCCTCCTATGTGAATGCTGAATTTAGGGCTTATCAGGTGCCTGCTAATCTGAAACTTATAAAATGGTCCTGGAGTGCCTCCATGGATCCCAGGACGCCCCTTACATCAAGCTCCATCTAACAGAATCTTATGTAGGCAGCTCAGCCCAAGCAGACACCTACCATGGTCTCTTCTGGATAACAAATGTTTCCAGGATAGATTAACTAGTGTGTAGTTTCATGTTCCCCCTGTGAGTTTAATAGGTTTGAATCCAGAGCAGAAGTGAACATCTCTTGATTAATTTTTTCATCCCACAAACAAGCATTGAGTTTCTATAGTGGCAGACACTGTGCTAGGGGCTAGGAACAGATCTGCAAAGCTATATTCACACCCCGTCCATTGAGCACAGGCTCCCAGGTTTTACTGTTGAGGCTTGAGCTGCCCCACCATCTATGAGCTATGTGAATCTTGATACATTTCTTTTAATCTCCTTAAAGCTCAACTCTTCATTTGTAAGATGGGAATAATGGCGGCTCCCACCTCTACCAGAAGTGAGAATTAGGTGGTGTAAGATGTCAAAATCACTTTGCACAGAGCCTGGCAGGTGATAAAGTAGGAATGAGCTCACTCCCTTGAATGGCGGTCAATCTTATTATCGGAGGCATTGCTTGCTGGTGGGAGAGACAGGCAGATTTAACTTGCAATTATATAAAGTATGGTAGGTACCCCGAGAAACAGATGTATAGAACTCATTCGAGAAGATGAGGTAAGGTTACATAAATTCACACCTGAAGCTTAAGACTCATGGGGTGATGGGGAAAGTATTGTGGGCAGGGAAAACCATGTATGGAGGCTCAGAGGCCAGAGCCACAGGACATGGGAAGGGAGCTGAGCAGGCCCAAGGGATCTGGAGCAGGATAGTGGATACATGAGCTGTATCTGCACCAGTCAATCCTGCAAGCCCATTTAAGGCCTTCCAGTGTAACTCAAGGGGAAGCCTTTGAGAATCTGCTACGAAAGAAGGGCTTGGTCAAGTTTGATTTAGAACTTCACCCTGGATGAGTAAGGGCAAAATGATTGGAGGCACAAAAATGGCCCCTGTTGCTGTCTCCCAGTGAGAGGTGGCAGCTGCTTGTCCCAAGGAGTCATAGCAGGAATCCGAAGAGCCTGGACAGAGCAACAGACTGTTGATAGCGTAGACCCAGGCACAGAGCAGAGAACACCCAACACCTGGAGAGGGAGGGCAGAAGGGGGCAGGTGGGGAAGTTGGATTGTGGAAAGAGCACATGAGCTTCTGAAGGGCTCCCCAGAAGTTCTTATAACATCCCATGTGTGTGGGAGGGGTGATGTCTGTGAGCTCCAAAGTTCTAAACTCCAGGAAATAGACCAGAAACAACATAGAAAATGTCCTTCCCTTACAGTGTGTCCCCATAGGCAGCCACGGGGTGGGACTATGGCTATGCAGTGGATGTCAAAGCAGAACAGCGCATGCCAGGGGCCCTGGGGGCTGTCATCTGTGGGAAAGGTAAGGAAATTAGGTCTAGAGTCTGGAAAGAGGAGCTGAGAGAGACCCAGTCAAAGACTCAAAGTTCTGCAACAGGCGATGAATGAACTGGGCCAGGTACCTTCTTATCCACGAGGTAAGGCGAACACTCTGCATGAGTTTGGGAGTTAGTGGATAGACAGAACACAGCATGCACCCTACAGTGCAGAGCATCAACTTGAAGCTGGAAATAGGTGGTTTGGGGGCAACTACAAGAAAGACCAAAAATTTTTTAAACATTAATTTTTAATGACCCAACTCATTCTTATAAAAAATTCAAACATTAAAGATAAAATGAAAATCACCGGGCTCCAACCTCGGTTCTGGGCCTTTCTTCCTCCTTTCCTAGAGGCAAGTACTCTTCAGTTCCCAGGCGAGTTCCCAGCACTTTTCTGCTTACGCGCATGCGTTTGTGCAAGCCTGGAGGAGGGATGTCTTCTTTCCTAAGGAGTTTTCTTGTCTTTCTTGCTACGCGCTGAGGTGTACGAATGGGCCCTCAAACTGCAACTTTGTTGTTTTTCATTTTACTGAGCCTGGATTCCTAGGGATCTCTCTCAACTTCCCTACCATAGCATGGAATTATAAATTATCCTGTGGTTCCTTTGGCCATTCCCCTATCATTAGGGAAATGGGTAGGAAGTCAAGATCAAAAACAGAAGTAGCTGGGGCTGGAGAGATGGCTCAGTGGTTAAGAGATCTTGCTGCTCTTGCAGAGGACCTAGATTTGGTTCCCAGCACCCACATCAGGCAGCTCACAACCATTTGTAACTCCAGTTCCAGGGATCCAATGCCCTCTTCTGGCTTCTGTGGGCACGAGGCACAAACATACATGCTGGGACTCTAGTATCCAGATAAGCCTGCAGGCCAGTCTCCAGCCTCAATAGTGAGGACCACATTTTGGAGATCAATGATCTAGCAGGTTAGTAGGTAGAGTACTTGCCTCGTACTCATGGAGCCCTGAGTTCCATCACCAGCATTACATAAATAGGCATGGCGGCACATGCTGTAACCTCAGCCCTTGGGAAGCAAAAGCAGGAAGATCAGAAATTCAAGTTTATCCTCAGCTGCATAGTGAGTTCAAGACCAGGACTAGATGAAATGAGATAAGACTTGAGGTGGGGGACTTAATTTCTGAGCCTCAGCAGAGGGAAGTTCTCACATATGAAAGCAGATCAGTTACAGATTGGGAAAGGAAACCCTAATTTCTAACAGTCTTCCCCAGACCATGGCTGCCAGGCTTCCCCGATCTTCCCACCCACAAGTACACATTCCATTCTTTCTTCTTTGAAAGGCTCACTTCTGTGTTGTACCTTCAAACCACAACTGAATTTGGATGGCTCAGCCCAGGCCATATTCCACAAAGCAAGTACTAGGTCAGAAGGCAAAAGCAGCACAAATCCAAAATGAATGCTGGGGCCAGCAGCTAGGCTCTGGACTTGCACTGTGTGTGTGTGTGGGGGTGTGTGTCCCTGTTTTTATCACCCTTTTATTCTTAGCAGTTCTCTCTCTGGATTCTGAATCGGCTGTCTGCATTAGATACCTGACTTCTTCCTCAAAAATATGTGTCATGTCTGAATCTTTCGTGTAGTCCTGTAAGTCTAGAAAAGACCCCAGAAATACTTTATTTGGCTCCCACCATACTGTGTATTGCTGCCACCTCTTCAGGGTTTTGAGGGAGTATGGTGGGTGATCAAGTGTCTCTTGGTGTCCTTGGGTTAGAGGTCAGAGCCAGGCCCTGGTTCTGTGCCTTCACCTCTCTAACGAGAGAACAGGCACAGCAGAGGAGGAATGTGCTCAGCTCCCAAACTGCATGGAACTGCAAGCTTGACTCTCGCCGCAAAGAAAAATAGATTAACTCCTCCTGGATCCTTGCATGATCCTTTCCAGCAAAATACAGCTGTAAAGCCGCAGGCAAATCTTTCCTAAGTGGAATCACTCATGGCTTCAGCCTTTGATGGGAATTATTTACTCAGGCTCTGTCTGGGAGGATTTGGAGGCTACACACATTATAGAGTCCCACGATGCTGGGAAAACTAATCCCGTCCCCACTAAACGCACAAGGATCTCTGACGCCCATGTGCTGCCAGGTCAGTCCGTGGGGGCTGCTGCCCATTTCTGTCCCAGCTACTAGCCACCAGTCCTGCTGCTCTCGCACTTCTGGGAATGTTTTTGAAGTCTGAAGCCCTTTGTTCCCTCTCCTGGATCTAGTCGGATTGTAGTGCCCCACCTCCAACTGGTGGGATCAGCCTGGTTGGAGTCCCATCCAGTCCTGCAGCTGCAGCAGCACTACTTGCTCTTGTGCACAGCGTCCCCTACAGGCGGATCTCAGCCCCCTTCCTTGCACAGCCCTGCTCCCTTAAGACCATGGCCCACAGCTGCTGATCCCAAGAACACAGGGAACAGAGATGATCAGGAACCAAATAGGAACCAGAGCCTAGGAGCCCCAGGTGTCTGGGACAAGCTTATCACCTCTGTGAGCACAGATGCAGAGCCTCCCAAACACTCCCCAAGCTGCTATCAGAACCACACATCGGTGGCAACCTTTCCCTCTAGGCTGCCAGTCTCTCCGGTCTGTCTCTACAGCCCCTGTGTCCCTTGTCCAGCGTCCTTCCCCTACGCTTGACATGTGTAGTCACAAGAGTTCACTCAAAACTGCAAAGACAATGCCCACCAGCCCCACATTCCACAGTCTGTATGCTACCTTCCCAGACAGGAATCTTCTATTTTGTAAGGTGACCCGTGGCCAACAGCACAGGTAGAAAAGCCAAATCTGCTCTTGAGGGAGCACTGGGCTGGAACTCCAGTCAGCTCAGACAAACTGGAGAGTGTGTGACCTTGGACATCTTACTTGCCCCTCTCAAGGCCATTTCCTCGTTTTAAGAGATGAAAGGATCTATGTAGACCAGGCACTTCTCTACTATCTCCCACTCGCAGCACAGCACAGCCAATGCATTGCCTCTCAGCTTCCCAGGATGACACACACACACACCCTTCCTACTCGGTCTCCTGTGTGGAGTTGGTTAGGATCATCACATGACGCCCTCAGAGGTGGGGAGGTACCAGTAGTCTTGGGAACACCTTTGTCGTCTCTCATCCTCCAATTCTGCCTGCATCCTTGACACTCCTACTAGAGTGACTGTCCCAAAAATAGCTCTCCCTGGTCACTCCCATTTCAAAACTTTTAGGGAGTCCTCAGGGATGAAGGCCAAGATCTGAGCCCAATAGAGAAGGCACTGGAAGTCTACTGCCCTCAACTTTACACCTGTACATTCCACCTTACATCGGATGTCCCCTTCTTCATGGGCAAGGGCTTGTGTTCCCCATGTTCCGTTTCACTTTTAGAGTCTCCTTGGCTAAGGACACTTCCCCCTTACCCAGTGAACATGCTCTCACCGTCATCCACTCCCATGACCCTCCCCCGCCCCAGCAAGCTGTCTTCTCTGTGTCTCAAAGCTCCCTGTGCTCACTTCTTCTGCTTGCCCTAACTGCATTATATTAAAATGTAATTTGATGTTTTGTTGTTCCAATTAGTTGTCTGTCTTCCCTCTCTAAGTTGTGAACTCCTCAAGGGCTGTCTTATTCATCTCCAAATAACCCATATGGCTCCGGGGATCTCCCAGCCCACTTAACTCTAGTTAAGATGAGCTTTGTGGCAGACACAGCTAATTGACTATCCAATAGCTATTTCCAAGTCCTCCTTAATGATTCACCCCCGAGTTTATATGGAGACAATATGTTCAACTAAAGTAATTTTTTTCCGAGACTCTCTTGCAGCTAAGTATGGCCACATGACCTACACCTGACAAAGTCACTGGCATTCCAAGAAAATTTTATGAGGGAAGACAGGTTTTCATTTACCTGGTTTGTTTTCCTTCTCTTCCTTTTTCTGAAACACAGGCAAGAAAGCTGTAGAGATACAGTCATGATGCCATTAGTTCTCAACCTTCCTAATGCTGTGACCCTTTAACAAAGTTCCTCACACTGTGATGACCCCCAACCATAAAATTACTTTCATTGTTACTTCATAACTGTAATTTTGCTACTGTTATGAATTGTAATGTAAATATGTAATATGCAGGTGGTCTTAGGTGACCCTGTAACCTAAAGAAGTCAGGACCCACAGGTTGAGAACTACTATATTATGCAAAGAGACCAGAAGCCACATGCTTCTCACGTAGAGCAACTTGACCTTCACTCGTATCTTGGTCTTCCATATGCCATATACAGCCTTTCGTCTGTTGAGGAGTTGCTTAAAAGGAAGGTTCATGGAACCTTGGTGACACCTCTGAGACTCTGTTTCCATCCCCTTGTCTGTTTAACCACTCTTTAGAGCTTTTCTATCACTTGTAGCCATGATACAAACACTTTTTCCTCATCCAACAGATGTCCAAAGTTCTCCTTTGCTGAGATGTCTGCCAGTCTCCAGTGAATTCCCCCCACTGTGTGTGTGTGTGTGTGTGTGTGTGTGTGTGCTTCAGCTGATTTTGTTCCTTAGAATCCCTTCATCTTGTTTTATGTGACAGGATCTCTCACTAGGACGGGGGTAGGGGTGCTCACTGCCCAGCTTTATAGGCAGGTGCTAGGGATCAACTTCAGATCCTCATGCTTGCACAATAAGAGCTTTGCCAGCTGAGAGCTCTCCCCCGCCCTGACCTTATATTCTAATGATTGATAGTTCCATTTGGATCCCGTTCATTTGTCAGAGGACGAGTCCACTGTCACGATTTGAAAATTGTAAAGATTTTAGTACTTAAATTGCGTGTGTGATCTGTGTGGGGGCGTGCGCATGTGAGCACATGTGTCTATGGAGGCCAGAGGTGTCAGGTATCCCTGGAGCTGGAGTTGCAAGTGAGTCATCCAACATGGGTGCTGGGAACTGAACTTGGGTCCTCTCGAAGAGTGGGCAGTACGTGCTCTTAGCCGCTGAGCCATCTCTTCAGCCCTCCCTACCCCCATCCTCTGCCCCTTCACAATTTTCTAGAAAGCTTTGCAAGGGAAGTAAGTTAACTAAAATACTTGACAGTCAGGACACAGGCACAGGCACACCACCTTGCAGTATCTCGTGCTGATCGAGACTCAGGAGGAGTTAGCTCACTCTGGGATCCTTGGCAGAACTTTAGCCTCAGCACCCTCCCTAGAGAATAGACTCTGACCTGGGAGACCATGTGGCCCCCCAGCTTCACTCCATCTTGTTATCTCCTTTCCCTCCCTTCCCTCAAGCTACAGTTTGCATCCTCAGTGGTCCTCGGAGTCCTAGTGTTGAGAGCTTGCTCCTCAGTGAAGCAGTGTTCAGAGATGAAACTTTGGAAGTGCTTGTATCACAAGAGCTCTTAATTCATGGAGGGACTGAGCGATGGGTGGATCCATTGCTTAATGGGCTTGTGGGGTGGGGCTTTGTTATAAAAGGGTTCTCTTCTCTCTCCCCACTCCCTTTCCCCTCCCCCTCACTCCTTCCTTACTGGCCACCATGAGGTGAAAGACTTTCCTCCACCACACAGTTCTGCTGTGATGGTCTGAGTCACTGCAAACTAAAATTAACTTGTCCAAGTGACTGTGAACCGAAACCTCTGAAACCATAAAGCCATCCCTCTCCCCTTCATGCTAATTTTGCCAATGTTCTATCCCAGCAATGGAAAGCTAACCATCTCTCCTCGATCTTCCCTCTGAGGCTCTCCAAGGGACAAAAGCCAAATTCTTCTCGTGTACTCATGCTCAGCATCTTGACCTTCGTCACCATGCCTTCGTCTCCTAGACACACCCTCCCATCCCCAGTCTGTTTCGGAATGGGGACTCTGTTCGCTAAAGTCAAAATGAGTTCTGATTCACACACACACACCCCATTTCCCACCATGCTCCATGAAGGTGTGAGAGAAGGAAACTGAGTCACCAGTCTGTGTCAGACCCTTTCTGTGTCAGGCTGAGAGGAAGAGCAGGTTGATGCTGGGCCATATAGGCCATGATATCTTCCATGGTAAGTCATATGCAGTCTTGAAACTCAGGTGTTCCCAGGAAGTGCTCAAGCTAGAGGTAGAAAGAATTTAAACTCTGGTTTTGTGTTTGCTTGTTTGTCTGTTTGTTTTAAGAAAAACTAAGAATGTTATGGATTCACTTTATAAACTAGGGAATACTTTAGCGTTCCTAGATCTGTGACTTCCTTGATTGCAATTTTGGAAAATTGTATTATCATTCTTTTCACAACACTGACGTTAGGATGTCTCTAAATGACCTTACTCTATGCTTTCTTTCCCTTCCTTCGCCTGTCTTTGTTATTGCCTTGCTCCACTGTCTGATCATGCTCTGACTTCTTATGACTAATGACTAGCTCATTGACTACTAGTCTCTCTTATTTCTAATCAAAGTGCTTAATGCTATCAGCTTGCATACAAACACTGTAGTACCATGGCTGCAGCGCCACGCTTTGATATGTACCTGTGTATCCATGGGCGGGGATACGCACAGAGGCCATATCAGTGAGGCGCAGAGTGCTTCTCTGGTATACATGACGCTCTGGGTCCAACCCCAGCCCTCTAAAGCAGCTGCAGTGGTGCGTGTCTGCTAGCATCAGCACTTGAAAAGCAGAAGCAGGAGGATCAGAAGTTCACTTATATACAAAATTCAAGACTAGCTTGGGCCATATGAGACTGTCTCAAAAATTCTATTATTAATATTTACTTATAAATATTTCCTTATCTCTATTGTAATTTCTTCAATCTGCAAGTTGTGGAGAAGTGGGTTTTTTTTTTTTTTTTGTCTAATTACCAAAATAAGGGATGAGATGATTTCTTGTCATTGCAGCTGTTGGCTTTAACCCTGGTCGCATTATGATCAGATATGTGGCCTAATAAACATCTTTTGGAAATTATTGAGGCCTGTCTCATGATCAATTTTTATAACTGTTCACGAGGTTGTGCTCACAAGGAATGTGTATTGTGTCTGCTAGGCTGGACTTCAATGTTATATATCTTTGTGACTGTTTATCTCCTATATGACTCAGTTAACAAGATATGAAAAAATCTATTTTCATCCAGAATTTGTTGATTTATTCTTAAGATTCTGTCCATTTTCACTTCCTATTTTGTTTGTTTGAGATAGCATCTCACTCTGGGCTAGCTCAGAACTCACTATGATCTCAAGTTAGCTTCAAACTCATGGCAATACCTCTGCCTTAGCATGCTGAGTGCTGAGATTGTTAGCTACCATGCCCATCTTTCATTCTTGTTTTAAGGCTACTTTTCAGAGTTGCTGTCAGTTTAGCACTGTTGCACCTTCCTCACAGTTTCCTGAAAGCTTCGGTGTTGAAGACTTGACTTCCAGGTGATTGGCTTCTGTGAGGTGCTGGATCATGAGGGCTCTGGCTTCATCCACATCTCAGTCCACTGAGGCATTCATAATTGAAGATGTTAGCAGTAGGTGTGGCCTGCCTGGAGGAAGGAAGGGAGCCACTGGATTTTGAAGGATGTATCCCCAGAGCTTCCCCTCTGCCATGGCGTGAGCAGCTTTGTCCCACCACATCCCACCATGGTGTTCTGCTTTGTCACAACCCAAAACAGTGGAACCAAGTGACCGAGTGCCAAAGGTTCTGGAGTAAGACAAACCTTTCATCCTTTGAATTGTTTCTATAAGTTATGTGAATTAAAACAGCACAGACCTACCACTACACACCTACATAATGGCAAAATCCTATGGTACTGAGACCATCAAATGATGGTAGTGGAGTGGCGGGAACTCTCATTCATGCCTGGTAAAATGAATACTAAATAGTACAGCAACTGTGCAAGACAGTTTAGTCTTTTCTAATAAAAGCTAATATATTCTTAACCATGGGATTGATCCATTTTTATACTCCTTGGTAGTTATTCAAGTGAAGTACAATCCTATCTCCACTGAAAACACAGATGTTTATGGCAGCCCAAACTCTTAAACACAACCAAGAGGCTCTTCAACAGAAAGATAAACAAATGACCGGCACATCAGACAGTGACTATAATTCAGTATCACAAAAAAATAAATGTATTCGACCATAAAAATATGGAGGAATCTTGAATGTAGATTATCAAGTAGAAGAAGGCGGTCTGGAAAGCCTACAGAGAATGATCCCATCAGCTCATCCCATGAAGGACCTGATATATGGTAGTGGTCTCCTAAGACTGTAGTGATCACCCAGTGTGATGTCATACAGCAATACACTGTGTGCCTGTAGTGACGTTGGTATAAGCAAACTTGTTGTTACAAGTCATATAGACAGCTGTGTGCAGGATGTAATGCCTGACACTGATAACTGTGCCACTGACTTATATAATTATATCATACTCTACATTCTGTTATTAGAGAGTGCTCTGTCCACAGCAGCCTGCATCACTCCACCAGCAGTCTCTCCCTGGTCCTCTTTACCAAGTCTCTTGATGGCATCCATGAAGCCATGTTGCATGATTGATCTCCCCCATCTAGGCTTGTGCAAGGATGCCCCATGATATCTGCACAGAGGCAAGGCTTACCACTGCATTTCTCGGAATGCACTGGTTGTTAAGCAATGCACAACTCAATTTCACATTCTGGAAGAGGTGAAACTATAGGGACAGTAGAAAGGTCAGCAGTTGCCAGGGGCCCAGCGAGAGGAGGGGCCCATGTGCAAATTGTAAGCACCAGGGTGGATAAAACAACTGAGCATGAACAAACAGTGGAGGGAACATGCCATTATATATTTGGCAAAGAACGTATAGAATGTGCAGGAACGTTGATGTAAGCTGTGCACTTCAGTTGACAGGGGCATGTTTGTATAGGTTCGTGGATCATAATGGAGAAAACTTGCGACAGGGAAGTGGGGAGGTGGCGTCCATGGCAGTGGGTATGGAGAAGCTGGGAAGGCTCTGTGCTTTCTGTTCAACTTTTCCATAACACCAAAACTGTTCTAAAAATAGTCTATTTTTAAAAAAGAAAATGAAAAGAAATTGATAGGCCCCACTGCATTGCGTTCAACGCAGAAATCCCTGCGGAAGGCAGGCAACCTCTGTAGAATCGTTGAAGGGGTCTTCGTGCTCACGCCTGCAGGGATGCTGAGCCAAAACGAAACTCTGATCTAACTGAAATGAAGACACGATCTTCCAGATCAAAGTCCGAATCTTTGTAGAGAAACAGTGGGACTCTGAAGCTAAGAACAGGAACATTTAGGGGAGTATGTGAGAATCTGGGCCACTAGACGCCCTGAATCGTCAAATCTGGAAGGAAGTTGCTCTTCTATGTAAAATAAACAGCCTCCCCGTACCTGGAAGCCATAAAACCTCATCTAGTCAGGTTCTTCTGAAATGATGCTTGACCTCCTCAAGCTTTCCTCATCATGACTTGTAGCGTCATGCCAAGAGCCAGGGTTAGGGTGTATTCTAAGCAGCATCTCAGTCCAACATCTGCAAAGCAGCAGCTTATACTGAACAGCAGCTCCACAGGCTGGGGAGCACCTCAAGAACCACAAGGCAGTGAGACCGGATCTTGAGAGTTTAAAATTAGTATGGGTGGCTAACACTGAGGGTGAATGTCTCCTATATTTGTTGATGGAAAAGCATGGCATAAATTCAGGGTCATAGACGGTAGGGCTTTGGAGCAGGTTGCAACTGAGGACCTCCTCCAGCCCACAGCTACTGAAGGCCTGAAATCTGGGGAGTGGAGATGCTGGGGTATGTTTGATGTAATCTTGAGGAAGGAAGGAATGCAAGAGTGGGTATGGTCTATGCAAGACTGGATCTCCTTCTGTTCCTCTGGGAGTAAAAGTTCTCAGAAAGAAATGGCACTCCCATTGAACGTTCTTCAAGGCTCAGTAACTGATGAGAACCCCAGTGACTGTGGGGAGAGTCAGAATCCTGAGCCTAAGTACAACTTATCTGGGGTACCATTAGTCCCCTAAAGAACTCCTCCTTACCCACTTCTATGTCAAAGCAAACTCTCGGGAACTAACAGATAAAACCTTTTTGGAATGTATTAAGTTAACAAAACCCTAGTTTCTACCAACCAAAGAATCAAGAACACCATCAGATGGCATCTGAGACCATGCAGAGATCTCTGTGCTTTGCTTTAACTGAGCTGTTTGGTATCTTCTCCAGTGTATTTGAGACCAGCCTTGATTTACAGCTTTTTGTTCTGTTACTACAAAAACTTCATCAAACTGTTTGAAGCATCACACTGGAGCAGGGAACTTGGAGTAACCTAAGTCCTTGGTCATGATTATTCTTATTTGGCTCCAGAATAAACTCTTACCATACTCTCTGAGGTGAGAGTTGTGCTTTACATTGACACGGCCAAGTGACCAGAGTCCACTGTTGTAGATCAAGCAAATGCTGCCATCTTCATCGGTTGTGTCTGCTTTCAAGCATCAGTCATGATAGGGCCTGTGAACTGTTAACATTTTCTCATGGAAGGAGGTGGTTGGAAGGTTACTGGACTCTCAGTTGCATATCCAGCCAATGCTTCCAGGCATTTGTGTGCAATTCTGCCCTGAAATACCTGTGGCATTGGAGTCTTGGGAAGATGCTAGAATATACAATCTGGGAAGACTAGGAGAAGGGGGCTCTATGCAGCTGGGGGAGCTGTAGTGCATGATATGTGAAGCCTTTATAAGTGTGGTTTCTTAGAGTTTTTCATGCTCTGTAAATAAGCTCAATAGGCTCATTGGTTTGCCAGGGTTAACTTTGGCTTGTCGCTGGACCTTTATAAGGAAGAGGTAGCAGTTATTCACATCTCCCCAGGGAGATAACTCATAACACCACCCACTATAAAGCAACAAACATGGTCTTGAAAGAGGAGCCACTTGTGTCCTTTGGAAACTCAGTGGTGGTCACTGTTCTCTATAAGACAGAATGGAAAGTAGCAGATGCTGCCTATGACCTGGAGCCCCCAGAATCCTAAGTGGGGATGATGGGATCCCAGAAAGGCTGATGTTAGAACATTTAATCAGGAGCAATGAGTCAGACATGATTACTATAATAGGCACTGGGGCTGGAGTAGCAATCAGGCTGCTTGACCTTCAGGGATCTCAGTGATTGCCAACTGGCCGTGCTGTTCTGAAGGGGGCACAACTGACAGCTGACTACTAGTGTGAGTTAACCTACATAACTTCCCCTAATAACCCACTGAAAGCTAAGTGAAGCTGGCATCAGCTGTCATGGGGGAAAACGATAATTCCACATCTGACTGACAACAATGAGTCAGCTCACACAGATCTGGGCCTGTGTTTGAAGAAGAGGTCAGACTCCTCAGGATGAGGAACCCTGTGAAACCATCCCAAGTAGACATGATCAGCCACTTTCTGAGCCCTTCCCAAAGGGTCCTGAAAACAGGTTACTATGGTGACTTCACTGAAGAAGGAGAACATGCAGACTTTTCAAGGAATTCTGGACATGGGATCTAAGTTGACATTGATACTGAGGTTGCCACAGTGCCACTATGGTTCCCCAGGTGGAGGGGGGCCCTTGGGTTTGAAGAAGTGGGTGCTTTCATGTCATTCCTGGCCATCCCTGCAGATGGAGATAGAATAGTACCGCCCTCCCAGGAGTGGGAGGACCAAATGAAATAGATACTCATGAGACACGGACATGTTGTAGTTTGAATGTGGGATATTCCCACGGGCTCATGTGTTTGAACTCTTGGTCCCCTGCAGATGGCACTAGGGTTCGAAAGGTGGAACCTTTGGGAGGTGGAGCTTTGCTGGAGGAAGTGGATCACTCTGGGATGGGCCTTGAGGCTTTACAATAGTCTCCCTCACTTCTGTCCCTATCTCTACTTCCTGTTCCACCAAGATGTGAGGTTCTTTCCTGTTGGATATTTAGTCATAGCAACAACAACAGCAAAGCATCTAATACAGGCCCTAGAGTCACCTTGGCCAGTGACACTGAGGAATACTACTCTCTAACCAAAAACTAAAGCTGGAAAAATACTCAGGCATAATCTCAGTTGGCTGGGCCTGGGCACCGTATCTAGACCCCAAGTCCTCCATGGAAATGAGCTGTGCTTTCTCCTCAGCCCTTCCCAGCTGCTCCAGGTCCCAGCAGGCTCCATTTTCTGCCCTGAACCTGAGATGTAGCTCCCCACATGTTGTTGTATACCGTTTACACTCCATTAATATAGGAGGTAAACAACCGAAAAAACCTTTAGGAAGTCCCCCAAATTGGCCAGATTCACTAGGCCCCTCCTTCCCCCAGAATAAATAATAAAGACTGATAAGAGTTACTCACAGAGGAGTCAACCTGCAAAGGAGACTCTGAGACAAGCCCAGACTCCTAGAAGAAGCAAAGGCCATCTGAGCTGCCTAGAAAAAAGCAAAGACAAGCCCAAAGGCTTGGAAGAGGCTCAGACCAACTGCAGCACCCGGAATGGACACTTTCCCACCTGTTAAGCTGCCTGCAAGCTGTGCAGAGTCATTTCTGCTCCTGCAAATTACTCCTCCCCTATATTCCTGTAAGTAACCCCCAATAAAACTCATTTGTTCACTATGTTGGACTTTGGTGCAGTGGTGGTTTGAATAGGAATGGCCTCCATAGGCTCATAGATTTGAATGCTTGGTCATTAGGGAGTGGAGCCGCTTGAGCAGGATTAGGAGGTGTGGCCTTGTGGAATAGGTGTGGCCTTGGTGGAAGTGTGTCACTAGAGGTGGGATTTAGAGATTTCAAAAGCTCAAGCCAGGCCCACTGACTCTCTTCTTGCTGCCTGAGGATCCAGATGTAGAACTCTCAACTTCTCCAGCACCATGATGTCTTGCCACCATGACAGCAATGGACTAAATTTCTGAAAGTGTAAGCAAGCCCCAGTTAAATGCTTTCCTTTATAAGAGTTACCATGATCATTGTGTCTCTTCACAGCAATAGAACACTGACTCAGACGGATGCTATCCATACTTTGGTCTGTCATCAGTTCCCTATCTGGGGTGAGAAGATGTTTGTTCACATCTCCCCGGGAATGGTAGCACACAACACACAGCATCAATGTGCGACAGGCCATGGTTGGCTAGAAAGCAGGAACTGGAGGCCCTAATCCTAGATCTTCCCCAACCAGCTACACAACCTTGGGAAAGCCTTTCCCCCATGGTGCTAGGTCAGCAAGTAGCTCAGACTCATCAGGCACCACTGCTGCCTCTGCCTCCCTGGTATGTGTGTACCACATACACATGTATGGGTGTTACTGGGAGAATTCCTTCCCAGGAGAGATCTAAGCCCTCTTCATAAGGTCCCAACTACAACCCAAAATTCAGTTCCACTGAAGAGCTGTAGAAACACCTGTAGAAACAAAGAATTTATTAGCCTTACTTATAAACCATGGGTGAGGGTTACAGATAGTAGCATGCCTGACCCTCAAGTAGAAGTACTGGGAGGTTTGCATACACCACGAATGATGACTTTCCCGAGTGGCCACATATTTGCCTTCTCCAGCATATATATATATATATATATATATATATATATAGAGAGAGAGAGAGAGAGAGAGAGAGAGAGAGAGAGAAGAGAGAGAGAGAGTACTCTAGCACAGTGATTCTCAACCTTCCTAATGCTGTGACCCTTTAATACAGTTCCTCATGTTGTGGTCATTTCCAATCAGAAAATTATTTTCATTGCTACTTCCTAAGTGTAATTTTGCTACTGTTATGAATTGTAATGTAAATTTCTGATATACAGATGGTCTTAGGTGACCCCTATGAAACGGTCAACCCCCAAAGAGGTCAGGATCCACAGGTTGAGATCTGCTGATTTAGCACTTCCTGAGACTCCCAATGCCGAGTGCAATTAAGACAGCATTAAATGGAAATGACTGGGAGGAGTGACTGGAATCTCAAGGGCTGGCTAATGACTCTCCTTTCCCTCCTGTGAAGATATGTCACCAGTCAGCAAGCCCAGCTGTGATGTCTTTTGTAAGCTGGTACACTGTTTTAATGAAAAGACAAGATCTCTCATTGTCCTGGAACTCACTAAGTAGGCTGGGTGTCCATCAAACCCCAAGGACCCACCTACCACTGTCCAAGTGCTGGGGTTACAAGAGTGTACCACCATGTCCAGCCTTTTGTGTGTTCTCTGGGGTCAAACTCAGGCCCTTGTGCCCATGAGGCAAGCACTTTTACCAATAGAGCCGTCTCTGCAGCCCTTACCAGGCCTCTTTGCACACTCTGGATGCAGACTTCCTGTGGCCAGGTTCTTATCTGGGCCTCAGCGTTTCTCAATAGAGGACTGGAGATGTTATGCTGTGGGTGTGCAATGTCCCCTCAGGCTCAGGGATGGGGAGTTTGATGGCCGGATGATGGTCTCTGGGGAAGTGGCTGAATGTTGAGGGCTCTAACTTCATCAATGGCTTCTCTCTTTTTATAAACATTTTTTTATTTTGTTTTATGTGTATGAGTGTTTGTCTCCATTTATGTATGTGCACCACATTCATGCAGTGCCTGCAGAGGTCAGAAGAGGGTGTTGGTGTTAGTACATCTCCCACATATCCCCAAGATGGCGATGGGTCATAGAAAGACAGCCAGGCATAACACAAGTTCCAGCCTCCCCTTACCCCCCTCCCCCCTCTCTCTCACAGACACACACACACACACACACACACACACACACACACACAGACATGCCTGTCTCCCAGAAATCCGCAGTGCCCCCACCTCTCTCCCAAAAGTCCACATGTCCTCTCCTTGTTCTCTTCCCAGCCAATCAGAGACAGGCACCCCAACCCTTCTCCAATGGTACCTCTCCTTCTTCCCTTCCCACCTAAAACCCTATAGAACCCACCATTTGCCTGAGGGCCATGACTGTCTCTACCTTATCCAGAGGTAGCCCTTTGTCCCACTGGGAGCAAATATCCCTCCCCCCTCTCTCTTGCCCCCTTTTCTCCCCTCTTCCTTACCCCCTCCCCATTTGTCCCTCAGGGGCAAAAATATCTCCTTTGTGCTAAGAATCTGGTGTCTTAGTGTGTTCTGTATTGACTCCAAAGTCCTTTCCACTGGATCTTCCAAACTGGAGTTATGGATGGTTGTGAGCCACACCATGTTGGTGCTGGGGACCAAACTTGGGTCCTCTGCAAAAGCAACCAGTGATCTTAACCACTGAGCCATTCTCCAGGCCTCCGTGGATTATCTCTTGATGTATTCACAGTATGATGCAGCAAACTGTAGTAGGATGGGGCCTCGGTGGAGATATGAGGCCTCTGGGATGTGTCTGGAGGAGAGGTATCTTATCCCTGCTTCTCCCTTCCCTGCTTCCTGGCTGCCAGGAGGCAACTGTTTTTCTCTCCTCCCCTTCCCTTCTTCCTTCTTTGTTCTTCTCTTTCCCCTTCCATTCCCTCTTTCTTTATTGGGTGCTGGGGATCAAATTGGGACCCGGGCTTCACACATGTTAAGCACATGTTCCCCCACTAGGCTACCCCACCCCTGATTTCCCAGGGACTTTAGTATACGGCCTTTCTTCCTCCTAGCTTCTGCCTTCAGCCATCTCTTATGTAGATACCTTCAGCAACACCACACACACACATACCAAGTGCCCTTGCCGTGATGTGTTTGGCAGGCTGGAGGGGAGCTGGGAGAAGCACAGGAAACCTACACGGCCCAGTGAGCACGGAGTGAACCGTGCTCTCACAGCTTAGCTCAGATCCAGTGTCATCGCAGACAGGCCAGAGCCTGGTCAGCCCAAGAGTGCCGCCTGACAGATGTCTGCTGCCTAGGGAAACTCGTGCGTAAGCCACTTTCTCCTCAGACTTTTGGCAGCCCTCGCACCATTTCTTCATATTAATAATGAAGAAAGAAAAGCCCTCAATGAATGTGCAGTGAAATGAATCTGCAATTAATTTTAAATAAGCTTCAGATCCCACTGCAGTACCCTCCCTTGGTATTTTTAGGGGACATGGTTCCACTAGATATGCACACCATAAAGATCCTGAAACACAAGATAGACAAAATCCTCTTAGGTGTGCTAAAGGGTAATTTGGTTTTTCTCAAAGCTACACTTTTTTTTTCAAAAAAAAAAAATTACAGGATAGCAATAAGCCAGCTTTTAAGGAAATATTAACTGCTGTAACCGATGAACTATTCTAAAAATTCCTACTCAAAACCTAGCGTATGGTTTTCAGAGCTTAGCCCCCTTTTGCATTTTCACTTTTTAATGTCTCTCTTAAGCCAAGAACTCGAAATTCTTATCAAAGGGGGCTTAGGGCGGCCTTCTCTCATGGGTCTGAAATCGACAAAACCCTCAGGCCATGGAGTGTGTGTGCGTGTGTGTGTGTGTGTGTGTGTGTGTGTGTATGTATGTGTTTGGCTGTGTGGTTTCGGTTGTGTATGAGTGGCTGTGTGTGTGTGTGTGTGTGTGTGTGTGTGTGTGTGTGCGCGCCCGTGTGTGTCCTAGTTCTGGTTCTAACTGGCTGCAGTTCTCTGGCCAGCCTGGGAGCTCCATGCTCTCAGGAAGAGCTGCTGTTCAAATCCACAGAAGACCTTTCCCTCTCCTGCCTCCGGGACACTTTCCAGCCCTGTGTTTCCCAGCTCTGCCTCCTTCCGTCTACCCCCCACCCCCGCCCTGTTCCTCCCCCTCTGATCCCAGGCCAAAATTTGGCTCCAATAATAACAAAGAGGCCCAGAAGATGAAAAGCTGAAATCCTTTCCTTTCCAGCCGAAACCAGGTGTGATGCTGGCGGGGAGAGGGTCCAAGCTTGGCGGAGCCAGATGAAGGCATGTGAAAGCAATAACCCGAAAATGAGCCCCACGTGGGGCCAGATGCCCGCACCTTTCACTTATTTTGCTATAAATGAGTTTCCTGGGGCAAAATAATTTCTTCCTTCAAAGAAAACCATAGTTAGATGCCAAAGACGAGAAAGGGAGGGTTGGGAAGAGGAGGAGAGAAAGGTTCCTGGGGAGGAACCTAGTGGTCCAGCTTCCAGGGCTGCACAGAGCTCAGACAGGCCCATTAGGAATTCTCTGGCTACAAACTGGTGCTCTGCTGTCTGCAGTGGTGAGAGGCCCAGAAGCTTCGCCCAGCCTGCAGACTGGTGGGTCGTTCCTCAGTTGGCACACAAGGATAGCATGCTTGCTTCTTGAGGAACAAGAACACAAGGTCTAGGAGGCTAAACTTCCTGGGTCCCTAGGGACCGGCAGGCTTCCAAGGGATGTGTTTGTCACCAGGTAAGGCCCGAGGTTGGGGTGCAAATTTCAGGCAAAATTCTCAGGCTGTGCTCCTCCAGCTTCTTAGTCCTTGGAGGTGCTCAAATGCAGGCACTTGCCGGGGCAGCCTCTGGTCCTACCTGGCTGGATACCCTCCATCCTGTTTTACAGTCACATGGTCAGAATGGAACTGCCCCATCAGTGAGAGAAATCATTTACAGTGAACTTCACGTTAGGTTAGAGCTGATGGGCCAGACCCCAGATTAGTACTGTGGTGGCCTAAAATGGGGGCGGCTCAGTCAGGTAGGCAAAGGTAGCCTGGCTCCAGACTTTCACACTTCCCAAGACTGGAGTCAACATCTTGAACCTGCACACTCAGCATCAGACATGCCCCCCTACCTTGTGTTTCCCATCAAGCTCGGAAGCTCTGCGGCAGTGAGGGTTCCTCTGAACAGGGAGGGAGGATTGCAGTATGAGGAAGGAAGCAACCCCCAGAGGGTAACTCGGGAGCAGCTATGGCTCCCCAGGTCTACCTTCAGTTCATACAGTTTTCCTCACTGTCCACTAGAGGCTAGAGAGCGGGACAGTTCCCACCTCCCCACAGCTCTGCTGAATACCTTGCTCTCTCCTGGCAGGTACATTCCTTCAGAAGGCTCTACAGAGTGGACTGTGGTCACCAGCAAGTTCAGTCAGGAATGAGATTGTGTTTTTCTATACTGGCTTCAGTGAAAGGTCCAAAGAGGCCCCTAGCCTGTGAGAGTCACGAGGCTGGGGTAGGGCCATGTTGAGCTGTCAGGTATATGCATACATATATACATGTACACATATATATTGCATACATGTTGTATACGTGCAATATTCATGTGTGTGTATGTGTGTGTGTGTGTGTACGTGTATTGCAGCAAGGACAATGTGGACCCAGAGCCAGAAGTCCTGTGTAGCCTTCCAGCCTCAACACAATTCTCATTCTTCAGGGCTCTAAGAGGCACATCTGCAGGGCCAGATAAACCGGCTTCTTTGCACTCTCCATCTTTCCAGTGTCTTTACACACACCCTGCTCTTTCCTTTATATCCTGTTCTGCCTAAGAAAACTAGGGTTTCTTTTGTAGGCAACTGATTCTCAACTGAATCAGCCAAAGGAAAGAAGTATAGCTGCTTTAGTTCATACCAAGATCAGAGGCCAAAGAAGAGAAGGAGGGTGAGGAAGGGGAGAGGAGAGAGGTTGCAGGAGAGAAAACTAGTGGTCAACCTTCCAGGGCTCCACAGAGCTCAGACAGACACATTAGGAATTCTCTGGGTTACCAGCTTGTGCTCTACTGTCTGCAGTGGGAAGAGGTTCAGGAGCTTCACCCAGCCTGTGGGCTGGTGGCATGTTTCCTGGCAGGGAGACAAGGATGGTGGTAAGTTCATGTAAGTTGAAAATAGCTTTTAATATACTAATCAGCCAAACATCATAGCTCATCCCAGACTACATTAAATGTGTTCACAATATGTCCATTAGCCTACAGTTGGGCAGAGTCATCCAACACAGTCTATTTTAAAGGATCAAATATCTCATATAATTTATCAAGTACTTGCATCCAAAAAATGCTGGCACCACCATGTACTGTGGACTGTAAGCTGTTTTCTCTCATTACTGAGAGCTACAGTTTTCTGAGTTGTCCAACATCAAGTACTGTGGTAAAGACAGACGCTGTGCATGCTCCTGTAATCCCAGCACTGGTGAGGTGGAGACAGGTGAATCCCTGGGACTAGCCAGCCAGATAACCCAGCCTGCTTTTCAAGTTTCAGGCCAGTAGCGACCCTGTCTCCCAAAAGCAAGGGTGGATGGCACCTAAGCAATGATACTAAATGTTGTCCTCTGGCCTTTACATGAGCACATGACCACACACGTATATGCAGCTGCATACACAGGAACATGAACATACAGAAAAGATACCATAGTATATAATCAAAATGCAAAAATTTGTAGTATATTTTCTATTGAATACATATTGCTTTTGTACTATTATGAGCTGGGCCACTGTATCTTGGGGATAACCATCTCTATCCAATAAAGGAGTGGCCAGCAACATCAATCACTGAAGAAAGTTCAAACGAGAGTAGGGAAACACTGTGGATTTGTCAATATGAGAGCGTTCAGGCCCTTGATGTGAGCAATTTCAGTAGAAGGCTGAGGGATCTAGACAGTCGAGTAAGAGCCGGTCATCAGAGGACACCCTTTTGAGAGTAATAGAGAAATGACATTACGTCCAGATGGAAGGAGGCCTTGAGGAGGGGTTTCTAGTACCAGAGGCTTGAGAGCACTTTGCCTAAGGGTTGCTTTAGAAAGAGAAGGAGGTTAATAATGTAAGACAAATGGGGTGACTGCAGAGAAAAGTCCTCGGAGGCAAGGGAACGGAATCCAGAGCAGGTGGATGGGCAAGCCTTTGGAAGTAGCTGTATTAGTCAGGGTTCTCTGGAAGAACAGAACTGGCAGTGTGTGTGTGTGTAAAGAATGTATTGACTCGGCTTAGTTAAAACAGTAACGGGTTGTCTCATGCACCAGAGGCTGAAAACCTGGTAGTTGTTCAGTCCATTTGGTCGGGTACCTCAGCCATTCCAATCTGGTGCTGAACCTTGAAGTTTCTTAGGATCTTCATCCTCAGTCATGATGGAGGACGGGATACATTGGTTCTGATATCAGTGAAGGATGTATCAGATCTAGCAGCAGCAGCAGCAGCAGCCACAGCTGCAGCAGCAGGAATCAACTGGCAACTGGCTGAGTAGGCAAGCAGGAGCTGAATCATTGGCCTGTGCCCCTCTTTCATCCAGACCACCTCACTCGAGGTGGGTGTGGGAACATCAACCAAAGCATCCAAAGCAATTCTTCAAGCTCCCAACTCAAGTGATTCTAATTTGTGGCAGGTTGACATTAAAACGGCAGCAGGGAGACTCCCTTCATGGTCACTGCTTGCCATTCCAAAGACAGTCAACCAGATGGCCCCGGGGGCTTGCATGTGGGAAGTGGATGAGAACAGTTGAGCAAACAAACAGAAGCCAAATTTTGGAGACTCTAATGCCATAACAAGGGATTCCAAACTCCTCCCGAGACACACTTTGGTTAGGATGTCAGAGCACGTGGCATCAAGACAGCTAGGTGTGTCTCCAGCTGATGGAGTGGCATGGGGACTGGGGTGGAGTCATGGATTGTGGAAAGGGAAGATGGTGGAAAGGGTGCTGGCTTTGAGTCTGGAAGAATCTGGGTTAGAATCCTATTGCTAGGACTTGGGGAAGATTCCATTTTTATGAGCCTCTCTTGTAAAATAAAGGGAATGGGCACTCCTATTAGAATGAGTATGATAGAGATGACAAGATATTACATACTTAGTTTAGTACTGAATAAGTAAGTGCTTAGTGAATAGCTACTAAATCAGGACTTCTGGAAAGGGGGCGTATTTTTACTAAGTTCAGGCAAGTGATTCGGTGTTTAACTCTTAGGACCATCAAGGAAGCTTGTCTTAGGATTTTTCCTATGACCTGGTGGATATGAGGAGTCTAAGAGGTATTTGTTGAGGAACCGGAGCGATAGCTCAGTCTATAAAGTACTTGCCATGAAAACATGCGGACCAAAGTTTGATCCCCATCACTCGCCTAAAAGAGCTAGATACAGTGGCATGTGCACAGGGAAGGTGGAGACAGAGGGTAGCTCGGATCTGGGGTCAGCCAGCTGAGGTAATCAGTGAGTCCCGGGTCTAGTAAGAGATCCTGTAAAGGAAGCAAGATGGACAGCTGTCGTGAGAAACGATACCCAGGACTGACCTCTGGCCTCCACACGCATGACCACACACATGCATGCACACCCCCACACATATATGTGTACACATAGTTTCACATGCACACATACAAAATATCAGAAGCATTTATTGAATAATTTAGTGATGGACACCAGAGTAGATAGGTAGGTAAATAAATGATCCGTAGGTAGATGGATATACGACATCCAAATAAATAAAATATAGAAAGGTAGATAGAACTCACCATAAAAATTTAGCCTCAATTTAGAACATTATAATCTAGAACCTTCTTTATGAGACCTTACCACCTTCCTATAAAATAGCAAAGACGCAACACACGCATTGTTTCCTGTTTGGGAGAAAAAGCAACTAAGGGGCCCCGTGATCACACAGCCGCCGCGCCAGGCCAAGCCAAACGAGCCACAGACTAACAGCTCTCGCAGACTTGTTATCTCCTAATAGGGCCCACCAGGGTTTTCAGCAACATGCCTGCATAGCTGGTCTGTCGGCAACAAACTTTCCCTCTGGCAGCCAGACAATTCTGTTGGTCCTAATTACACAGACTCCACTTCTGGATCAGATTCCTCCTTCCCCACCCCCAGAAAGGGCAGGACTCAGAACACACCCCACGTGCCCCCACTGCCTTGCAGTTCCCCACCTAGCAGGATCCCTGGCCCCACCAAGGTCAAGGCTCTCTCCAGTTGGCCCCTCTCGGGTTCTCAGCAACGGCTTGTCATCCGCCTAATTTACTAGTGTCTAAAAACCAAAGCTTTGAAATCCATCTAATTTAACGTCTTCCCACCTGCCTGGCAACTCTCCCGAAGTTTAAATAAGCCAAAATTGAAGTGTGTGGGGGTGGATGCAGGGAGATCAAGAAAGAAAGGCCAGGAAGAGGAAAAATAGGCTGCCTGACATTTTCTTTCAGGAGACTCATTTGTTAGGCTACTCCAACTCCCTGCGTGGCATTCTAGGTAATTGTGGGTTTAAATATTCAGCTTCCTCAGCCAGGGTCGGCCATACATACCTTCTTCCTTCCTGCAGACCAGGGATTTTGAAGGGCTAGAAGCAGCCAGGCTCAAAAAAAAAAAAAAAAAAAAAAAAAAGGGCTCTGAAGCCAGACTGTACTCCAGGAGGCAAGAGGAAAAGTCCTCCAGCACTCCAGTGGCTGCAAGCGATCTGTAATTTTATTTTTCAGGGAAATTAACGTTTTGAACCCAAAGCTGAGATATTAATAAAGTCTGCATGCGGATCGGCGATCTGCATGACCCAGCATTTACAGGCTTGGTTTGGAATGGTAGGTTTTGGGGGGTTTTTTGTTTGTTTTGTTTCCTTCCCCTGCTGACCGATTCTCTGTCAGTGTGTCATAAAGAAGATAGGATGTTTTAAGATGAGCTCAGACTAGCTGGAGTCCTTTCAAAACCAGAGATAAATTCAGAATATTTTTCCATTTCTGTTTGGGAGGGCCAGTGTAATGGAGTGGAGGTGACCGAGGCGGGACTGTCCACCAGCTGACACACAGCCTTGGGCTCTGCAGCCTGTGCTGTGTGATCCTGGCGAAGCTGTAGTCCCACTGTAGCCCAGTGTTCTTTTCTAAAGACTGACAGGGGTGGCACCTTCTCTAAGAGAGAAGAAAGAAAGAAGGTGGCATTTAAGGACTCTCAGGCCCCCTGAGGCAGCATAGCTGCTCAGTCTGAGTTAGACATGCCACTCTCAGCCTGACCAGAGGTGTCAGAACAGTCTCCTCTCAGATACATTCAGTGGTAGAGAGCAGTCCTTTGTCAAGCTTCTGTCCCTGCCTAAACTCAGCACGCAATACCCTTCCATACCGAGAAGAGAAAACGTCTCTGTGTTCTTATGTATGGTTACAGCAACTTCAAGAGCAGCCCCTTGCTTTACCGAGAGAGAGACACTGGTGTTTCAGACTCTCAACCAGATAACCAACAATCAACAAAAAAGAATTGATATATTAAGGGTTTTTAACTCAAAGGACTATACTCTGATGTAGTGAATCAGCTACAATAATGTCTTAGGGTTGCCACTGCTGTAACGAAATACCATGACCAAAGAGCTTGGGGAGGAAAAGGTTTATTTGGCTTATGCTTCCACATCACTGGTCTTCATAGAAGGAAGAAGTCAAGGCAGAAACCCAAGCAGGAACCAGGAAGGAGTGCTGTTCACTGGCTTGCTCCTCATGGCTTGCTCAGCCTGCTTTCTTATAGCACCCAGGACCACCAACCCACCCAGGGGTGGCCCTACCCACAATGCACTGGACCCTCCCCCATCAATCACTAATTTAAAAAGTGCTGCACAGGCTTGCCTGCAGCTAAATCTCATAGAGGCATCTCCTCGGATGACTACAGTGTGTGTCAAGTTGACATAGAACTAGCCAGCAAAACCAGTAAAATCCTTCTCTGTTAAGTCTCTGCTCAGTAAATAGGAAATTTCTAAATATGTTTATTTCTCTTCCTGAAAAGACTCTTAGCCTTTGACAGGAGAATGCACGCAGCTGCCTTCCAAAGCCATCCCTTTGCTAGCTCCCTTGGAGCCACATCCACACATTGCTCAGGCCTGGCTAGCAGCTTCTCAGTAGTGGTCTCCTTTCATTGTGTTTTAGACACCATTGTACTCTTAGGAAACAGAAGAACTGGAGGCTGGAGACACTGTTCAGGTGGTAGAATTCTTGTGTGGTATTCATGAAGCCCCAAGTTCCATCCCCAGCACCACACAAAATGGGGCAAGGTGCACACACCTGTAAGCCCAGCACTTGAGAGGTAGGGACAGGAGGATCAGGATCTCAAAGCCATCCTTGACTACATAGTGAATCTGAGGTTAGCTGAGACACATGAGACTCTTATCTTTAAAATGACATAATAAGATAGAAAAAGAAACAAAACATAGTATCATTATTTTCCGAAAAAAATTAATGTCCTGCATAACTGTCTCATGTGCTGAACCATGGGAGATTTCTGGCCCTACACGAAAATACCTTTAGACGGTCCTGTGCCTCCAATAGGGATGGGTCCTAAGGATTAAACATTAACTTTCATTTGGTTCCCATGGAACAACATGGCAGAAGTCAATCTCTAGTCAAGATTCAAACATGCAACCAATTATATTTGCAAATATAATTGTGTTTATTTTCCTCAACTCAAAGGAATTCTGGCTGCTTGAGTCCTAGAATCTTCCATCATATTCCCCCCATTCTAGGTTCTGGCTTCCTATTCTAACCAGGATCATTGGATAGGAAGTAAATCCCAATGGGTAGGTATCCATCTCGTTTGCCTGACCCTCCCTAAAAGATAAGTGTTTCAGTTTGTTTTCTGTTGGTATGGTAAACACCATGTCTAGAATCAACACAGAGAAGAAAGGGATTATTTCAGCTTATACTTCCAGGTCACAGTTCATCACTAAATGAAATCAGGGCAGGAACTAGGATGCAGAAACCATGGTGGAATGATGCTAACTGCCATGCTCTTTGGATTGCTCTCAGCTAGCTTTCTTACACAGCCCAGGCACTCCTGCCTAGGGATGGTGCTGCCTGAGGTGGACTGGGCACTCCCACATCAATCCTCAATCAAGACAATCTCACAAACAAGGCAACAGGCCAATCTGATCAGGACAATTCTCCAATTGAGGTTCCCTCTTTCCAGGGACTCTAGAATGTATCAAATTAATAGCAAAGCTAACCAGCACAGCAGTGATGTTATAATGGTCATCTTTGTACACGCGTCTCTCTGAGGTTCTTTGGTATTCAAGAGAAGTCGGCTAGGCCCTAAAGAACTGTTTCTGCCATTCTACTCTGGCAGCCCCATCACTCTCTATGTGTGATGGACTGGCAACAGGGTGTACTGGCTCTCTGGTATCACCCAAACCTGGCAAGTGAAGTTTCCCAAAGTGTGTCACCCTGCTGGGTGATACAGACCTCTCATTTTACTTTGGTTTTCCCTCCCTGCCATTGTTAGCAATGTGATTGTTAGTTGGTGTGCCCTGGCCACAGACCCTGTTCTGTGAATTGCCTGTTCATATATTTTGCTTATTTTTACATTACTCTTCTTTTTTTTTGTTGTCAATTTTCCAGAGTCCCTTATATATTCTGTATGCTACCTCACTGCCATCATCTTTAAATTTTTATTTCTAAGAATTTCAAACTAGGTAAAAGTTATATGAATATTATTGTGTAATAGGTTTGCCAATCGTTTTTCCATGTGTTTCATCATAGATAGATAGGTAGATAATAGGTAAACAGATAGATAACCCAGCCTTAATTAAAATCCTATACACTGACCAGTCAGTTATTTTTGCTTTGTTTTCCTATTTTGGTAAAACAAAAACTGTGTAACATAAAATTTGCCATCTTCACATCTTCAAGTGTGCCATTCAATAGTGTTAAGTATGTTCACGTTGCTGTAAAAGCATAGAAATACATGATGTCAACACATTCAAAAGCAAGCTGGGGGCTTTGGATTTCGTGTAAATCTGGGTAGAACAAAGGCTTTCCCTCACATATGCAACACTAATTTCTAATTTGAGTTCACAGTCAACATCCCTCATTTATCTCAATATTTTTTGACATTTTAAAAACACGTCTCAATCTGTTACCTCCTTAATTTCATCCTTGAAGACCTTCATGCAACAAAATCTTTAATTTTGTTGTCATCAAATGTGTTGACTTTTTTTCTCCCCGTGGATAGGGGCTTTGAGGGCCATAAGTTACTAGCCATTACCAAATGGCAAAGGTATTTTTCAACAATTTCTCCTGCTCAGCTTTCCAATCTCACCTTTCAATTATAGACCTTAAATCTAAGCGGTTTCCCCTGGGTGCAGGATGAGAAGTGAGCACTTGGTTTATTCCTCATCGTGGACACGCTTTTGCCAATGTCATGCGTTCTCCAGGCTGCTCGTGCTGCCTCCTTATACGTCAGGTTCCAGGGGTGCTCGTGGACCCCTCCTTCCGGAGTATCCGCTGCCCCATGAGGTTCATTTCCATGGCTGTGTCTCCTACCTGCGTACCCTCTGTCCTGCTCGTCAGCTTCTCATTTTGGACTCCCCGTTTTCAGACTTGATAGCTTTGTTGCAGGGGTGGCTTCTTTAATTCTGGACACATTGTATGTGTTGTTTACTCAGTTCTTCAAACCCTGTGTCCATAGCCAGCCTCTGTAGTAACCTTGACCCGCAGGTGTCTGGCTGCTCCTGGTCTTTCTGCATAATGGACTCCTGGACACTAAGTTACATGTGAATGTTCTGTTCTTAAGAATTAATGTCATGCCATATCACTAAAACACATCAAAAATTTATTTTGAAAATAAATAAAAGCCCATATGTTTGAAGTGGTTGTGAGTTCGAATGGATCAGGTTATATGTATGAAGACGAATTCTTCTAGCCTGCAATCCCAGCATTTGAGAGGTGGAGGCAGAAAATCAGGGGTTCAAGGTGACATACGGTGAGTTGAAGGTCAATACAAGCTGCGTGAGACTTCATCTCAAAACACCAAACAACAAAAAAAGTCTCCATTAACATCCCCAAATGCACTGACCCTCTCCTGCTGTGGTAGCACAAACTAAACTCATTTTAGTTTATTTGGGGGACCGAACGCTCCATTTCCCTAAGATGGTTATCTGAGCACCAAAGAACATACAGAGAACTGTGGCTTCCAGGCAGAGGAAAGAGCTACCGAGTCCTGAGTACCATCGAGACAGGCAGGTGACAGAGCGATACCCCCTTGTCTCATATGTCCTCTGTCATCAATCTGCAAGTCTTTTTCTGCTCCTCTCACCCCTCTTTCAGATGCCTGCTGTCATCCCATGGTTGCATGAAGTGTTCTGAGAAAGGCAGGGAGGCTCCAGCTACCCAGATACTCCACTCCACGAGACCACTCATTCTCTGTCTCCCGTGACTTAAAGCTTTGCCAGGAAAAACAGGTACACATACCTTCAGACCTCACCCATATGCCAAGCTCTGAGCAGGCCCATTCCCTCCTCAGGGCTTGGAGATACAAGGGAAGAGGGGGAAGCTGTTGGAACCCAGGACCTTGAAGGTCAGCCTCGGAACTGGGACACTGACCTCTCAGGACACAGCCTGCTGGTATCAGCAGGATCCAGCCCAGGGGAGTTGGTGGGGCTAAATGACAGTAGTAGCTCAGAAGGAAGGTCTCCCTATGGTGGAGCTCTGGCCTCTTAAGAGAGTGAGCTACTACTGCTGCTGTGCCTCTGTGAGGTGTGGTAAGCAAGCTCATTGTGGGAACAGAGCCATACGAGCTAAATCTTGCTCTTACTTGTGTTTGCTGACGAGTAATTGATCTCTGTTACAATGACTTCCACCACGGATCTCTTCCCTGTCTACGTGTCTGTTAGCATGATCCTAGAGATAGCTAGGTGACTAACCTTGTTCTAGCCCACGGCCATGCTGGGCTGAGCCAAATGTGGAAACCAAGCTGCTCTGACTTGGAGGGCTGGGAACGATGGTGTTGGAAGAGTATAGTTCTGCTCCAGTCAGATCACACTGCAGCCTTGGGTCTCCATCTTAGTCCTCAGACTGATGAGAGATACCTGGATCAGGTGAGGAGCCCTGTATCGATCAAATCACTGACCCACTGAAGAACTGCTTGTAGTTTAAACCCGGCAGGATCTGCCCTGATGAAACAATGACAGGCAAAGGCAGGACTGCATTCATCTTCAGCATCTACACTGGCGTGACTGGGGGCTTCACTGTGAAGCCTCACAAAGGTTTGAGGAAACCCTGGCTGAGACTTTGCTGTGCACAGTGTGAGCTGCTCCGATGGCTCTCTCAGACAATGATGCTCATCTCTCTGTCCCACGCCCGCACTTCATAGCTCCCTCAGCTCACTCTCGGTAAGTAAACACTGTTTGATTTACCCAAGTGATGTCTGCTTTGGAGTTTTCCTTTCATTCAAGCCCACTGTTGACATTCACACACACACTACAGCACTTGTACAATTTCCTGTTACCTGGAGAGCTTAAGTTTTAAAATATAAAGAAGGGTCAATTCTTCTTCTTGTGTGTTGGCTGTCATCTCTTTTCTAGAAGGAATCAGCATAGAATGCTTCTTCCAAAGTAGAATGCAGAGTAAAGAGATGGATCCGAGGGTAAAGTGCTTGTCGCATAAGCTTCAGGACCCAAGTTCAAATCCCCAGAACGCTTGTGAAAAGCTGGGCATGGTAGCATGCACCCCTCACTCCAGAGCTGGAGACTCAAGAGCAGCAGGGCCTTCGACTTCACTGGTCATCCAGCTTCACTAAAACCTGCTTCTGGGCCAGTGAGAGAGCCTGCCTCAAAGCATAACGTGGACAAAATACAGGAGGACACCTGGCATTGACCTCTAGCCTCCACATGTACATTCGTTCATAGTCATACACACCAACCCCTCTCTCACACATCAGAAGATAAGGGAGAGAGCAAGACAGAAGGCATAGAAGATACCCCTGAGATTCACTATTTTAACACTAAGGAAGGGAAAAATCCATGACTCCACCACACACAGTCTAGAGCCTTAATGATGGCCTAGTTCAGGAAACTATGATGATCAGAGATCACTAAGCATCTTAACTGCTTGAGTCAGAAAAATAAAATATGCAGCCAAAGAGCCTTCTCATAGCCCAGCTCAGGAGGCCATGAGGCAAGGGTACGGATGGAACCCGCCTGAGCGCCAGGGAGCAGAGAAACTGAGTAACATAGCTATCTATCCCTCCTCAAGACGAAAGCTGCATCACCCAAGACGACCTGAGGGTCACATGTCCCCAACAGATGGACTGACAAAAGCTTCAGGAAGGAAGAGTTTCTTTTTTGTTTACAGTTTAAGAAAAGACACAGTCCGTCTTAGTGGGGGGAGTATGGCGGCGGCAGCAGGAGGCATGGGGCCAACCTGTGAAATCTCAAGGCCCACCTCTAGACACCCACTTTCTCCAGGGGGCTCCACTTCCTAAAGCTTCCACGTCCTTCCAAATACTGTGCCACGAGCTGAGGACTGAGTGTCTGAACACGTGAGCCTGTGAGGGACACTCCAGCGCTTCTACCCAGCGTTGTTCTTTTGATGAACCAACCTAACAGGATTGTTCAACGCTGTGCTG
Organism: Cricetomys ansorgei; assembly: GCA_026225945.1. Classification (NCBI taxonomy): domain Eukaryota; kingdom Metazoa; phylum Chordata; class Mammalia; order Rodentia; family Nesomyidae; genus Cricetomys; species Cricetomys ansorgei. Next base: position 14,267,656 of record JAMJFZ010004023.1, on the reverse strand, counting down.
GGCCTTGCTAATGTTTCTGTTTTAGTATTCTCTTAGCCACCCAAGGCTAACAGGCACCTAGAATGAATGGCAGTAGGCTTTCAGAGACCCTGCCTTCCCTCTGTAAAAAGTTTTCATTATATAATGCTAACTCTTGGGTAGCTTACAGATGTAGAAAAACATCTGGGAGGACAGTAAAAACACTGATTAAGGAGTTCGAATGAGGCACCCTGGGTGACGGGGAAAGGGTACTTTCATGATCCATAAGGTAGTTGGGTGAGAATTCCAGTGCAGGATGGCCTCTCTCTGAGGTTTTGTCTAGGGTCACATTGTTACTGTTGTTAGCTAATGCCAGAACTAGATGATAAGACTCTATTGCTAAAGACACCACATACTTTGGCTAAAGGACATGGGGAAATCAGTCTGAGACTCAGCTAGGAGCTCCTTCCCATATGGTTGGTCATGCATACTGTAATATATATACTGCTAGGGGGGAATTGTTACTGATCATCTTGCTCTGCTATGGAGTCTGAAGTGGTACAGAACCAACAAACCAGGTAAGACGTCCTCTAGTACAATATTGCCCTCTAGTACAATAGTGGTATGACTGTTATGAGCAGAACCAGCTATTCTCTAATTGTCTCTAAGGCCTATTCAATGGACAGTAACTAATGCTTAACTAATCCAGGACAGAAGCCTATGGCTTGGAAGTTTATAGGTCCTAGTGGAAAAGCAATACTATTATTTTGTTAAATGGATGTGATGTGTTTGTCAAATTGCCTTCTATAGATTACTGGTGTCTATGGCTTTGCACTGATGTCTCTAGATTACCGCTGCTGTTAGATTTACTCAGTCATGGAGAAAGAACTTCCTTTTTGTAGTGTGGGGGGATGGGGTTTGCTGCTGAGATGCATAAATAGTCAAGCCACTACTGTGGCATAGAACCCAATGCTTTGCCATGAATGGTAGAAAATAACCAGACATCTGCTATATTCCCATGCTGAAGCTCAGGGAACGTCATAGAAATGGGAAAGAATTTAAGAGTCAGAGGAAGGGGTGGAGTATTTTATAACTATTTCCTGCCAATTAAAATATTCTCACCTGGAGGGAAGAGGAAGGCTTTTAAAGTTCAGGGAGTAGACACAACTGACAGAGCCCAGGAGGCTCCTGAAGCATACAAGATTCACAAGCCCAAGCCCCAAGGCCACACAAGTAGTAATAATGGTGGGGAGAGGAGACTCTGGCTAGTTAGCAGATGTATAGAGAGTTCTAGAGGTGCAGCTTTCATGAGTCATCACTCGTGCTAGGGTGTGCTTTCCAGTGATACACCTTACCTAGGCTCTTCTAAGTCGTCCTTTCCTGTGCTTCTGTAAGTAAGCCCAGCAAACTCATTGGTTTCTCAGAGTAGACTTGAGTAGGAAGGTTTCCTTGGTCTGCCATTGGTACCCTATCTGGGATTAATAAACATTTATTCATGTCTCCCCAGAACAGTGGTTCTCAACCTTCGTAATGTTACAACCCTTTAATACAGCTCCTCATAGTGTGGTTACCCCAAACCTTAAAATTATTTTCATTGATACTTCATAACTGTAATTTTGCTACTGTTGTGAATCATAATGTAAATATCCGATATGCAGATGGTCTTAGGCGACCCCTGTGAACAGATCACTCGACCCCCGAAGGGGTGGTGACTACAGGTTGAGAGCCACTGCCTCAGAGGAAATAATATAGCACCGATTGTTGGTGGCAAAAGGATCCTGATGGTGGGGGAGAAAGGTGGCATCATCACCTGTGCTAGAGTGAGTTCCTTGGCCCATGGCACATGGCACGGACTTTTAAAACGGCAGATCCTGGCACACAGGTTGAGAGCCTCAAGATGGGAAAGCCTGCTGGGGCGGTGCCCTCTTCCTCCAACCTTTACGGGAACCTTGTTCACCAACATCGGTAAAATGGATAGGCTAAGAGCTTAAACATGAAAGCCTAAAGATGATTGGACCTTTCCCAACCATGTTCACTCCCTCTGCTACAGCAAGCTTTAGGTAGGCTGACTGAAGTGTCTAGTAAGCATGGACCAAAGTGGTTGGAACTCTCCCTTATGCAACAGCCTGCCTCCTCCATAAAAGCCCTGTTCCTTTCGCAATAAAGTAGATCTGCACCACAAGGCTGCTCTCTGGAGTTTGAGTTTCTTGGGCTAGTGACTCCATCGCCGCTCACCGCCTTGAGGACACCCCTGCTTCCACAAAAGACTACAACAGATAGACCCTGGGTCAGAGGACTGGTCTCTGTCCTCCCATGTTCTACACCCAGTTCTTTCTTCTAATATGGTCCATGCTGAACCAACAGTGACCACAGCTCACAATCAGATATTCGACTACACAATCACCTATGATAGCTATGTAGAGGCATGCCCTTCTGCTGACTTCCTCCCTCCCATGTAGGTGGTTTGAATGAAAAATACTCCCATAGTCTTGGGCATTTGAATGCTTGGTCCCCAGTTGGTGGTGCTATTTGGGTAGGTTTAGAAAGTGTGGCCTTGTAGGAGGAAGTATTTCACTTGGAGGCAAGCACTCTCTGCTTGTGCTTGTGGTTCAAGATGTGAGACCTCAGCTTCTGCTGCAGACGCAATGCTTGTCACCTGCTGTCTCCACTCCATTATCATGGACTCTCATCCTCTGAAACCATAAGACCAAATAAACTCTTTCTTCTATAAGTTGCCTTGATCATAGAGTTTCATCACAGCAACAGAAAAGTAACTAACACACATTGTAGCAGTATCTGCCATGCTTTTACCCTCAATTTAGGGAAAGAGAAAAGGAAGGATAGAAATAAAGAAAGAAATCTTCACCACCCTTTTAGGTGGCCTTGATAGAGAGAAAGAGAGAAAGGAAGAAATCTTCAAGTCCTTTTAGGTTGTCCAAAGTTTGGAGAACAGAAGCTGACAGTGAGCCAGACTAGCATCTCAGCTCACTATCTTCGAACTCAATTTCTCCAATCAATGTTCTTCTAAGCAATAACCAACTAAACCAACCCACCAATGACCAACCACCAATGAACCAAACAACCTTAACCCCGGCTCTCAGGGCTTCAACCCTTATAAGCAAAAGTTCTCAGAAGTCCAAACAGCACGCAATCCTAAGGACAAGCTGCATGTAGCAAAACAGCTGCACATAACCAGAGTATAACCACTACCAACAAACAGTCCAAACTTATACTCATCCATTGCACCCGGGATGGGAACAAAAATACTATTTTGCATCTTTAAAGAAACCAAAATAACAAAGCTTCTTCCAAGCGTCTTGCTACAACACTTCCCTCTCCAGTCTTACCCAACGGCTTCAGTGCCTGGTACCAGATCTCCCAGGAAACTGAATGGTCCACTCCATCCTAACATTCTTGCAGGAGTTTCTCCAAAGCTTTCCTCTAGGTTTTGACCCTTTTCCCAAACTTATTCTTGCCAAGCTTCCTCCATGACTGCAGGCCTCATTAGTTGGTCCTTATTCCACCAAACTCCGCTTTGCTGATAGAACACAACTACGTGGATTGTCACAGTGACCACTCTCTTCCTTTCCTCTTTGGTGGTGTTATCATCTAGGAATGTGTCCTCAAAACACAGCAGTTTGGTCGTGTCTACTGTCTTTGAACTGAATATAATTGGTTTGTTTATTTTGTGTCTAGCTTTGTTTACTCAATATTATGGTTGCAAGCTTCATCCACGTTGTTATGAGAAGCTGTGGCTTATTCATTTTCTCTGCCGAGAGTTAGTATGAATAGCTCACATTTAATTTTTTGGATTCCATTGTTGATGAACACTTGGGCTGCCCACTGGGATTATTTGAATAATGCTGCTATAAGCATTCTTGCGTCTGTCTCAGTGCACCTGTGTACTTTTGTTGAATGCATATGTAAGAACTGCTGAGTCATGGAACATGAGTCTACCAGTTTAGGGTACAACACTCAAAACTGGTGGTTTTACCATGTTTTATTCCCATCTTGATAGGGAATACTCATTTGTATTTAAAATTACTTTCCCCTCGCAATGAGTTTGAACACATCTGCAATTATTTATTAGTCTTTTAAGTGTCTAGTCTGCTCATTTTTCCCATTAGGTGCTTGTTTGGTTTATTTTTTTTTCCTCACTGACTTTAAGATCTCATTACATATTTAATACTTCTGACCATATCTTGATATAAGAAACCCATTTTCATCCGAAGTGTCTATTTCAATGAGTGTTTGCATATGTATAGATCAGTTTTTGAAAAGACTATCTATTGAATTCTCTTGGTTGATTTGACAAAAACCCACTCACTCATCTATGTGAGGGCCCATTTCTGGATTCTCTTCTGTTCCTCAGCTCTACATATCCACCTACCTCACTCAGTGTCATCCTCATTACATGGCAGTGGTCATGTAACTTTGGGGAAACAGTGTGGGACTGAAAGGGATGGCTCTCTGATTAGCAAGGCATCACCGAGTCTCCAGCTGTGTGGACAGGCCCCCAGCTGGACGATTCTCATCGAACTGCCCTTGAATCCCTAGAAGGATGTGTGATTCACCTGCTACTCTCTCTTTCTGTGGCACTTTTGATTATCTCTTGTGTGTACTCAGATAGCAAAAATGCTCAAACTATACTGACAAATTCTAAATATTCTGGGGAAATAAAGTGATATAAATGAGAAGACTAATTCAGCTTTCTTCTGTAACAGTTAAGCATTCTCAGACCTCTGAGACTACAACTTCTCCCATGGTTGGTAAAAGTTTAACAAAGGAGCCACAAGAGACCCAAGGTTAACAGGAATTACAAACAGACAAAAACAAGAAGGCATGTTGTGATGTAAAAGGGTTAGGTATTAAGATTTGTCTTTAAAAACAATTATATGACTGTGATAGGAAAGCTTATCCCACTGTAAATAGATTTGATCACTTAAACTTGACTGTGCAGTGGCAACTGCTGACAGCCAGATACTCTTGGCTTGAATACCTGCTCGCTAACTTGCTAGCGCAGACACGACTTTCTGCTATATGTACAATAGAAACTTTCTGAATTATGTCTGGGACTAACTAGGAAAAATAGATGGGACTGAAAAGAACATGATGATGTTATAATAATTTCCTTAAAATAAGTATGCTTGAGATAGCAATGTTGTAAGCACCTGGGGCCCTGGGGCATATTTCTTTTCGTATAAATGACTGACTGTTTTAAGTAGAGTAGTAGAAGAAAAAAGAACAGCAGCTACAGAACTAATCACGTTAACTTGTGTGAGCCTCGTTTCTTCGCCAACTCTGTGCCTCCTTCTCAGGTCCTTGAATCCACAGGAGCTGGACTCCGGCAATTATAACTTTGTAATGTGTCTTGAAGTCAGAAAGCTTAAGACCTTGTCCTAGTTGTTTTTTATCAACTTGACACAAACCTATAAGGGCAGAGGTATCTTAATTGAGAAAATTGGCCTTTAGTCAAGTCTATGGTACATTTTCTTGATCAATATTTGATGTTCCTGGAAGGGCCCAGCTCATTGTGGGTGCTGCTACCCCTGGGCAGATAGCCCTGGGTAGTATAAGAAAGCAGGCTAGCAGGCTGAGCAAGCCATGAGAAACAAGCTAGTAAGCAGCCTTCCTCCATTGTCTCTGCTTCAGTTCCTGCCTTCAGGTTCCTACCTTGGGTTTCTGCCCTGACTTTTCTTAGTGACAAACTGTGACCTGGAAGTATAAGCTGAAATAAATCCTTTCTCCTCAAGTTACTTTTGGTCATGATTTTTTTTATCACAGCAACAGAAACCCTAATTAAGACAGACCTCTATCTTTTTCCTTTTTCTTTTTATTCTCAAAATTATATTTGTTTTTTCTGATTATTTTTTGCAATTTCATTTTTTTACAAGTTAGCTTGTCAATTTATGGTTTTTAAGAGTCTGCTTGGAGTTTTGTTGATTCATAGATTCATCAACCCCGTCTGGAAAGAACTGACATGTGGCAATACTGAATTCCATGGTACACAAATATGGTCTACATGTATATGCATTTAGACCTTTAGTTTCTGTCAGCAACGTCTTGTAATGTTCTGCGCATGTCTATTATGAAATTTAGTCTAAATTCTGACATTGTAGAAAATGAATCTTTTAATTTCATTTTCTAATTGTTTCTAATGTGTAAATTTATAATCAATTGATATATTCAAATCTGCAGCTTTGCTAAATTCATCATTTTGTTCTGTAAGACATTTTGTCTCCTGGAGCCCAAGACCGCCTTGATTTGGTTATGTAGCTAAAGCTGGACTTGAACTCCTTGATCCTCCTGCCTCAGCCTCCTGAGTGCTGGGATTATACTTATGTACCACCACACCTAACTGCTAAGTTCACTTTTTAATTCAAGTAGCTTTTCTGGAGATCCTCTGAAATGTTCTCAAATATTGAGAGCTCTCAAACCCTCTCCCTTTAAGTTCTTCTTGTATTTGATCCCAACAATGAGAAGACTAACAAGTATAGCTGGTGTCATTTTATTTCATCCTTGGGACTTTTTCAATAGACTTTACCAATAAAACTATTTGATCTTGAAGTTTCCTCTGTGGAAATCTTCTTTGAATATAACAAATGAAGGTCTGGGGAGATGGCTCAGTCAGCAAAGGGTCTGCTGTGCAAGGGGACACTTGAGTTTAGATCCCCAGGACTCACCTAAAAGCCAGGCGTGGTGTTGCACATCTATAACCCTAGAACTAAGGATGGGGCAGGGCAGAGATAGGGAAATGCCAAAGCTCACTGCCCAGCCAGTCTAGACAGCTGGTGAGCTCTACAGTGAGAGAGACCCTGTCTTAAAAAAAAAAAAAAAAAAAAAAAAAAAAAGATAGCAGGTGTGCTGGCTAATCTTGATTGTCAACTTGACACACCTGGGAGATAATTTCTTCAGTTGAAGAACTGCTCCCATCAGATTGGCTTGTGGGCATATCTGTGGGACATTTTCTCTACTGCTAATTGATGTGGGAGGGCCCAGCCCACTGTCAGTGGTGCCAGCCCTGAGCTAGAGGACCCAGGCTATATAAGAAAGCAAGCTGAGCAAGCCAGAGGAAGCAAACCAGTAAGCAGTATGTCTCCATGGTTTCTGCTTCAGTTCCTGCCTCTGGGTTCCTGCCTTGAGTTCTTGCTCTGGCTTCCCACAATGATAGACTGTAAGTTGTAAGTTGAAATGCACAAACACACATACACATATGCATGCGCGCGTACACACACACACACACACACACACACACACACACAGTTTGATTTTTTTCAATGATTATAAATTTGTTGTTATAAAGTTATTGATAATAGGCCTGTAGCAATAGCCTTCATTTATTTCTGATCCTGGTCATTTGTCCACTCTGTATTTTCATGCTTACTCTTGCTAGGTAGAAGTTTGTCAATTTTGTCCATCCTCTCATGAACGGTGTTATGAACTCATCTTTATTTATCACGCCTCTCCTAAGTGGATTTTCACTTTCATCTTTATTATGTATTTTTTACATAGTCTAGATTTGCTTTGCTGTCCCTCTTTGTGTTATTTTTAGACTTTAAAGGTGACTTTGGGCCTCTCATCACTTTTAGTAGGTGAGTTCAAAGCATCTCTCTCTAAATGCTGCTTTAGTTAAGTCTCTCACATTTAGATGTATTCTCAGGTTGCGGTCTGAAATAGATTTTTTTTAATTTTCTTGGGCTTTCTCCTTTGATGTGTAGATCACGTAGGACTGCTGTACTGGGTAATCTCTAAGGGTTGGTTTTAGATGTTTTATTTTCACTTAATTCAATTTTTGTCAGTGAACATATCTTAAAAGTTCCCAGTTCTGAATTTACCCACCTTAGTTATTTCTTCCTGTTGGTTTAAAAAAAAAACCAACCTCAGATAAAGCAACCAAAGGGACAAACAGCTTACTTCTGATCAGTTTGAGGGTACAGTGCGTCCTGGTGGGGAGGCCCAGGTGGCAGGAGCGAGACTGCTGGCCACATGGCATGAATCAGGAAACAGAGGGTTGAAAGCTCACTCTCACTCGGATCCCTTTCTCCTTGTCCTTCCGTCCAGGCCCCCATTCATGAAGTGAAATGGCGCTGCTCACATTCAGGTTATGTCTTCTTACCTCAATTAATCTGACCGAGACAGCCATGCCCAGAGGCTCACCCCATCGAGATAAACCCTCACAGACACGCCCAGACCCTCCTTTCCTAGTGATTCTGGTTTTACCCACTGACAATATGGATCATCACATTCCCTCTTAGGACCTTGCTGTACCACCTATCAGCCCATTGTGTTCTTCCATCTGATTTTCAATACATATTTTGTCCTGTTTTTCTTATTGCTCCAAGGAGGGAAGTTAATCCAAATTACCTAGTCCCATGTTGCGTTTGCTTTATAGTCGCAAAGCATTCGGCAAAGTCAATTCTTTAACACAGAATCTATGCCACAGGTGACCTTGGTAATCTTTGCCAAATCCAATGAACTGGCTCTGCTCTTGAGATGAGCCAGTGGGCCCTAAGTATATTCTTCCTCTTCTAGCACAAAACTTAGAGTGAAACATTTTCTCATGAGGATTTTTCAGGAAGTACTCAAAAGTGGGTCTTCCATCCCAGCTGGGCTTCATTTTCCGTTTAGTTTGCAAGCAAGTCTTGCTGAAGAAAGGCCGGTTTCATTTCCTCCTCTCTTTCTTATATTATTTGATCCCTATTCTGTCTACTTAAACATCTCATTCAGGACTATATTCCTCTCCAAAACATTTTCTAGAAAATTCTAGGTAGTCCTATAGCTCTCCTAAACCTTGGTGTCATTAGCTCCTTCCCCAGCCATGGATGTCATTCTTTGGAGAGGAGACACTTTTCTTTGTAACACTTCCAGTCTCATCCAGATCGGTGAGTTAGAAAAGAGGAACTGGTCACATGCCATTCTGCCTCTCCCTGGAACCTGCTGCCTTAAGGAAACACAACTGTTAGGCTCCTCCAAGAGTTTCCGTTCTCAAACCAAAAGCTCTAGGTCTGCGAAATCCACCAACATCTGAGACTCCAGATAAGAAAGCCCAAGCACCAGGTGCATCGTTCATAAGTACTTGTTCTTGTATGTGACAGATTCTTCTATTTATCACTGTATTCAAAACTTGGGGGAACATGGAGGGTGCTACTTATCGGACTCCTTGAATCCAACAGTTGGACCAGCTTCTTCCTGAAGTTGTCCATCTGCCCTTTGTCACAAAAGAAGATAGTCATATGCTTTCAGGCATGCCATAGAGATCATTCGCTAATCTAAGAGGTTCAGGGGATATAGATATAATAATTCATCCTTGAACTAAATTTTCACTGAATAAAAATCTCTAATTTTTCTACCTCATGAATCAGCTCATCTTTTTGTTTTATTATTTACTTACTTACTTATTTAATTTTGTCTCTACTGATTACCTACTCACATGATTCTGGAATCCACAAATGAGTTTAAGTTACAGGAGTCTTAACTGTGACAAGAAAAGCCCAAAAGAGGGAGTGGTAAAAAGAACAAAATCAGGGTAAGTTGAGGGGCATCTATAATGAAAGAGCAAAACGAAACAGAGGCCTCTGTTTTCTGCTGTGAAGCGACAGGACAGAGCGCAGCTGAAACTCGCTCTGTGGCTTGGAGCAGGTGCACCTGGCCTCACCGTGTCCCTGCTCCCTCCCCTGTGAAAACAGGGCCAAGTGAAGCCCACCTAGAAGGGTCTGGGAATGAGGAATGGACTGGAAGGCCTATGACATAGTAAATATTCACTGATGATATTTCTTTTTGTTTCAAAAAAAATCATAACCCCTGACCCAAATTCCTTGCTTACTTAAGGAAGTCCTGGGGAAGCTTCCTAATAATGGAAACCAAGGAAACAGGAATATTGACACACAACACAAGCCCCAAAAAGGAAGAACTTGGAGAAGGAGCAATTTAGTAACCACCGCACTGTGAGACCTTCGCCAACGGCTCCCCTATGTTTTGATCCCAATCTTACAGCCACAATGATGGGCCAGATACTACCGCACCTATCTGAAACATGGGGGAACTGAAGTTAGGCTCAGATAACAGTTCGGCGTCCAGTCCCACCCACTCTGCTATCTTGCCTTTGACATGATCTGGTCACTCGGAAAGACTGGCCATCATGATCCACCTCTTCATTCTCTCTCTCTCATACACACAGAGGGACTTAACAGTGTATGAACCTCCCATTTGTCTTCTCATTTAGCTCTCACAAAAACAATTTCTGACCACTTCACAGATGAGAAGCCTCAGAGAGGCCAAACAACCAACCCAAATATCACACAGCTAACACAGGGTCTGGACTCTGGTCATCTGTCAACCCGAGGGCTCCTGTTCCCATGGGACATGAGCACAGTACAGCAAATGAGGACAAGAGGGTGGTGGACCACTGTCCAGGGATCACATTCTCCAGCCCTAGGGGACCACCATCTATGAGTGGCTCTGGCCCTCGTGGTCATAGCAACTGGCACATCCAGTACCCAGGTCATTTAACATAATCCTCAGCAATGTGGTGATTTATTGATGACTCTGAGTCCCCACTGGGCCAGCGTGAGAATAATCAGATGAATGATGAGCCTGTGAAGATGGATGCACTCTGAGCCAGCTCCCACAGAAGGGAATTATGCGCTGGGATTCTGCCTGGAGCAGCGGCAGGCGATGGATGTTGCTGGGGAAGGGTGGGCTCCATTTGCTCTTTTGGCTGCAAGTTGCTTCTCTCAACACAGGGAGCTTAAGAGGTAACAGCACTGGCCCCTCCCTGTTCCAAGAGAGGAGATGGAAAGACTGCCGATTGTCCCAGGGACAAGGGAACAGAACTGCATTCTGTGGGTGCAGAAAAGAGCTGCACAGAAGGAAGGCATCCTGAGGTCTGGCGATATGTGGGCAGCCACTCCACTTGCTCACAAGCCATCGGCCCTTCATTGTGCAGCTCTGCTGTGTCAGTTATCGCTGAATCCCAAACACTCCAAAAATACTGAGATTGCAGACAGCCACCTGCATTAGCTTCAACTCTATGGGTCAAAAGACTGGAGAGATGGCTCTGTCCATAAAAATACTTGCTGTACAAGCCTGAGGACCTGAGTCTGGACCCGAGGGCTTCCAGACACAGGGGCACATGCCTGCAACCCCAAGCACACTGGGATGAGATGGGGGGGAGGGGATAGGGAGAGCCATATCCTCAGAGCTTACTGATTAGCCAAATGAATTGGTTTAGTAAGAGGTCCTTTCTCAAAAATATAAGGTGGGAAGCAACTGAGGATGACACCCAGTGTCAAGCTCTAGCCTCCACACACATACCCACGTACACCCACACACAAATACATAAATAGTACAGGGGCTCAGCAGGAGTAGCTGAGCAGAAGACCTCAGATGGTGCTGGCTATGGTGCTGCCTCAGTTCCCCCACACAGCTTCTCTCCAGCCAGACGGTTCGAGGGAGAACGGGAACTCAGGGAACATAAGAGAAGCCGCAGCACACTAAGACTGGGACAGCCAGTATGATACATTGCCTTGGTCAAAGCAAGTCAAGAAGCCAGAATGGTTTGTAGAGGTGCAGACACATCGTCCATCTGTGGTTGGGAAGGGCTGCAGTCACAGCAAAAAGGAAGCAACGGGGATGGATGGTCGTCGCTGAGGCTGACCCTGAGCCAAAATTTAGTGGGCAGGATGTCTGTTGAAGAATGCTGTTGGAAAGCTTCCTGTGAAGCAAGTTCTGGGGACAGGAGACAGGAGTCAGCAGAGGGCAAGGGAGAGGTGCAAATGGGTCCAAAGACAGTATCACTAGGAACATGGGTGTTCAGAAAGCCCTTCAGAGCTGGGTCTGAATTAGGACCAGCTCAGAATACATTTGCAGACGAGGCCTATGTCCACTATATGTCTTCATTATCTGCTGTGAACACCTGCGACTACACATTGGGTCTAGGCAGGGCAGCCTGAAGTTAATGCTTCTGGAAGCTTCTCACTGCCATCCAGAGTTGGGAATCGGGGAATCACTTCCTTTCCCTTGCTGGGGGACACTGAAGTGATGTCTGAATGCTCTCCCTGGGTCACCAGTGGGTTAAGCTTTTGTTGCCCACAGCAGTAGCCTGCAGTACATCCTGTGTGTTAGCATCTTTTCTTTCTTCCCTGACTCCCCACTGTTTCCTAAGATCACATCCCCCAGACCCCTCTTTTGCATGTGTATATGTCTGTCCACATTCATGTAGGTGTATATGTGTGTGAGAGAGAGAGAGAGAGTAAGAGAGACAGAGAGAGACAGAGAGACAGAGAGAGAGCAAGAGTAGGCCAGAAGTCAACCTCAGATGGCATTCATCAGGACTCATACACCTTATTTTTTGAGACAGGGTCTCTCATTGGCTTGGAGCTCACCCAGTAAGCCCAGGCTGGTGTGCAGTATCACATCTGGATTACACAGGCAAACTCATGCTTACACAGCAAACACTGTATCTATTGAGTCATCCCTCCAGCAAAGGCCCTCCCCTGCCGCAACCCTTCTTGTGCTCTTGGGATCTATGTCTGGTGAGACTCAAGTGAAAACAATGTGATAGTCATTAAAGCAAATTCTAGAAACCCAGGAGTAGACTAGTGTACACTCCAAGTCACACTGCCACACCTCTGTGAGTTCAGCTGCACCCGCTTGCAAGAGGTCATCACAGCTGGGCTGGTTAATGGTTGACCTTCCCTCACAGAAGGAGGGGCAGAGCCCTCTCCTAACCAGTTGTATGAAATTCTGCTCTAATTACACACGGCCTCAGGAAAGGGCTAGACATATACAGGCCGGGAAAGACTCGGGACAGGCTCCATGTATGTCATCATGCAAGAGTCAACATCCCTGTTGGGTGCAGACTTGCCAGTGTGGCAGCTTTAAGGCCACCTATGCTGCCAATAACTCCTTCCCCAGTGATCTATTAAAAAGCCTAATAAACTCATTGGTTCCCCAGTGTGAACTTTGGTTGAATCATAATTTGTCATTAGGACCTTTTGAAGAAGGGAAGTAGAAGGGATATGTTGCCTATTTCCACCCCCCAACCCCCCTATTCCCCCTCCCTCCCCCGCAAGGAAATTCTTACAACAAATAGCCATGTGATTCCCTTAGGCTAGGGAGCCAGACAGACTGTGTTTGAGTGTGCTTCACTGTATGCAAATATTTAATGCTAACATAACTTCTATTTATAGACTCTAGAAAGAGGTTCAAGGGAAGCAGAGCTGGAAACTCTTGAAAAGGAAGCAAGTTTCAGAAGGATTGGTGACATCTTCCGATTTTGATAAGACAGAAATAAGTTGTTTTACAGAAGCAATTGCAGAAAATCCTGAGTTTTCCCATGATGCTCCAGGAGAGCCAGGTTTTGTAAAGGACAAAGGGCATGAGATGCAGCTGTGAGAGGCAGAGAAAAAGTTCTCCACCCTCAGCCTGTAAGATGAGTGATGGGGTAGCCAAACCCCAGAATGTGCTGTGGCTTGCAAATCCCAGAGAACAATAGGGAGGACTCTGTTAAAGCAGGTTCCAAACAAAGTCAGGAATGAGGAAAGGGCAGCCAGTGCTGGGGCAGAGTGTGCTCTATTCAAGGATGACAGAGAAAGCAGAGCCCTGCACCTCCCATCTGTCTGACTCCTGTCTTCCTCATCAGGCGAGTGGCTGAGAACACAAAAGGTGAAGACAGGCAGAGTTAAGAAGAAATCAATACTAGATTAGGGGCCCAACAGGCTTCCTGGCTGAGCGGCCTCACCAGCCAGAAACACAGGCAGCCAGCAAGGCCTTGGGCACCTAGGCTCATAAGCTCTTGGTAACTAGGAATGGCTCCAGGGCTCCTTTCTCAGTCCCAGTGGGTTTTCTGAACAGATGAAGATCAGCACAGAACTCAGTACAGTAGAGGCCTAACACCAGCAATGTTACACCCTCCCAATCTCCCGACTACACACCTTGCCCAGGGACTTTAGACAATGTCTGGAGACCTCTTTGGGCTATCACAACAGAAGTGTAGTGGGCACTGTTGATGTCCAGTGGATAAAAACCAGATGTGCTACATCACTTCCCACCATGGGAAATGAAGACCCCCACAGGAAAGACCGGCTTGGCCGAGCATGTCAGTAAGAATCCTTGGTCTAAACAAATGGTTGCAGAAATAGAAAGAAAGAAAGAAAGAGAGAGAGAGAGAGAGAGAGAGAGAGAAAGGGAGGAAGGGAGGAAGGGAGGAAGGAAGGAAGGAAGGAAGGGAGGGAGGGAGGAAGGGAGGGAGGGAAAGGGGAGGGAGGGAGGAAGGGAGGGGGAGGGAGGAAGGGAGGGGTAGGGAGGGAGGGAGGAGGGAGGGAAGAGACCCAGCATTGTTGAGGCTTGAGCATGTGATGGGTAAGATGGTCTCCCCCTCAAGAGCTCCTACCCCAGAGCAGAAGAAATGGAAGTCTAGCCGGGACATAGTGAAAATGGAGGGTAAATGGGGCATGGCATTTGCTTGGCAGACTGGGGACACCACATGTAACCCAGTGTGCCTGGAGTGCGACTGGGAAGAGCAGCTGAGACAGTCCTCGGGTGGCACTGAACACCCCGTGAGACCCCAGGTGCCGCCTTCCAGGCACAAGGCTCAGGGAGCTACTGAGCATGGTAATATGGTCAGATCTTGTTCACGGTAAATATACTTAGTGGCTCTGGTTGAAAAATTCTTCCCTCCAGCCAAGAATTAGCACACTAATCTCATCTATAAATCTACCCACGATGACCTCATGCACCAAACAGTAGAACATGCTGGAGCCTTGGAGAATACACTGGCACACTCTGCCCATGCAGATGTGTCAGAGTCTTTTTAAGTGCAATTCAGTAATTTTTAATAAATCTGCAGAATTGTGCAATAATCACTAAAATCTAGTTTTAGGATATTTCTGTCACCCCCAAAGAGCCCCCTGTGTGCATTTGTACTCAATTACCATTCCTAACCCCAGCCTGAGGCGGTCACCAATCTGCTGTCTGTCTCTTCAGAGCTGCCATTTCCAGACAATTCAAATAGATGGAACCATACAGTACTGCTCTGGTGCCTCAGCTTCTCTCGCTTAGCGTGAATCAGTAGTTTCCCCCTCTTTATTGCTGAGTCATACCTCAGTCTCATGTCTATTTAAAAGACTGCTCTGGTTATAGAATGAAGAATGGAGCAGACAAGATAAAAAGTAGAAGCTAAACAGCCAGTTAGGAGACTGTGGCAGTCTGAGCCACGGAGCAAGAGGGAAGGGGTAGGCGGCAACAGGGCCTGAGAGCTGGCAGTAGGGCAACCCAGAAGGCTTGCTCATGGGACAGATCTGTATGGGCAGAGACAGAAGCCTGGGGCAGGGTTGGATTCCCACAGGACTAAGCAAAGGGATATGAGCTGATTGCATCTGGGGAGACATACATACCTGCTTGAAGGGACCTAGTGTTCAACAGACCCAAGCCAGCCTGGGTGCTGCCGGTGACCTGCTGGGAGCTTGGCTTCTAAGGCTCCGGGATGAAGACAATAGTAACACGTTTGGGTTTTGGGGAATGAACAAGTGACACAAAGCTGTGAGTGGCTGTGGGTTGGGAGTAACAAACATCAAATCAGTCTCAGCAGGCTCAAGTGATGGGTCATGGCCAGATCATGCTGGTAAGACCCAATAGCCAGTGTCGTTCTGGCCACTTGCCTTTCAGGGTGCTGTGAACTCTGTGTGAACAACGGTAGGTCTACAAAGACACAAGGACAGCCATCTGAAGACTACCCCTGCCCTGCTCTGCGCCATCAGGATTAGCTCTTCTCAGCTTCTTGTGGAATGCAGGACTTCTTCACTCCAGGAAGAGAAGCTGTGCCTGCCTGAAACTTTCCCAAACCCCTAGGATCCCGAAGTACACAACCACTGCTCCCTAGGCAGAGTCTTCTAGCGACTATGTCAGACAAGCCCGACATATTTGGCAGTCTCTGGCATGCTTTCCCATGCTGAAATGAGAGGACTTCCTGTTTCCTTGTGCAAACTGTATTAGTTCATTCTGTGCTGCTGCAACAAAATGACCAGGTCTGCATTACTTATAAGTTAACTAATTTTTTAAAGCTTGTGACACGGTAGCTGAAGTCTTCAAATAGCGCGGTGTTGGCAGTCCGCTGAGGGCTTCCTGGCTGTGTCACAACATGGCAGAGAAACATCAAGAGAAATGGCCATATGGGAAGAGGTCACATAGAAAGACAGGAAGCCAGAGAGATTCGGGGACTGGGCTGGCTCCTTCTGGTAGAACAAACCAATGTCCCAAGAGAATCATGGGAATCTCTCTCAAAGGTGGTGCCCTCCGCGTGGCCTGATTGTCATTCACTAAGCTCATCGCTTGAAGGTGCCACCGCCTCCCCAAACTGCCTCACCTAAGACCTACCTTTCTGCATTCGAAGCATAGCTCTGACTTTTACTTTGTAGTGAAGTTTATCCCAATCTCTGATACCTGACAAGTAATAGAATGAACAGAGCCAAACAGAGAGTTCATCTTTGTGCCCATCTACACCAGCGGGTGCCAGCCCATGGTCAGTGTTGGAGAACTAACTCAGGGGCCACAGAATGTCCCCACACTTGGATAATGGACACCTCCCTTAAGGAAAGTCTGTTCAGACTTCTGGGTATTAAACAAGGACATAAGCATTCTGTTCATTGTGCTCTAATTCATAGAAGTTGAACACCCTGGAAATATCGGCTGCACTTTCTAATTACACCACTAGCATGAGCTCTGGGGGCCAGATTTAGAAAACATAAGCATTGTTAACTTCTGATCATTTTCTTTTCTCCTCCATATAGGATGTATGGTCTGAATATTCATTCATTTATTCATACATACACATAAATACACACATACTCCATGGATTTTCTTGCTACATAATTGGGATCAACAGTATAATTTTCAGCTTAAAATGAAAAATAACTCTCTGTCATTAAGAGATGGCTCGGTTGGTAAAATGCTTGCTGCATAGGCACAAGGACTCAAACACGAGGAAGCCAGGTGCAGTGGCGCGTGCCTGTAATCCCCGAGCTGGAGAGGGAGCTACCAGAGACTCACTGCAGCTCTCTGGCCAGCCAGCTGAATCAGTGAGCTCCAGGTTCAGTGAAAGACCCTGTCTCAAAACTAAAGGTGGAACACAGAGGAAGATACCCAACATTGACCTCTGGCCTCCAATGGCCTCCACATGGACATGTGTACCTACACTCCTGCCCCACAACCACACACACAAACATGTATGCACACGCACACAACTGTCTTAGATGATACCCTTAATGATCAGGGCATAATATTCCTCCACCCCCAGGCTCTGCAGCTGACCTATCCATTGCCCTCTCACTGTCCCTGTAGTGTCTCTGGACCTGGGTCTGGCTTTGGTGACACCTAAATGTGGGGCTGCATTGCCACCTGGGCTCATGACTCTTTCCCGAGCTCCCCCCCTTTCCCACCTTCTCGAGGTGTCTTCGCACTCCTTCCTGGCAGTCTTGTTGTGGTCTCTGTGTCCTCCCTTCTCTCACCACTGGTTATATTAAGGATGAGAACAGCCCTGATTCCTTGTTATCCCTACCAACTGGTTCTCGTGGCTCCAAGTCTTTGCAGTACTGCCGAGGCCACCATGGCTCTCTCCTGCCACCTCCTGCCCACTCACAATATCTATGACGCTAATGTAAACCTTCCAAAGCTGGGAGTTAAGAAGACAAACTTAAATCGGCATTAAGAAATTTAAAGGAGTTAAGAGCGAAGTTCCCCATGCAATTTCTTCTCAAAATATCTATGGCTGAGCACTTCTCTACGACAGACCTGCCCTAGCCATGCCAAAACAGAGCTAGAGGCCTTCATCTGTAATGTGCCAAGTAAGAATTCAAAAGGAAATGAGACTGTCTGAATAAACAGAGAAGGAGAAAAGGGAGGGGAGGAGGGAAAGAGGAAGGAAGCAAAAAGAGAGGGAGGGAAAGAGGGAGGGATGGAGGAAGGGAGGGGAGAAAGACAGAAATGGAAGGAGGGAGGAGGGAGAGGAGAAGAGGGAGAAAAGCAGGAGAGGAGGGAAAGAGGAGGGAGAAAAGGGAAGGGGAGAAGAGAAAAAAGAGGGGAGGAGGAGGAGAGGAGGGAGGGAAAAAGAGAGAAGGGAGAGAAGAAAGAGAGCAGGGAGGGGAGAGGAAGGGGAGGGAGAAGAAGGAGAGGAGGGAGATGAATTTGATCTAGGCACCTTTGTGTACTGCTGTCTGGCTCAGAACTAACATGGAGAAAGCCCCAAAAGCCATGACTCAGGTCAGAACAAGGAAAGGTCTTCGCAAATGAGGAAACACATTGGCAGGAAGTCAGCAGGTAGCATGAGGTTCAAGAAGAGATGGCATCGCTGTGACCAATGGAGATGTATTCCCCACTTTTTAAGAGGCAAATGGAGAAAGAGTACCTCTGTGGGCCTCCTTTCCTGGGGTCACTTGGGGTGCAGAGGACTTGAAAGCTGCAGAGAGCTGTGTGGTTGCTTTCTAAGGTGTCCCCAAGCAGGGTCCGGGCTGGTTTTCACTAACAAAGAGGTTCACTCACTCTTTGTTCTTGATAGAGACAGTGCCAGAGTCACTGGGATAATCAGTGTACTCCATGTCCTCTGAGCCATGAGCAGGCCAAGACCAAAGGCCTGAGCTCCCATGATCCTTTGCCAACACCCTTCTGCATTCATACATACCACAGTAACTTCAGTAGACACGTGTGTAGCACCCATCCGTTCCTCTGGCCCAGTGTAGAGAATAATCAGCAGAGGCAGCAGGAGAGGACCTGAAGGACAGTTCCAATTATATTTGGGAGAGGTAGGAAGAAAGAAAATTCTTAAAGGGCCCAGGCAGGGGCATGTGGAGACCCATAAAGGCACGTGAAGGGAAGGGATTGGGACAGGAGTTTAATGTCCAATGGCTGGTGGCCTTGTGTGGCCACACCAGGGCTGAGCAAGGTAGGACACAAAGCCCAAAAGGGGGACAGTGTTTGCAATTCTTATTCTGAACATTAAAGAACTTGGGCATCAATGCAAAGACTGAGGGGGACTGTGGCAGGAACATGGAGCAGAGAATGATGGTGGCAGATCCTCGATTACAAAAGGTAAGACTCACGGCGGAGTAGAATCAGACGCTCATGGGTGAATCCCATTCTGCATCTTCACCAGGGCATGTGGCTCAGGAGGGGAGGTGGAAACGCTGCAGCATGGAGACCAGTGGGCCTGAGCTCAGGGTGGATTCTGGTCAGCCCACGTTTTAAGACTTGGACAGATGGGAGAGAGTCGTTCCTCTAGAATAGTTCCTTAGTCTTAGCAAGCCAGGCACACCACCGATATGGCAATTCCATATAGGAAAGAACTTCGGGGGCTAAGGGTCAATTAAGGGCAGGGTCATTTCCCCTGCATAAGGAATCCAGTTTTGGATCTAGCTAAAGGCAAAGTGAGTCCTAACCACTGTGGAAGAGAAAAGTAAGTGTAGCCTTGAGTCCACGTGCAAGCATTACGGCTGGACTGGCTGTCTGTTGTACTCATGAATATTAACTAATTTCCTCATCGTTATTATTAGTATGCATGCATCTTAGCATTGCTGACTTTGCAACCAAGTCTCTAGACCAGAACACAGAATTCTGAGAAAGAATTTGGCAGAACTGGAGAAGGGCCGGTCAGTCCCAGAGAACCTGCATGTACCACTCTGACCTGGCCACAGCGCTTAAGAGACATTGGGTTGTCTCCCTTGAGAATAGGGCTAAATCTCTTTCTTCTTGAGCGAGCGTGGCAAGGGTGGGGTTTTCTTTTTGCGGATTTTGAAGTGTAAATGTGGACAGAAGAGACGTTGCTGAGGAAAATCCCTTATTACAAACTAGGATACAGCACAATGATTGACGGCCATGATCCTCTAGTGACTTTCTACTGACCCTTCTAGTTCATGCTTCTGCAGCAAGATCAGGGAATGTGGGGCGAGATGACAGCAGGGGCAGAACGGCAGGTGGCCCGGCACTGGGAAAGAGACAGAGAGTATGACCCATGCTGCTGCCACTCTTCCCAGAGCAGGGCACCATGGGCACCCGCCCAGACAGTTTTAGGATTACTGTACTATCCCAGAATCCTTTCTCACTGAGGTACTGGAACCAGGCTACAGACATTTAAGCTGGAGCCAGTGGCACCCCGAATGAAAACACACATCCCTCAGAACTTGAGAACTTAAGAACTAAGTCCTGCTGTGCGACTCTCAGACCCCGCATCCAGCTACCTGGGCTGCCCCGGTTGTTAAGCCTATTTCTCAAGAACAGCCCACATTTTACAACTGTTTATATAAGAAAGGCTTTCAAGGTAAGTGTGCTTTGTTTATTTAATTTTGGCTTTCCAGACTTGAGCTGATTTCTCAAATTGGGGGTTCCCATCTTATGGGACCCTACTGATAACCTCCAGTGCCCACTATCCTGGACTGCTTTATAACCAGTGTCTCAGCCACATAGCCCAGAGCCACCAGGATGGCAGGTCTTCCCTGGGCCTAGCTAGCATCTAGTGGTGACGGTGGGCTGTGTCCTCCTGAGGCTTGGCTGTGCGGATTTTAAAGCCAGACTTTGCAGTTATCCCATTGGCTGTTTATTTCTTCTCTCCTTAATAGTCTCTTCTTTCATAAGTATTCATGCATCTGAAATTCTTAGTTCGTACTACTCAGTGGACTCAGGGGAAGTAGCCCAGTGGGCAGAAGCCACTTGGAGTGCCCCTTGCTCAGAAGCCCTTTTCTGGCCTTTTGGAAGGAGCATCTCTGCCTCTACTCTCTCCTTTGGTGCAGTTCCTCTTCCCATCACTGTGTTGGGGGCACCACAGGGCTCTGACCTCCAGGGCTGCTGGATTCCACTCTGCAGTTCCCCCTCTGCAGATGCTCGAGGGTTCAAGACGCATGTGCTCAGTACATCTCAGCCGAGCTTAACGGTAGCAACAGCAACGAGGATGAGAATATTATTAGTTCAATATTGTGGCGAATGGATAATCATGGCAAGATTAGAATCTCATAACACGGGTGTTCTAAGAAGTGTTTTTGTGATATTAAAGCATCTCTCTTTTTATTCAGGTCCAGACACTGGGGTTAAGTTAGCTATTCAAGGTCACGCCAATAACCAATCTACCGCAGAGACAGAACTAAATCTTGCTGACGCTTTGCCTTTCACAAAGCTTTATAAATTCTCATTATTAGCTGTGCCCTGGGGTGGGGGAGGTGCTTCTTGGCTCTTTATCTAATCCACACTCAGAGGGTATTCTGTGAGGGAACTGAGCTGAGAGCCTTGCATGTCCTGGGCAGGTGTCTACTATTGAGCATCATCAAGAGCCCCATTATTTTTATTTTGAGACAGGGTCTCATCAAGTTGTTTAGGCTGGCCTTGAACTCACTGTGTATCCCAGGGAGGCCTCAATTTGCAATCTTCCTGCTTATGCCTCTAGTAGCTAGGATACAGGCCTGTATCACCAGGCTTGACTATGAGAAAGAAACTCCCCTGCACAGAGGCAAGTCCCTTGCCTAGCATGAGCAAAGCTCTGTGTTTCAAGCCCCCAAATCACAAAAAATAAAAATAAAAATAATAATAAATTAGAAGGGAAATCAGATGAGCTCACCGAAACAGAAAATACACCTCTCACTTGATTCAAAGTGAATTCCTTCCCACAATACCTTTCTACCTTCTCTGATCCAGTGCTACACTAGAAGGTTCTCACCAAGCTTTTCTTCTTGGAAATTCTACTGCTGATGGCTTCCCAAAGGCTGTTCTCTTCAACACAGTTGCTGTTGGACCAGAATTCAGAGATGATCTGAACACCCTTTCTCCTGTCACATTAAAGGCTAATTTGAGAGGAGGACAGAGCTCTGTTGGATGAGGCTTGCCTGGAGTGCACAGGTCATCCTCACTTCCATCCCCAGAACCTCACCAACAGGGCGTGGTGGACACACCTGCAATCCTAGCACTCTGAGAGAGGAAGCAGGGGGCCCAGAAGTTCAAGGTTATCCTTGAATATACAGTGAAGTACAGGCCAGCTTAGGCTATGTGAGACCCTATCTCCCTGCCCCCCCAAAAAAGCAACAATAATAAACAAGGAACCCTTAGTTTTCCTTAAGGCAATTCTTAACTCACAGGTTCCCCTAAATCCCTATCTATCTGTTCCAGATCGTCATTTACTGTTTTCAGACACAATTGTGGAAACATTTGAGAGAAAACAATAGATCCTGAAATAGAAAAAAAAAAAAGGCCCTAGAAAATGGCGACGGAAATGAACACGCCAGCCCCAGACGTTCGGGGTCTGCTCACCGCTCCAGGAGGTATATATCAGTCCGTAAATAAAACGAAGATTATTGAGTTGAATTTTTTAAAAATGTCTAATTAATCAAACTGAATAGCAATTTAGATACCAGACCATGAAACAAATTTCAAATAATGGTTTAGATATCAACAATAATATGTAAGTACTAGGTAAACTGTAGGTACAGGGCGGCGGGAGAAGGCACGGTGGATAAAGCACTTTATGCGCAAGTGCAAGGACCGAACTTTGACCTCCAGAACACACATAAAAAGCTGAATAGGCATGCCTCCCAGTCATCCCTCACACTTACACGGCCCGCACTTTACCCACGGAACCGTCTCCCCAGCCCTGACGGCGCTTACTGCTACTTAGCCCTTCGTCAATACTAAGGACGTGGATGACTGAATACCTGCCTGGTGTCGCACATCCGCACCAGAAGCAGTCATGTCAAGGAAAAGCAATTATTTGACATTTTCAGCCTTTATAGCTGGCAGATGGCTCTTCATCCTCTCCAGTCTCACAAGGCAGAGTTTTCTAAATATCTACTATTGGTGACGAGATACGTTTAAAATAAATTTTGTTTACAATTGTTAACATGTTAGTGATAATTTACAGCTTGTATGGATTAATTTGGCCACACGGCATTTTAATTCCTGCCACAGAAAATGATATGGTTTTCTATCCCTGAGTGGAGGGAAACCAGAACAAATGACATTAGGAGCTGGGCATGGTGGTACAAAATGGGGGATTTATGGTATGCCTGAGTGTGCTAAAGAAAGATATTAATGACACATTAAAGCATGGGGAAAGTCTGCTTTTTCCCATGGGTCTTGAAAGGAGATGAGGTCAACTTGAAAAGCTTGAACCAGTGGGAATTTATAGCCAAGAGTGGGGGAGAGGGGCAGGTAACAGAATTACTAAGAGGAGATATCAGGATTAAGTGGGATTCCAGGCAACTAGATTAAACCTGGTTCTTCCTGAGGACTCAGACCACACCTGGCAGGGGTCTGAGCAGATATCTAGGTTGAGAGGTTCCTTCCAGACTGACCTAGCAGCATGCTTGGCTAGAATGGAAGTTATCAGGACATATGCAGGGGCCTGGGAGAAGCTTGTAGAGCAGCCTTAAATAGATAGATAGATAGATAGATAGATAGATAGATAGATAGATAGATAGATAGATAAATGTTTTTGAGCACAGAGGAGTCCCGAAGGGGAGAGTTCTGGTAATGGAAAAAGCAGAAAGGAAGGCAAAAAAAAAAAAAAAAAAAAAAGAAAAGAAAAGAAAAAAACCCCAAGACATTGGATTTTAGGAATTTGTTTGAAACATCTGTGGGCCAGGAGTACAGTGAGAAACAAAATGATGTTTCCTAGTGCACCGGAGTAGACTCACAGGTAGGCACCTACTCCTTAGAGATCGCACAGGGAGGGACCTGAGTTCAATCCTTAGAACCCGTGAATGTGCAACCATGCATGTTGTTCCAAAGGCACTGCCCATCTGTTTTGTTTTTTATATTTATTTTTATCCATGTGCCTGTTTGTCACGAGCATGCAGGTACTCATAGAAGCCAGAAGGAGCCAGATCCCCTAGAGCTAGTTACATTCAGTTATGAACCACAAACATGGGTACAGGGACCTGAACTCACATCTTTTGGAAGAGCAACAAGTACACTTAACTGCTGAGCCTTCTTTCCAGCAAGTCCAGTGGAAGCACTTTGGCAAGCTGCGCTATCCATAGCAAATGCTCTGAGAAGTAGGTTCTGCAGCTAGAGAAGATGCCAACTGGTGGGCTGGACCCACAGGACCAGAAACTAGGAATGAGTGTTCCCAGTTCCTAATGGATGCTGCATGCAGTGCACGCACGCACGTGTTCTCATCCTCCTGTTCGGTACAAGGAAGTTCAAACTAAGGTCAGTTCCAGAAAAGCAAGCAAGACAGGATGTGTTTAAGCAAGTGTTTTCTGGGTCAAAGCCGCTGCTTGCTTTCCTATCCTTTTTAACACTGACTATCCTCACCTTTTCCTCTTATATTGAGAAAAAAAAAAATTGTAAGCCACCTTAACGGTATACAATAAGCACCCTGGCATTTGTTTGGGGACCTAGAATACACACAGAAAGGCACTAGCACTCTATTCTGGTTAGACATCAAGTCACAATTAAACCTTCCTCAAAGTCTCTGTTGTCCTGGTAACTGCTTGCTACTTAGAGAACACGGAGGGTGTGATTGCCCAAAAGGGTCTGGAAGGAGAGTGAGAGCTTATTAAGGAATTCTTCCTGGTGCTCACAGCCGCAGCCGCCATGCCAGACGGCAGCACAGAGCTGGAGGAAAGCCCTCCTTCAGGTCCTCCCAACGCTGTGATGGATTTGGGGCTCTGCTGCTGTGAAGTGGCTATGCATATTATAATAACAAGCCCAACGCCTGTACAACCAAAAATATTGACAACAAATAGTATTTTGAATAAGCAGATGGTAAATCCCCTTAAACACATTCAGCTCTGATGGATATATTTAGATGCAGATGAATAGTCGCTGGGGATTTTTTTTAAGTGTCAATTGGTGTGAATGAATAAAGATGGTTTTAAAGGAGCTGAACTGCTTAGGGATTAGGGCCAACTGGAACAATTTACTTTAAGGGGGGTGGGGGGCTCTAAGCTTAGGGAGACTGTCACACAGTTCCTGATTGCAGCGGGAGGTCTTTAGCCCTGAGCCTTTCACCGGTGCCAGTTCAGTGCTCTCCATTTGCCCACCTTTTTAATTGTGCACAAATGAGATCTTGCAGCTCCAAGCCAACGATTGTGGCAACGACAAAGAAGGGGTTTTTAAGTAGCAGTCCTTTTTATTGTGGTTTAACAGATTTTTAGCAAGAAGACTCAGAATATAAATTGGCTTCATTTTTAAATCCTGAGGAAAATGCCTAAACAGCCCATAAGGTCCCACTTCAGGCAATTAAAAAAAGCTTAGAATAGCAAGCAAGAGGGAGGAAGAAAAGCGCAAAATTTATTTGGACACTGTAGAGGAAGAAAGGTTGCCGATGAGACCGACTTCACTCCCTCACCATCTCTGAGTCCCCAGTTTGGGGAGGTGGGAATGGCTGTAATGATATATGGAGTAAGAAAAAGCATGTCAGATATAACTTATGCTTCCATTCCAGCGACGTGAAACATGTTCTGAGCATGTATGCAATAAAAATGACGGTTCAGACTTTCTCCTCACTAGCATGCGACTCCTCTCTCTCACAGGCCAAATTCTAGTCCCCCACTGACAACGAGGAGCCACTACAAGAAGAAAATACTTGCAAGCAGAAGGACACAAGTTTGGATCCCCAGAACCCACATAAAAAACCAAGCCTGGTGGCGCATGCCTGTAACCCCAGATCTTCAGGGGCTTGCTAGCCAGCCGAGCTGGGGGGAAAAAATCAATGATACCCAGTGAAGCTCTGACCTCCACATATGCATGCAGAGGTGAATGTGACCCCACACATGTGCATACATGTGCATAGACCACATACACAGAGGGGGTGGAGAGAAAGCACATCTCCTATTTTTAGGGTCCAAGGATTTCTGGAGAAGGCATCTCACAGAGTCTACACCCTTCAGTATCCTCTCAGGACTCAGAAATTCGACTTCTTCCAAAGTCCGACCCCGACAGAGGAGATGCTGTCACTCAGCCTTCTTGTGGGTACCATTTGGAAGTGGCCTTCACCTTGTGCTCCTCATCTCTGAGAAAGCTACTTAATGATGCATAAAACGAATTATTATAAAATAAGACAGACTCCAAACGGCAGCTGCTCACAATGTGGAAAATCACAATTTTTCATGGCCTGTTTTCTTTGAAAATGTGTGCCCTTTCCCTGTCCTTAATGCGTTCTGTATATGTAAAATAAATACTCCTCACAGCAGGACCCTGGCTCGGATGCCTTAAAACCTAATAAAAGAGTCCTGTAGTTTAATGGTCCTTAAATGCTCAACATCTTTTTCACTTAATGTAAAATCCATCTGATCTAATAGCCGTGACTGAATTATAGATATATAATTTTTTCTATTAAATGTTAATCTTCTGACTTGGCACAGCAATAGATGCTCTAAATTATTAAGAAGGCAATAACCTCTCTAAACTCTTTCCAGAATTCAGGATATTCCCAGGTCTGCTATCATAAAAAATAAATCTGCAAACCTGCATAAAATAAATAAAAATCATGCCTATTAAATAAGACAATTCGATAGCAAATAACAATTATGGGGACATTGTTTTCTTGATGTCTCCTCTTCTATTTCATTGAATATAAATACATATATACATATAAATATGTGTAGATATATATGTGACTAAATCATGTGTTTATATAGGGAAACAGCCCTCAAAAAGTCTCCCTCATTTTCATTTACATATGACATTTTTGATATCTTCTTTTGGTTGGATCCATTCATTGATGCTTGTTCAAGCAGGCATAAATAATGAAAACACCCTCTAATACATAAGGGATGCCCATGCCCAATTATGCTAATAATCACAGCCCTTCCACTGGCCAGGGAGGCTTGTGGGAGGGCCGTCTCTGTCCTGGGTTCATCTTTATATTTTAAGATCTATATACTCACTTAAGGTAAAGGTGAGTACATGGTCAGGGATATGGTCCCATGAATAAAGTGTTTGTAACCCTAGCAGTGAGGAGGGGGAGAAGGGGTAGAGTCAGGTGATCATTGGCCAGCCAGTCTAGCCAATCAGTGAAATCTGGGCTCAGTGAGAGACCTTGTTTCAAAAGGTGAGGTGGAAAACAGTGGAAGACATCAGACAGTAATCTTTGTGTAAGCATGCATACACACACACACACACACACACACACGTGCACACATAGGTGCACACACACACAGAGAGGCATGTACTCACAGGTGCATGCACACACACACACACACACACACACGTGCACACATGCACATCTAGGTGCACACACACACACACACACAGAGGCATGTACTCACAGGTGTGCGCGCGCGCGCGCGCGCACACACACACACACACACACACACAGACACACACACACATAGGTACACACCACAGACACACAGACGCTCAGGTTAGCACAAGCAGGGAGAATCAGATCCCATGCTAGAAGTAGTTTAATATTTACCTGGAGTAGCTGATCTCTGTAGTTTGGTTACAAAAAGCCAAGGCCAAAACATTAGAAAGAAGAGAATTTCTAGCAACAAATTCTCAGATCCAGGTTGGTTGGGACATTACTGAATAAAATGGAGGATGAATCACCTGTTTTCCACTCTGTACATCTTATACTTGGGGTTAAAAGAGGGAGATAAAAACGGGCTTAAGAGCTTGTTAGATTTCAGTCACTGTGACAAAGCAAGAGAACAACACTTGAAGGGGTTGGCAAGATGGCTCAGAGGGTAAAGCATAAACCTGTAGGTCATCAAGGTGACATAGGTCAAAGAGAATGAGTTTGCCTGATGAGGAAAGAATTGTAAAGAAAACACCCCAAGGATTAAAGAATAAAGTATCACACCCCTGTCAGATGCAGTGACTCTCCCAGAGAACTTGCAGATCTTTAGATAATTGGTCACGTCAGGGCTCGGTCTTTCTGAACATGAGATGGCAGAGACAAGCATCTTCCATGGTCTGTGCTCCTCTCAGGGATGACTAAAAGGCTTTAGTCATCAATGCTTTAAACACAGTCTCAGCCTGGCACACCAACCGATGAGTGGGTGACAATAGGATTGGCTTAAGAGGGTTCGGACAGCCAACCAAAATGACTATTATTTTCCATATTTGGGACCCTGTCAGTTGTCACTCTAAATTCTCCAAAGATAAGAAATGGACTACTTAACTTTCCAGTCTTCTATAAGGATACTTAAAAGAAATTCTAAAAAATAAAACAAACCCAGTTTTTGACAGGTGAAGACAAAATAAAATATTCAAGGTCTGGAGAGAAGGCTCAGTAATGGAGAGCACATGCTGCTCTTGCAGAGGACTCAAGTTGGTTCCCCACACCGATGTCAGGAGGCTTGTAACCACTGGTGACACCAGCTCCGGGGGGTCTGATGCCCTCTTCTGGTTTCTATGGGCACCTGCACTCATGTGCATATACACATAAACATACAGTTTAAAAAAACTTAAAACACAAAATAAAATATGCATAAGGTTACTTCCCCAACGACTATGGGAAGCACAGCTCTGAACATAAGTATTCAGTTCAGAACATCACTCGGGTGGACTTAACAGGTGGCCCAAAACTCTTGAAACAGAATTCATGACAAAAGGTAATACTAAATATAACAACTAAGGAAACGTGTCGCTCATGTAAACTTTTTGTATCTACCTCAAAAATTAGAAATAAATCAATTCTTTTCATCGTTTACGCACTGGAGAAATGTGGAACACGCTGACTTACCAGGAGTGAAGTTGTGCCATTTGCAGGGAAACGCAAGCAACCAAAGATCACCATGTTAAGCTAATTAAGCTAATCTGTCTCAGAGAGACAGAGATCACATGTTTAATCTCATCTGTGGTTCCCAGACTTTACAGAGACATAAAATCATGAGTACAGATGATGTGAAAGCAGAAGCCACACTGTGCAGGGAACAAGGGGCACCGGTGAGGGTGGAGTATCAGGGTATGTGGTGAGTTTGCTCAAAATTCATTATGTGCTTGCATGGAAGTGCCTTTATGTAACCCTGTACTTTAAAAATGCTTTGTCAAAAAATATGATGGCATATCCTTGGTGTGAGTGGCGATTTTTCCAACTGTATTCTATAAAGATAGGATTTAAAAAAATCTTGGTTCAGAATGCTCAAGGATTATTGTCGAGGCACAATTTGCAGTGGAAGAAAAATTCAGGCGCTGGGGAGATGGCTCAGTGAATACAGCTCTTGCCATGAATGTGTCAAGAGCAGAATTTGGATGCCGAGAACCAGTCATGGTGGTCATCTGCAATCCCAGCACCAGCGAGGCAGAGATAGGGGATCCCAAGGGCAAGCTGGCTTGCTAATCTAGCTGATTGCCAAGCTCTGAGTTCAACTGAGAGTCCTTGCTTCAATAAATAAAGTGGTGAGCAACAGAGGAAGATAAGAAACTTAACATCAATTTAGGGTCTCTACGTATGTGCATACCTGTGCATGCACACACACCCGTGAACATACATATATGCACAACACACATGCACACAAACAGAAATTCAGCTTAAATGATCCATTTGTGCAATTACTTGCTGTCAAATTAGTGATTTTTAGTGTGAATGGTAAACAAAGTACTAATTAAAATAAAGACATAAATTCTCCTTAGTAAGATGTTAATAAAAATTGCTGGTTAGAGAATTTACCATAAATATGTCCAATTCCATTATCTTCTTGCTGTCTTTATCCTGGCATCTTACTGCACTGTGGCACTGTTGTCTGAAACTTCAAGATGTCTCCCCAAGTCAATTCTCTAATGCTAATTTTGCAGGAAACTTGTGTCTCACATTATTAATCCCATTCGGATGACGTTCCTATAAATAAGTCTGAAACATTTGGAGGACGAATGTATAATGAGAGCTTGATTACAACAGTTGCAAATGTCAAAGCAATTGCAAAAAAAAAAAAAAAAAGTCAAGTTTTTGACACTTTGAAAAATCTCACACATCATCTCTCATTGTTCTCATCTGAAAGACTATGGTGAGAAAAGTCAAACACTAGTAACAAAAGGTGAAAGCTCTGCT
This sequence comes from Cricetomys ansorgei, assembly GCA_026225945.1. Classification (NCBI taxonomy): domain Eukaryota; kingdom Metazoa; phylum Chordata; class Mammalia; order Rodentia; family Nesomyidae; genus Cricetomys; species Cricetomys ansorgei. Next base: position 14,237,730 of record JAMJFZ010004023.1, on the reverse strand, counting down.
GTGGAGACCAGGAGACAAGTTCCTCAAATATCCTGCTCCTGCCTGATCTTGATCTAAGCGTAATTTAGCACTGCAAAACATTTATGAAAAAAAAATCTACTTTAAAAGGTATTAGTGTAAGAAGAAAAACAAAACCAGAGGAACTCATGCTGCTTAATAAAGATGCACCTTGGCCACCCACATAACCCACCCTCAAAAGCATGGAAGGCTTAAATTACACAAAGGGAAAACTGGTTTACGTCTGTAAGTATGTATGTGCACGTGGAGGCCAGAGGCCGACGTCTGGTATCGTCCTCACTGTCCACCTTACTGCTGAGGCAGGGTCTCTCCCTGAACCTGCAGCTGACTGACTTGGTAAACTGGCTGGCCAGCGAGGCTCAGAGATTCTTCTGTCTCTGCCTCCTCAGCGCTGGGATTACAGGTGCACACGCGGTGCCTGGGGTTGGGAATCTGGGTTCCGGGGATTGAACTCAGATCCTCATGCTTGCTTGGAGAGCACTTTACTGGCCAAGCCACTAGCTAAATCAATTTCTCCAAAATCAATCTTCTGGTTTTTTTTTTTTTGTTTTTCGAGACAGGGTTTCCCTGTAACTCTGGCTGTCTTAGAACTCTGGAACTCACTCAGTAGACCAGGCTGGCCTTGAACTCACAGAGATCTGCCTGCCTCTGCCTTCCAAGTGCTGGGATTAAAGGAGTGGGCCACCACCACCTATCTATCTTTAAGTGCTTATTTCAACCTAACTCACTTTTTATATGGACTTATTCAGACAGCTCATGTTTTATTATGAACTCAACCATTTTTAAAATGTAGTTTTAAAAAGCGTAAATAAAAAAAGATGTAGTTGAGGCAAGGCTGTTTGCTGTTTGCCACTGTGTGAAATGAATGTACATAGTATATAAGGTTTGAACTGACTGAAAAACTCAGTGACACACTCATTAAAAAGATAAAATTTGCCAGGTGGTAGTGGTACACACCTTTAATCCCAGCACTCTGGAGGCAGAGGCAGAGACAGAGGCAGGTGGATCTCTGTAAGTTTGAGGCCAGCCTGGTCTACAGAGTGAATTCCAAGACAGTCAGAGTTACAACAGAGACATCTTATTTCAAAAACCCAAATAAATAAATAAAATAAAAATAAAAAATAAATAAAATTCTACAGTGTGGGACCATCATGGGGCTGAGGAGTGGGTTGAAGCAGCTAGGGAGCACCTCCCTATCCCAGAAGGTAAGAGTGTTGGGCGCTCAGCTGCTCCTCGCCTTTAGCCCTGGCCAGATCCCAGCTAAATATTAAATATTGCCTGTTTCTCAGAATCAAAGTAACTTGGTAGGTGCTTATCTGCCCTGTGGCTGATAGGATACTTCCCCCTTTGTCTCTGTGAGAACATGCCATGCCCCTTGGTAGGCACCTGGCCCTGGATGCAAATAAGGCTACCCCAATGCCCTTGTCTAGCCCAATAGATCCCTCACCCTGAGCACCCAGAACCCTCCCTCGCTGGTGAATATATGTAGCAGAGATCCTGCATTAAACTGAGCGCTGCTTCCACCAGAAGGCTCCCGGGACTGATTCACTGCATCCCATTCATTTGTTCTCAGCACGGAAATCAGGGTCTGCCCGGTCCCAGAACCCCCATCCCCTCCCTCCTGCACTTCCCCACCGCTCCCCCAGAGTAAGTTTCCTGCATCTGGCCAGTGCAGGGAACCAGGCGGAAACCCAGCTGGCTGCGGGCTGGGACAGAGCAGAGACAGCATGGGAGACTGTACTAACACTACAACGCAACAAAATATATTTTATTTTTACTGATACTATCAGAGTTAGGCCCACAAGAGCCACAGAGTTGCACCCAGAATGCATAGCACCAGAAGGACAGGCTCCGGGTCAGCTGACGTTAGCACACAAGGCCTTGTCTCATCTGTATGATCTGCAGTAAGGCTGCCTGCACATCTTCATCCATGTGACCCTGGAGAGATGGAAAAGGGGAAGAAACCACATGTGTCATCTTTATTGAACTCCAAAGGTGAAGCCTTTATCCTAGGGCACATCTGGCTGTGTTTCACAGCGAACCCCTCACCACAATAAGAGTACCCCACTGGAACTCGACCATGGAAATAAAGGCATCAGATCATAAGGATTTAAGTACACAGGAGGGACTCTTAACACTTAGGACTGGAAAAGCAATGGATAACAATGGCCTCTGCTGACTAGGGCAGTAAACATTAGAAACGGAGTAAGCCACAGGGCATTTCCCATGGCTGTTGTGGTTTTAAGTCTATGTGGTCTGCATGTATATATGCATCCTCAAACATCCCCTACCCTCTATACTGAGGCAGAGTCTGTCACTTGAAACTAGAACTTGCCATTTGGCTGGTGAGTCTTCCTAGCCAGCTTGCTCCAGGGATCCCATCTCTATTTTCTGATGGCTGGGTTTAGAACAGTGGTTCTCAACCTTCCCAACCCTTTAATACAGTTCTTTGTTGTGGTGACCCCCCACCATAAAGTTATTTTCCTTGCTACTTCATAGCTATAATTTTGTTACTGTTATAAATCATAATGTAAATATGCAGATGATCATAGGTGACCTCTATGAAAGGCTCATTTGATCCCCAAAGGGGCCATGACCCCCAGGTTGAGAACACTGGTTTAGAGACTGGCTGCCATACCCGTGCAGCATTCCTGGTGCTGGAAATCTGAACTCTGGTCCTCAAGCTTGCATGAAAAGTGCTTCACCCACTCAGCCATCTCCCTGCACTGAGGAAAACTCATTTCCATACTTAGAATTTTTACATAAGAAGGATCATGACACATCTCTGCAGCTTGCCTTTTCACTCAGTGTCATGGCAATTCTCCAGAGCCGGATAACTGTTAATTATACACAATAGCCCATTGTACAGACATATCAGACACATTAAATTTCTTTGCCTCTTTCCTAACATCAGATTTTTAAGATATAGTGTGTGTGTGTGTGTGTGTGTATTCTTTATAGCCAGACACTTGGAGAAGAAGTAGCTGGCTCAAAAGGCAGATTCAGCACTGGGTGCATAGTGAACAACTATAATCCCAGAACTCAGGAAGTGGAGGGGAGAGGATCAGGAATTTAAGGGAAGCCTAGGCTACATGAGACCTATCCCAAAAAACAAAACAACTCCCATAATAATAAGGACAACAAAAAGCCAGCTCAATATTTGATTTTTCAAAGTACTACAAAATTTTCCTTACTAGAAATAACAATTTACACTTTTACCCAATAGGATATAAAAGATTCATTTCCCAAGCACTCAGCCGACACTATAGGTAAAGGTACCTCTTATATATTGGCATCTCCCCTGTTGCAAAGTTGAGTGTGTTAGTCATTTATATTTTAAAGGAAATGATTAAAAAGAAATTAAATAGGCGCTGGAGAGATGGCTCACTGTGTAATAGTGATTGCTGTACAATGTGAGATCCTGAGTTCAGACTTCCAGTATCTACATAAAAACCCTGGCCAAGGCTGTATGTGCATAACCCCAGTATGGCGGGTAGAGATGGGTGGATCCCAAGAACTCTCTAGTTGACCAGCCCAGCTCAGTAAGCTTCAGGTTCAGTGAGAGACCCTGTCTCAAGGCAATAAGGCAGAAAACAGGGTAACAAAAAAAGACACTCAATGTCTATTCTGGCCTCCACATGCACCTGCACACTCAGGTGCATGCAAAACACACACACACACACACACACACATACACACTTTTTTAAGTAGCAGGGTTAAGCAGCAGATGCAATTACAATCTTCTACTTTCTTCTTTTTTTTTTTTATTAATTTATTAGTAGAGCATCTGAATAGGTTTTGGCAGGACACATCTATGATTATAAAAAGTTTTGCCTCTCAAATCTGTTTTTACAGCAGCAGGGTGTTTAAATTTCAAACGTTAGCCACAGTTGACTAAACTAGATCCATAGTTAACTGTACGGTGCCAGAAGGCAAGACGGCTTCAGATGCCAACTGCTGCTGTTGCTTCATTAGGACTCAGCAGAAAACAATTTTAGATTTCAGAAGTGCACATTATACAAAGTAGAAAGGTCTATGGGGTTGTCATATTTTTTTTGCTCTGCCCCCTCTGGCTAAGACATGAATGTTTCTCATCCTTTCTAATATTGAGCGTGTGTGTGTGTGTGTGTGTACACATGCATGCATGCATGCGATTGCATGCACGTACAGAGGACCCCCTGGGTGTCCTGCTCTATCACTCTCTGCCATATTCCTTACTTAGTGATAGAGAGACTCTGTCTCTCACTAACAAAGAGCTAGTCTGGTGGCTAACAAGCCACGGCGAGCCTCCTGTCTTCACCCCCTGGGAGTTGGAGTTACAGGCACTCAGGCAGCCACGCCTGGCACTTTACATGGGTGCTGGGATCTGAACTCAGGTCCCCATTCTTGTCCAGAAAGCACCTTGACCCACTGAGCCATCTCTCTCCAGCCTGACCTGGAGAGTGCTTTTCTATTCTCCTCATAAACTGTTGCTCACCAACAGCTCTAATAATTGCAACAATCTTTCAAATGTTAGTAAATGTCTCCTTCATTCAAAAGGTAGCAGGAAAGCATCTTTCGTATGTCATCCCTCTTTCCCGGCGCCCTCCCAATCCCTATAGAAAAAGTAGACTATCGATTTTGTGAATTTGACGTCATAAAGCATATTATTTGAATTCTCCTTTTGAAAAAATTATGTTTCTTTGAATTTTGCTCTCAGTACCCAACTTACCCCTTCTTTCTTTTTTTTTTTTCTTTTTTACAGAACAGTGTGGCCTAACACATCTCAGATCCAAATAATTCCTATTATCCTTCACTCGTCATTCCAACGTTTGTCTCTCTTAGTACCTCTTCCTGAACAATCTATTCTGAGAGCTCGGAGATGCTACTGGCGTGGCTGCCGCAGTGCAGTCACCACCCATCTTTCACACCCTAAACACTTCTTAGCATGACTTTTTTTTAAAGGCTTTTTCAGGACACCGCTAAAGAGAGGATTTGCAATCATTGTTTCACCTAGTTTAATGATCCACAAATAAATACCAATTATCTCATAAGAGACCAATTTCCCTTAATTATTACAATTCTGTGCATACCCCCTTTGTCCTTTCCAGACTTTTCAAGCGTTCTCTACTTCAAAGAACCTCCCCGAGCCCCTAGGAAACATATGTGGTCCCCTCCGTCCCCCTCTTCCTGCTGACAGCCACGTGCGGTGTCAAGGCATTACCCCAGCTAGCGACACTGTTAACGTGCGCTGCCATCGTGTGTTGCCAAACTGTCTAGGGGGTGAGTGACAAGCAGATGGAGACAACACTAAATTTAAGATGTTGTGTTGCTGTATAGCTTTGTAAATTGTTCTGCGAGATATGCAAGCCATGATTAAAAGAAACACAATTATTTTTAAATAAGCATATGGGCTAGAGCAACTTCAAATGTCAATTACATTCATGTAAGTTTATTCAAAAAAATAAAAGCAGTATTTTATTTTTCTCTAAAATGAATAGTCTTTCCAAAGGCAACCATTCCTACCTGTGCAGCACTGAGGAGGTGGGTCCGATAGATGGCAATGACTTCCTGGTGCTGTCTGTCAGCATCCTAGAACCACGGAAAGGTAGACAGATGAGAACACCAGCATGCACATCTGCAAGCCTAGGAAGCTTGTGGCAGTGCTACTTGGAGACCGCCTGCTGCAGACTGGCAGGTTAGGACCCTGCCACTCTTAGAATAAACCACAGATGCTAAATTACATACAATGGAGATAGTATCAGATTTTCCTATAATGCACAGGGATAGTCCTGGAAAAGCAATGCCACTTACCCTAAGTCACAGGGGATCACTGCCTCAGTTTACCTCTACTGCATCGAATTTGCTAAGTCATCTACCAACTTATGCTTCAGGCCATTGGAAGATCTTCCCATCTGTTCCCCTCTGTCCCCTGTGTCATGCTTCCAGGACTGAGCTAGCTCTTTCCTTTCATCAGTGCTGGCTTAAAGACCCCAGGGGATGCCTCCTTACATATGAGAGAGAATCCAAATGTATTAGATTGGGCTTCAGAGTCCTCCACAATTTAGCCTCAAATAGTAAAAGCCAAGTCTTTTAAATATACAATATTTGTATTATTTTAAGTGCGTGTATGTGAGAGCCCACAGAAGCCAGAGACATCAGATCCCCTGGAGCTGGAGTTATGGGTTATAATCTGTGCAGTGGTGGTGCTGGGAACTGAACTTGAGTCCTCTTGCAAGAGCAACATATGCTTCTAACTTCCGAGCCATCTGTCAAGCCCAGGTCTTTAAAAATCAACCATTATTATTATCATTATTATTGTTAATATTATTTTAGCATGGGGGGAGGGGAGAGAGGAGGGGAGAACGTGAATGAGGATGTGGGCACGTGTGGAGGCTGAGGAGCACCTTTACGTAGCTTCCTCAGGCTTGTGCACCAAGTGCTGCAGCGTGCTGCACATCTCCCGAACCTCTGCCACTTGGACGCCGGCTTATAGGTGTGCACTGCCACACGCCCTGGTCATGGCGGCTAGATCCCACCTCTGTGGGTCTTTTCACATGATTTTCATGGCCTAGGAGATCCTCTACCTCTCTTTCACCCACCAAAATGCTTTGAGATTCAGGCCAAGTTCTTCCTTCTTCTTTGGAACTGTTCCCACTCGATCCCTAGCCTTTCCTGGGGGAAACAGCTGTTTGAATGTGCCCCTGACTCCATGTGTTAGCATCAGTTCCCAGTCATCGGTGCCCACAGATACGAGACGATTAGATCTAATCGCTTCTTCCTGCCAGAATGGGGGCCTACTATATGAGTTTGTCCCTCTCACTCTTGCTTTCCTGTGTGACAACTTCTGCCGTGTTGTGACACAGCCAGAAGGTCCTCATCAGGTGCAGCCCCTCAGGAGCCAGGAGCCAATTAAAGCTCCTTAAACTACTTTACGCTGTAGAGTGCTGGTGGAGGCACCATTTAGAGAGAAAAATAACAGAATGCTTATTGTAGTGGCATACAATAGGCATCAAATAAATGATACTATCAAAAGTAATGACCGTTACTATAAGTAATGGTAATATTAAACAGAATCCACTTCATCTCCATGAAAGCTTCTTACACACACACACATTTACTCACTCACATACATACTCACACACACTCTCATTCACACACACACACACACACACACACTCATTCACTCAGCTGGCCCAGCCCCTCACGCCCTGGACACTCACGGCCAGCTGCTGCTGCAGATCCCTCACTCGGTGCTGCAGAGTATCAACCAGCTGGCTCTGCCGCTTGGTGGGGCTGCCGCTGGTGTAGGTGAGCTGGGAAAGGCCATTGAGCGCCTGCTTTAGTCTTTCTACGTCATTCAGAAGTTCAGTTATCTTTTGAGAGAGGGAGAGAAATTGTAGGAAAACATATGCCATCGTTTCTGATGAATGTCTTTGCATAGAAATCGCTCCTCACTTGAGACACAAACTTTAAACAGCAGGTATAATACTGCCAAGACTATACCAACAAATACACAGCATACTATTTGTATAATTTCTTGGGTTGAATTCCCTTCAGTAAATTTCTTCTGAAGACAACACCAAGTTGAGAATAAACATCATGCACATCCTAAGACTGGAGCACGGACTTAGTTTGCTGTGAGTGTGGAGGGGCCTCTGGGGCACGTGGACTGTCTTCCAGGTGATGTTCTGAGTTCTGGAACGGGATTTTATTATATGGAACAAGAAAAGCTTGGTTCACGTGCACACAGGATTAACTTATGGACTTCCTTCCCATCAAGGGTTGTATTATTTATTCAAACAGTTTTTAAAAGGTGTGTGTGTGTGTGTGTGTGTGTGTGTGTGTGTGCGCGCGTGTGCGCGCGCTGCCCACAGAGGCCAGCAGATGGCGTCTTGTTCCCTCATAGCTGGAGCTACAGGGGGTTGTAAGCTGCCCAATATTGCTGCTAAGTCTGGAAGAGCAGCTAGCAAGTGCTCTTAACTGCAAAACCATCTTTGCAGTCCCAGGAGTTGAATTGCTTAATAACTGGCAACATGTGCAAGTAGATGCAGGAATTAGCTATCACAATGATGTGTTACTGCATCCTAACACTTTGCACACAGGCTGAGTGGATTTAAATGTGAGATCTTTTGGGAAGACGTGCCGCTGATGAGGGCTAGGTCTGAGCCTGCTTTTTCTCATTCCATATTTCCCCAGTGGGTAGAGCCCATTTCATAATTACTTAGTGCATGCATTAAGCTGTGGTCAATCTTCATATTTCATCGCCATGGTACAAACTAGGCATCTAACAGTTTCAAAAATATTATGTACTTACTCTGTAAAATTGGACCATAAGGAAGAAAACCAAGAGGGAAAGATAAATTATAAATCCTGCTCCTAAAATGTTTTAATTTAACGAATTGCAAAGCTAAAATAAAACCTGTGATTTTCTTGGAACTGTTGACTATAAGCTAGACTGGCCACTGAGGACTTCAGGGTAAAGAATGAAGTGTTAAAGCATCCACAGGATGCTACACAGCACAGAAGTTAAAACGTCCTGGACCAGGTCTGTAGAAACACCTGTGGGCAGAATGCATGGTGACTTGGGCTCAGTGTACATGTATGGATGAGCTGGGAGGATGGGGTCTGGATGCTCCCCAGTGCCGCTGGCCTCTCACAGCCAGAAGCTCACTAGATTCTGATTCCCCATCTATAAGGAAGTGAACCTTAGTCTCCTTCCTTAACTCTCGCCTGAGGGAACAGACAAAAGAATGCCTTCACTTTTATGCTTTTTCAATTTAGAATTTTTTGACACACCAGTGGTCAAACCCGAAGGGTGGCACTGCCTTAATGGTTTTGTACACCTATCTGTGGGGCACTATGGGAAGGAGTCACAGTCCACCGCACAGCCCTGCACTGGGGCTCCCTCCGCACAGCCTCACGGTCTGTGTTGTGCCTACCTTATTATCCTTCGCTTCTATCTGCTTGGCAGACTCCTGTATCCTCTGCTGTAGCTCCATGATTGTCGTCAGGGACTTGTCACACCGCTCCTTCTGATCCTTGATCTCCTGCTCAATGCTGAGATGGAGCAGTTCCTTCTCATCTTTGGCAGAGAACTTCTCCCCACACACTTGGTTGTACTTCCTGTTCAGACTGGCCAATTTGTCATTTAAGTTGGAAATCTGGGACTCCAAATCATTCTTTGTGGCTTTATATTTTGACATATCGACGACCTCTCTGGTCTCTAAATTCTTCAGTGCCTGCTTGGTATTCTGAACCTCTGCCTGCAGTTTGGAGACTTCCTTGGTTCTGTTCTGGCTTTCTTCTTCCTTCTCTCTCAGGCTGGCTTTCATGACGCCAACCTCTTTCTCAAGGGCCTCCTTTATCTGCAGATGCTCCGACAGGGGCATGGAGGAGTTCTTCTGATTCTCTAGCAGCTGCTGAAGCTTGCTCGCTGTCTGCTGCTCTTTCTCCAGACACCTCTGCTTATTCCTCAGTTCTTCCTTTAAGCGCTCAATCGTGTCGTTGAGAGATTTCTTTAGCGCCTCCACCTGCTCCAACGGGACAGGCTGTTTCTGCAGAAGATTTTGGGCTGCGAGGATCTCCGAGGTCTGCTTGGCCTTCTCTTCTGCCAACTTCTCTTTCTCATTCTTCATGTCGGAGTACTTTTGGGACAGGTCCTTCAGCTGTTTGCTGAGTTCTTCCGTTTTCCTGTTTAGCACTCTTTCCATTTCCCTGGCCTCTTCCACCAAAACGTTCCTATCCTTCAACTCTTTCTGAAGGGCAGCCAGATCCTTCCTCAGCCTCTCGTTCTCTTGCTTGCCCTTCTTCACCTCTTCGTCTCTGACGTGACACTTGTGCATCTGCTCTGATAACTGCTCCTTCAGTCCTTTCTCTGTGGCCTTGAACTTGCGTTCACACTCTTCCAAGCGGCCGAGGGGAGCGTATTTCAGCTTGATGCATTCTTGGATGGTGTCGAGCTCCTTCTTCTGGGCCTTAATTTCGGCGTGCAGTGTGAGGATCTCCTCCTGGCCTCGGCGGTAGTCAGCCAGGACGGCAGCATTAGCATCCTGCGCCTCCTTCAGGCTCTGACTTACTGCGCTCATTTTTCTCGAGTGCTCTTCCTGGCTCACATAGTCAGCCTTCATTTGATTCTGAATGTTCTCCAGGTTCCTTCTCAATACTTCATTCTCGTCTCTTATTTTTGCAAATTCCTGGCTCGTGTCCTCAAACCTTTTCTTTGCATCAAGCAAGGCTCTGTTGGTTTTCTCCAATGTGTTGCTCAGTGAGGCCTTCACCTCCTCGTGGGTTTTGGTGGGCACATACTGGCTATTCAGAGACTTTTTCAAGTTACTGTTTTCGGACACTAGTGCACGCATTTTCTCCTGATCTTCGCCACATTTTTTATTCAGTTCAGACAGCTGCTTTTTGAGTTCGGCAATATTGGACTTTAGGCCCGTTAGCTCCTTTTCATGTTTTTCAGGAGCCACAAATGCAGCTTCTAGGCGGCTGACATTCTTAGTCAACCTATCGTTCTCCCCCAGCAGTCTCTCCGCTTCCAGCTTCTTCTCCGTGTATCTCTGCATTACATCTGAAAGCTTCTTATTCAGATCCTCCACGTCTACATCATGCGACTTCCTCATCTCCTCACTGACCTTTAAGGGCACGTAGTGGGTCTTCATCTCCACCGTGAGGCTGTGCACCTGCTGGCTGAGAAGCTTGTTGTCCACGTGGACTTTTTCCACCTCTTTCTGCAGTGTCTGGTTCTTGAGGGTCAGCTCTGACACCTTCTTCCCCAGCTCTCCCGACTTCTGCTCCAACCTGCTTTTAAGCTGTTCGTGTTCCTCCGGTCTGATGTGCTGGGTGAGCTTGGTCCTAGCACTGTCTAGCTCCCTCTTCAGCTGTCGAATTTCCCCCTGAGAGTTCTCATAGTCCTGGCGCACCTCTGCCAGCCTCTTCGCTTTCTCATTGACTTCATTCGATAACGAGCTCTTCATGCTTTCAAATTTCTCCGGGGGGATGGAGAGGGCCAGCTTTGCCACCAGCTCTTTCAGCTGGCCCTCCATCTCCGCTACCTTCCTTCCTCTCTTCTCACGCTCTATTTCACACGTGCTACACTCCTTCTGCAGTCTCTTATTTTCTTCCACCAGCCTGCCTTCGTCTCTCTTGAACTCTTCAACCAGCATCTCGCTCTGTTTGATTTGGTGCCTCAGCTTTCCCACCTCTGCCGAGGCGCCTTCGTATTTGGCTTTCATGTCCCTCAACTGCTCCTTCAGCTCCTCAGTGACTCGGTGGCTCCCCGTGGCTGCTTCACTGGTCAGGTGCTCCTTCAGGGCGAGGAAGTGGGTCTGCATTTGCTTGACTTTCCCTTCAGACTCATACATCCTCTTCTGCACATCTTTGAGGGCATCTTCCAGCTGCTTGATCTGTTCATCGGAGTCCTCCTTGACTCTCTCACACTCCAGAGCTAAGGCTTTGCACTCCGCTACCTTGTGAGCCAGTTCGTTCTGGAGCTTCAGTCGGTCTTGTTTTGCTGAGTCACAGAAAGTTCGCATAGCTTCTAACTCTTTCTTTAAAATCTCATGTTCAGAATACGAGGTCTGACTGGGTAAAGAGAGCTCCAGAGGTCTTAACATAGACCTGCTTTGCATATGGGTAGGTACGCCAGGGGATGTACACTGCAAAGGAGAAAAAGACATCAACCACAGAGCCTAAAGAAGACATGGCAGTGACTTCTGTTCTGTGGAGGGATCTAGATAGTATCTACACCATCAGCAATCAAAGGCTTTTTTCAGACTAGTAAGATGGGAGAGAAGGGAGGTGGGGAATAAAGAACAACTTTTGTAGTCAATTTCTAAAGAAAGTAGCTGTGGCCCCTGGGCTCAGTTTCCTTTCTCCATCCAGCATGCTTCCATTACATAAGAACACCAGTTCTAATAAATCACTCCTTGCTATTCTGGAAGTATGTTATAGTGTAGAATCTGCCTAGAACTTAGGGTTCTAAAGCAAGCCACCAGAACCCAAGTAATACTGCATTTAAAATATGTAAATAATCGCATAGGATTATATATTATCAAACATTTGTTTGTTTCTTTGTTTGTTTATTTGTTTTTGTGAGGTGCCCATATATGGGGTAAGAGGATAAATTGTGAGAGTTGCTTCTCTGCTCCCACCATGTGGGGCCCAGGGCTCGAACTCAGGTCATCAGGCTTGCAGGCAGGTGCCTTTACCAGAAAAGCCACCTGGTTGATCCACACACATTATTAAATTTCTAATAAAATACATGTGATTTTTGAGCACCTTCACTGTTAACTCTAATATACTGCTCTTCAAATTTTAATAATTCCACCAAAATAAGTCCACCGTCTATGAGAATTATCAGAGAAATATTAATCAATTCACACACACACACACACACACACACACACATTCACAAGTCTTAATATGAAACTTGAAGGATACCTTGCTCTGATGAATTAATGCTGACAAGAAAGTATAATTGAACTTCTGAAATAGTTCAACTAACAGAGCATATAATCGCGAAAGACTTGATATATTTTTACTTCCATTTTTACTTTCCCCATGTAGGGACAATGTTCTTTATATAACTACTAATTCATCAATAAATGCCACGGGCCATTAGAACATCCTATTATTTCAATGGGTAGAATTCTTCTTAAAGCTATTTGGGTAAATTAAAACTGCCTTGCTCTGAATCAAGAGAAAGAAACTGCCAACATAGAATATTTTCCTAGCCTAGGCCTGCCTCTAGACCAGCTTTCAATTGCTCAATTATCTTTGGACTAACATTAGTATAATTTGCCAAGAAATTACATATACAGCTTCACAACTTCCATGTTAGTATAGACTATTACAACCAAATACTGATCCAGTCTTCCTAAACACTGTGGGGACACTGACTACTCCTCCTTACCAAAGACTCATGGAGCTTTATCATACACTCCTTCATTATCCAAAGCTGAGGCTAGCTTCAAAAAGACTATGCATCTGAAGATGACCTTGGACTTCTGCTTTCCCTGCTTCCACCTCCCAAGTGCTGGGCCCATAGACACGCACCAACCATCAGACCTCTGCAGTGCTGGGGATGGGACCCTGGGCTTCATGCATGCTAGGTAAACAAGAAAGAAAAACAGCCAATATTCTACCCCTTGGCAGTTTTCTTTATTTTGAAATCAATTTTCAAAACAGAGGATAAATATCTAATAGCAAAGAAAAACAAGTTTCAATGTCCAAACTAACTACTTTTAAATGATTCGAACCTGTGCCCCTCTATCCGGGCAAATGAGAAGAGTTAAAGTTTTGTGATGAAGACTAAATATCAAAGAGGACAGGGCAGAAATTCTAACCTCCTTTTTAAGCCGCTGTCACCACAAACTCTCTGAAGGGCCCCGGAAACAGCAATATGTGCTTTTATTAAACTCAAAACAGCAAGACCAACTTTGACCATGAAAACCTTATTCACTAGTAACATAATTAGTAGTTATACCAATGTTTCTTTTTAGACAGACCCAAATGTTTTCTTTTTTGACAGGGTTTTTTGACTATGTTTCAGGCTGGCCTGGAACTCACTATGTAGACCATGTTGGCCTTGAACTCACAGAGATCCACCTGCAAAGGTGAGCACCACCACATCTGGCTCCTTTAGGTAGCTTTTTAAGTTAAATAACAAAAGTCTTACCTGTGAGTCTGTAGTGTACATTTGTCCTTGTTTATGAAGCATGTCTTCTTTTCCTAATTAAAACCAATAGATGGTTTTTATAGATAAGTAGATAGATGATTTACAGAGATGAGATAGATAGATAGAGAGATAGAGAGATGGTATTCATGCCAAAGTTGACTAAATGTCTGCTGAAAGTAGGTATAATTTCTTGTCCTTTGGACAATATAAACCTATTCTTGGTCTAAAGTAGCCACATTTTTTTCCTGATTATTTCCTATAGTCTGCTGAACACAGGTACTAAGGTTGGTTTTCAGAAATATGTATGATTGGGCTGGAGAGATGGCTCAGTGGTCAAAAGCCCTTGCTACTCTTACAGAGGACGTGAGTTCAGTTCCCAGCACTCTCCTCAAGGGGCTCACAACCTCCTGTAACTCCAGTTCTAGGGGACTGATGCACTCTTTTGGCCTCTATGAACATACTTATCCACACAGAGACACATATTTTAAGATAAAATAAATGCTTTTAAAAAAGAAATCGGTACAACTGTTAGGCTAAATGGGCTACATGATTACTATAAAATGTATAATCAGCCAGAATTTATAGGTTAGACATTACTGTTGATCTTAGCTAGAGAAATAAAAAGATAGGTTTTCTAGAGAAATTGTATCAAACTAGAAAATAAAACACAAGAGGCAATGAATTACGGCTAATCCTAAATTAATAAATAAATAATTGCTTATGAACATCTGAAATATTTACCTGCACTGAGACAAATTTCTCCCCATCAGAAAACTAAATTTGTTTTTCCATTAAAAAAAAAAAGTCCTGAACTGGAGAGATGCTTAGGTGGTTAAAAAACAAAACAAAACTGGATGCTCTTCCAGAAGATCTAGGTTCTGGTCTCAGGACCGACATGGCTGCTCACTACCAACTCTAACTTCATTTCCAGGGGCTCATCCGAGTCCCCCTCCATCTGCTGAGGTGTAACATGCAGACAGGCTATATAGGGAGCCACAGCCTACAGGCACAGCCACCCCTGCTGTCCGGAACTCTCAACTATAACAAAACCCCACGGAGCATACTTACGGTTACTGGAGTAACTTCCAGGTCCTGGATGATCAGTCTGAAATTAGAAGCGCGAATGAAAACGTTTTAGGTGTACACGGTCCCAATTTGTCAAATGCTTTGTCTATTTTAGTTCTAAAGGATCCCATCCTTGGAAACACCTTTGGACACGCCTCGCTCCTCGGAGCGCTACTCCACCTGGGCCTACAGAAGACAGAGCACTAGCAACAGTTAGGTCAGCTGGAGCATGCACTTCTCTAAGCTCTGCTGAGTGCTTCAAGGAAAAAAATGCACTGTTCTGAACATAAGAAGAACGAGCTGCAAATTGACTAAGACGCAAATTGACTAAGACGCTTGATAACTCACGTTCGCTACTGCTGTGCCTGGGAGGGAAGGAAGTGGCCACAGTCACAGCCAGGACTCATTTCCATTCCCACAGCTGGAACTAACTCTGGGGTATTGTAATTCCTTCTTTTTGGAGCTGTTAAGATACAGACTACTGTTGTTGCCAAATAAAAACTGGGGCAAAAGTCTGAGCATGGCAGGACTCCATCAGTGAGGAAAAAGAACAGAGAGACATTTCAGATACCCTGGGTTTAAACATACTTGGATTTTCCCTTTTCCCAAGTGAGGGTAGTCCAGAGACTAGTGCAGAGGTCTTACACTCCAAGGGTAAGGGTATGCAGAGGTCTTACACTCCAAGGGTAAGGGTGTGTCAGTTCTAACAGCTCATTACCAACTTCCAGGTTAAGAGAACACAGCAAATGCAGCCCAGTGTTTGACACCTAAATTATTATCACCTACAACCCAGCGTTTCACACCTAAACTAGCTCACCTCCAAATGCATGGAGGCACACATGTAAGCTTAGTTAAGCTCCTCAGTATACACGGTATTTAATACTAGAGCCTGCAATCATTTACTATGTGACTTACATGCATATATGGAGGTGTTTGGGGGGAGGGGGGACAACGCAAAATACATACAGCTGTTTAGAAACTTAATTTGGTTTTCCTACTTTTTTCTTAATTTCTCAATTACAACACAAAACTAGCCCTATTCCAAAGTGCCCACAATTCCCCAAAATTTGGACAGATAGATATGTTAATATAATTTGTGCAAAGCACAGTAATATTGTGGACACTCTATGTCCACAGGTATCACAGTTTATAGATGCTAGGATCCCTCACATAACAGTGCAGAACGTGGCTTGACTATTCACACCCTCCCACGTATTACCTAACTTCTAGATTATAATGTCTAGCAGAGGGTAAATGCCACGGAAATAGCTGGTGTATGGCATTATTTCAGGAAACATAACAAGAAAAAAACCACATCTGTACATGTTCAATAGATATATATTTTACAATATTTTTTTATTTACTTCTCTTTAATGTATGAATGCAGAGCCCCGGGATATGAATATGGAGCGTTGACTATAAATTACGAGTCCTGGATATAAATGACTAATTTCATAAATACACGTAAGTAGACCCTGGGATTTCTTCCTTTCTTTCTTTCTTGGGAAACGTCTCCAATGTCCTGATAGGAAAGTGACTAAATAGGACCCACAGCATGATCGCACCCACTGAAGGAGGATGTAATACACAAATTATGCACAGGAAATAGAAGGCATTGTTCGTGTGCTTGTAGAAGTAAGATTACACTACCTAGTTTTAGTTTAATTATACTTATTAAAAAATAAATAAATACAGCAATTAAGAGCACTTATTACTCTTTCAGAGGACCCAGGTTTGTCTCCCAGCACTCACACGGTGGCTCACAACTGTGTGTAACCCTAGTTCCAGGAAATCCAATGCTCTCTTCTGGCCTCCCTGGGCCCCTGGCATGTGGTGCACAGACACGCATGCAGGCAAAACACCCATACACATAAAACACAAGTCTTAGAAAAAATACATACTGCTTTTGAGATAAGAAAAATAAGTTACTTTTCTATAGTTTATCACAGCCTTATTGAAAGTTCCAAATTTGACTCATTTGTCTAAGGCTACAGGAAAACATGATTTTTTTAAGACATCCTGAATCTCTCTCCTAGGATTGAAAAATACATAGCATTCAAATCCCAGGTGGCAGGTTCTGACATCAGCAGCCCTGGGGTAGCAAAGTGCACAGAGAAGCTCAAAGATGCCTGGTTCAAACCTTGACTCTGTCGTTTCCCATATGTGAGCCCTTTTCTGGGTAAATCTCTGTCCCACAGCCCTTTAAGTACAGACAAAATTGAAGCCTTCATATGGGGATCATATGTGTATCAATGCACACATGATGTACCAAGCATCTCCTGATCGACAGCCAGAGCTGGGAAAACATTGGCAACCACTAGGTTTCACAACCAACCTTAAAATGCTATCCCTGAATGTGAAGATAGACGGTGCTATCATCAGCTTATTCTTTGTGTTTGTTTGTTTTTCTTTTTCGAGACAAGGTTTCTGTGTTGTAGCTCTGGCTATCCTGGAACTCACTCTGTAGATCAGGCTGGCTTCGTACTCATTGAGATCTGCCTGCCTCTGCCTCCCAAGTGCTGACATTAAAGACGTGCACCACCACCGCCCAGCTATTGGCTTATTCTTAAGCTTTTAAAGCTGCGTTTCTAAATAACCTTTGAAGGTACTCATAAATCTAAAACACTATTTTGCCTTAAAATTTGAAATTTACTGAAGTATCCCAATATTCAATATTACCTGTGCAGAGCAATGACCTTTTCCACATGTGCACATCTGTCTAATCAAATCCCAGATCAACACAGAGTTGACAGCAGCCTGGGAGCATCTTCATGCTCAACCACAGTGAAAGAGAACCTGAGCCAATACAGCACTTCCTGAAAGCCCTGGGGTGGCACTGCTCACTCACATGGTATTTCCCCATTTTTAGTGACACCACTACCAGGTCACAGGTTAAAACAATATAATAAGAGCTTGAAAAAGTACAAATAGACACCCAAGAACTAAATGCCACCTACACTCCATTGGCTGAAATGTCCTCTCTCACCTAACCTACAAAGTTAGGGAAAGCCACTCCAGCTCTGAGCAAGTGGCAACAAACTCAGGGACTTAAAATAAAGAGTGAGTTTATAATTCAAGTTCAGTTCTGACACCAGGCCCCTCCCGCTACCCACTGCGACGGATAGAGATAAGAAGATAATTTAATCTTTCTGTACCTCAAAATATTTAAATCTGTTTTTCAGAGCCTCAATAGTTCTTAAGCTTTCTTCATGCTGCTTTTCTTTAGCTGCCAAAAGGGACTTCAGCTTTTCTCTCTAAAATGGGAAGGAAAAACAAAGAGTAAATTGGCCCTCAGCTTGAGATGGCGTAAACATCTGCTTTGAAAATGTGAACTGGAATTACGTTGGGGACTGGCTGGAGGGATTCTCCAATCTGGTGGATTTTAACTATTAGCAGAACTGGTAATTTATAGAAATATATCAATAAAATGTTTCTCTACAGGCAATATTGTTAAAACACTTGAGATTCCATTATCTTACATCAGTATTTTCAGACATTTTTGTTATAATTAGGATTGTTTGTTTACTTAACAAGTTTCATGAAAACACTCGAAACAATCTTCCAGTCACAGCTTTTGTTTCCCTTTTAACATTTTACTTTAGTAATTAAAATGTTATCATAGAAACGTGCAGATGAAAACATTATGCAGCTCTATTAGACCCAAAAGTCTACACTATGTACAGCTCTGGATGTAATGTCTGCACTATGCAAGAGTCTCTATATAAAGTCTATATGTAAAATGCCCATATGTCATGTCTACATGCAAAGTTCTATGTACAGAGTTTATACATCAAGTCTATATTATATACAGGTCTGTATGCAATGTAGAGTCCATGCAGATGTTTCCTCTGTAAACAAAGGCAGAAAGAGTGTTCACGTCATCTCAGTCAGGACTTGAATCTTCACTTCAACACCACCCTCCATTTACAAGACATCTGTAGGCTTTAAAATAAAGCATAGCACCCTACCTCGCTTTCCAGATCATCAGCAACCATTACTTCCTAAGAGTAAGAAGAAGAAATGCATTTTAATTATTGAACATTTATCTTTAAGAGCATGAGCTGGAAAATAACTTGAGGAGGAGTAGTAAATGTTAAGATTGGAGACAAGGATGTGAAGAGATATCTCTGGGTACCAAGTCTGTCCTGGGAGCTGCCATTCATTCTACACTTTAACTGCAAAAGCATTTTTAATTCTTGAGTCAAGAGTCTCCCAGACTCACACACACTTCTCCTCCACCAACAATCTTCAGTCCTTGTGCTGATTTTCAGCGCTCTTTCTGGGATGCCTGCAAACTCAGAGGCTGAGATTCTTTTATCTGTTCTCTCAGCTCCTTCTTTTCATACTTGCCAAGTCCTTACCTCTCCCTAGATTAAGGGACATTTTTCCAGTTTTATTTCTGGGATCAGAACGTTCCCTTTTAAAACTTCCTATCTTTAACTCATAGAAAAAAACATCCTCTTGTCTCATGGATAATACTAACAGCGGACGGTCTGGAGTTTTATTTTTGGATTTCCTTTCCCTGTACAATCCGTTGCTTCTTGCTTCTCCAGTGTCTGCTTAGTATCCATGTCCCGGGGCTGAGGCTTTCTTAGGACACCTGACACTGGTTTTTCCTCAACTCAAGAGTGAGTAGGGAACACAGATGCTGACAGATCCACATCTGAGTGTGACAAAGGGGCCTCAGAGCAGGACGATGCGGATGGGCCTACTAGCTAAGGGCTCCTCATCTGGGTGCCTAAAATGGACTGCAAGATTAGAGAACATTAGTATCGAAAGGACAACCATGGGGTACCTCTTCCTCATAAACAGAAACATCATTCAAGACTTCGCCATGACAACTCGTCATGGATTAAGATGTGCACTCAGAGAACAACTCAGCTAAAGTGGACTACACATATTTTCTCTTTTCCTCCAAAAAAATAAAGACATATGTATATTTCTTACACATCCATTTGAAAAAGGATTTTATTTTAAATTATGTGTATTTGTGTGTGCTTGTGTAAGCATATGTGCACGTGAGTGCAGGTGGCCTGTGGAGGTCAGAAGAAGGTGTTAGATCCCCTGGAGCTGCAGTTACAGGTGGTTGTGAGCAGCCGGGTGTGGATGCTGAGAACGGAGCCCAGGCCCTCTGCAAGAGCAGCACATGCTCGCAACTGCTGAGCCACCTCTCCAGCCTTCACATCCAACTTTTATACACCACAGGATGCGCCACAGGTCACTGCTCTGGGATTCTGCTTGGAACAATGCCCCTGGACAACCTCCCCACCTCCTCTGGCTTTCCTTCAAAACTCAACAAAGCAGGATCTCCTACAAGGCCCCTTGGGTGCAGCAGCCCAGGTGATCTGGATGGCCATCTAAATGCCCACGGTCAACCTGTCAACCATCCAATGCTACAATATATATATATATATTGAAGAGTTTCAATGACAGGTTTGACCCCAGTAAGATTATGACACCCAACAAGAGCTATGACCCAATTTCACCCCCTTCGGTACCTTGACTTAAAGAGAGAGGCCACAGGCAATGATTGATTGTGGATGATCACTACAGGTGGTAAAGTAGCTTTTGGATTTTTTTTTTTTAATTCAGACTATTACCTCATTAAGCTGTAACTGTAAGCCATTGACTTTATCCAGGAGTATTCTTTGCTCTTGCTGAATTTTCCGCAACTTCTCTCTCAAATCTTCATTTTCAATCTCTAGATCCTTTAATAATAAAGAAAATAAATCAATGTAGCAGAGCAATAACA
Source organism: Cricetomys ansorgei (assembly GCA_026225945.1). Classification (NCBI taxonomy): domain Eukaryota; kingdom Metazoa; phylum Chordata; class Mammalia; order Rodentia; family Nesomyidae; genus Cricetomys; species Cricetomys ansorgei. The sequence goes on along the minus strand of JAMJFZ010004023.1, from coordinate 14,217,235 downwards.
CAGGAAGACTTTGAAAGTACATTGCTATCACATACAGATGTGCAACTAGAAAACAGTTTTAAGTATAAATGTTGGGCAGATACCAGCTATAGGGGATCTGAGAGCTTCTGGTCTCCATAGGCACCCACATTCATGTGTGTTCACACACACCCCCAATCTCTAAAAACCAACAATAAAATCACTGCTATAGTATCTGGTAAGTACAAGCACACATAGTTGTGGTTGTGATAAATGAAAAGTAGAAGCAACTTATAGAAACAAAGTAGCAGAAAGATGTACACTTTTAGCTTTTGCTTAAGAATTCCCAAACTTATGAGAACATTCTAGTTCTTTTCCTAAACTGAGCCTTATATGGTGGTTCTGATAAAATGTTATAATCTCTGATATAGGGCTCAGTTCACATGTTTCATGTTTTATTTTTAGTTGTGTGTGTGCGCATGTGTGTGCTGGGTCTTCAAGAGCTGTAGGTACAGGAGGTTATGAGACACCTTTTGTGGGTACTGGCAGCTCAACTCAGGTTCCCTGCAAAAGCAGCCTATGCTCTTAACCACTAAGCGATCTCTCCATCTCTGATCCTCAAGCCCTCTTTTGAGATAGGATCTTCTTCTGTGGCTCAGGCTGGCCTTGAACTCATGATAATCTCTATGCCCAGCCTCTCAAATTCTGGGAATACAGGCATAAGCCACCACATCCAACTATAGTCTACTTTCTTAATGCTACACAACAAAGTAAAAACCCAAACAAAATGCTTTCATTCTATCATACTGAAAGCAGCTGTTCAACTTAGCATGAAGGTGGTTCAAACCATCGAGGAAACAAATTACGGTCCTTTCTCCAACACAACCCATGTAATAATTCCTTCTAATAACTTTAATCCACAGTAAAAGGGTAGTTAGCTAAGCAGATTTATATTTCTTAACCAAACAAATATTACTTTAAACTCAGGTTTATTTTCTTGACATTAATGGCTATCTCTTTTATCACCATAATTTCCTAAAATGAACATAAATACGTGGTTTAGATGACAATGATATATTAAATCATAATTTTTTGATTTATTTCCAATTCCATATATTTCCAATGCTATGGGATTTATTAATAAATTTATGTAATACATTCATAAGAAAAGTCAATTCCTAAGGAAGGGACTGATGAGAAACCTGCCTCAGACCATAATGAGCTTTCCTTAATGCCCCGCCCATCTCACCTGACATCTTATGCTCTTCTTCCCGCTAAGAGCAACATTCAAATCATTTTTCTTCTTGAATTACATTTATTAATTTACTTAATTTATTCAGTGTGTGTGTGTGTGAGAGAGAGAGAGAGAGAGAGAGAAAGAGAGAGAGAGAGCACACATGTGGAGGTCACTTGCAGAAGGTGGCTTTCTCCTTCCATTAGAGGTCACCACGCTCTGCAGAGCCGGTTGAGCTGTCCCGTGTGTCTGCAATGCTTTGTAAGGCAGATGCTTGCTTTTCCCTTTTTACCTGAAAGCTGTGGTGCTCCCTCTGATTTGACTTCACGTTTCCTTCGTCTTGAGTGTGTGAAATAGTTCGCTTTGGTAAAACATTAAGAAAACACGGATTAGGATGTACAAGGTGACAGAAAAGTACAGTTTCTCTTAATGGGTATTAACATAACACTCATTGGTGGCTTTCAGTTCACCCAATGTTACATTTTCCTGTTCGCACCACAAGGTGGCAGTGTTTCCACTTAAAACCCCCAAATGGAACACTTCAGAGACGCAGGAGGTAAGTAAATCAGAATTTTAAACTTGTACTAAGGATGCATCATAACGAAAGCCCCAAATATTTCAAAAGGAAAATGTGTAAGAGACACAAAACAAAAAAGGCATTCTATAAATCACCCACCACCCAAAGGAAGACATCATTTAAAAACACTGGTGGAGGGTGAGGAAGTCATGTTACGTTTGAAAGGCAGTGTGAGCATCTTCACTGCTCTGAGCATAGCTGGGTCAAAACCTCAAGGGGCGGGTGAGGGAGACAGGCCGTGGCAGAGCCAAGCTGCACACAGAGCTCCACAGAACTAAGCTGCTGTGTGTCTGCTTCTGTACATCTAGTGCTTTGAAACTCCATTCCAGCTTAGAGGTTTGCTTTAACAAAACACAACACAGCACTTGACAAGAGGACAAGTATCTCCCTTACTGTTCACCTGCATCCATCTTTAATCTGCACAATGCTAATCCAGAAAGCTATTTCTCTGTTCTTAAATTGTTTTTGGTTTTTAAAGCTCCTGGTCCAATTCTCCAAGGTGTTTTTGTTTGCTTGCTTTTGTCTTTTGTATTTTATACTATTGGTTTAAGGTTTTTTAATCAAGTTTTAAACCATCATTTGAACAGGTCTAGATGGAGAATTAGAAGGGGATTCCACTACAGAGGTATTATAGCCATCATGTGGTCTGCACTGTTCCCCCAGCTTTATTCATCAGACGGCCACCTGATCCTCTCTCTTCCTACCCTCACATCGCCCACTGTCACCCTGCCAGACTCAAACATACTACGTCAATCCCATCCAGTCAGACTCAGGAGAACCCTCCAGGCACCAGGCTCCCTGTGCGGTGTGCACACTGACTGGGGACTTCCATCCTGCCTTCTGCTAGTCAGCAGTCCTCTGATGAGATACACCCCCAAGACCTGACCGTGCAAATCCCTTCTGAATCTGGCCCCTGGCCTCTTTCCCAGTGTCTCCTGGCTCCCCTACTTGTGCACACCACTGCTGTCACACTGGCCTTCTGGATACATTCCCTCAGCAGGGGCTCGGGACCTCCGTCAGGGAGGGTTCTCTCATATACAGTACTCCATGCATCTTTATCCCTCCACAGTTTCCCTTCACAGATCAGCCATGATGCTGTGTCCTCTTCTGCTTAGTGTGCCTCTCTGTTACTAACCCGAGCACTCCGTGAGGGCAGGTACTCAGCCCACCACACATTTCTCAGCACTTAGAACGGCAACCGGCACCATACACAAGGTCAACAAATCCCCACTGAGCATGCGAGCCACATCTGCCTTTACCGCTCGCTATACTTGGGCTCTCTGGCATTAGGCACACGTCTCTCAGCAAAAAACAAACCCGATCTACAGCTGATCTCTATAAACATATTAAATGAATCACGGAATCATGGGATTTGGAGCCATTTGTCTTACTGTTCCCAGCAAAATAACAGCTCCTTGCATTCGCTTAGATACTAACTACATCACGGAGCAAAGTTTCATTTCCATACTGATAATCAGTAACACGTTTTTTTTAAGTAGATGTGGATTTCAGAACTCTGCTCCTTAGTTTATCTGGAGAACAGGAAAGACTGAAGCAGTTGCCCCAGACAGAAACATCAACAGACAAGCCCATGCGTGCGTGCGCACTGCCTTCTGATGGAGTGAACGGAAGCGGCGCTGCAGGCGGCAGGCCTTCGGATGGTCGAGAGGTAGAGGGTGATGCGATGAGTATGGCAGATGCTCGGGAAGTACCTGGTTCCTTCCTCCTCAGTGTTTGGAAGTGGCCAGACTCCCCCACTAGGGCCAAGCGGGGAGCCTGGAAGGGAACAGCCAGCAGGAGAGGAGAGCTGCCGGCGTTAGCTTTGGAGCCAGGGTGCCGTGAACCAGACCCCACTCTAGCTCGGAGAGACGAGAGGACAGTGTAAGGCTTTCACTCCAACTGGGGTCACAGTGGGATTCGATAAAATTAGTACCAAGTCGAGTGTTTCATGCATTGTGCTATTTTCTAAACAGCCAAGCCCTCAACTAAATGCACACAGAAAAGACACTGAAAAGAAATAAAAACATGAATGGTGGTATTTGGATTATACATAGGATTATACGGATTACATGTTGGAATCACAACGTACAATCAGTTTGAACTGCAGTCGGCAGGTGTGCTGGTACATGCCTGTTATCCCCGCGTTCAAATGAGGCTGAGGCAGAGGATGGCAAGACCAAGGACACCTGGGCTGTGTACAGCAAGACTCTTGTCTCTAAACCCAAAGCAAACCCACTTTTCTCTTCATTTCTTATTTCATCAGGAGAATGTTCTCTAACAGTATAATCAGCCTTGCTGTTAAGGCCAAAGTTCTTTGAAAGACCTCAATAGCATCTGCATCTCATATAGGAATATGTCAGATATTCGAGGCTCCAGTCAGGATAGCACTTCCTACTGGAAACCTTCGCTGTAAGTAAGGTCCCTTGCCTCAAGCTGAATGACACAGTATCTTTAACAGGACCCACTCCCTGATCACATATTCTCGGCACTAACTAGCTGAGGATAGACATATGTGGTTTTAAACTCAAAACACCCCGTGTGTAACCACTAATCAGTTTTAAAGAAGACATGGTTAAATGGTACAATAAAATAGTTTTTAAAAATTAAAATAAAGGCACACCTGTTGCAAAGATGGTCCTTTCCTCCAGGGTTCTCTCCCTAGGGATTTAAAGAGAAAACCCATGAGACAGCAGCATAACTTAGGCAGAAAGCACTCCAACTATACCATTTTAAGGAAACATGATTTTCCTTCACAGCTTTAATTTTCCCTCGAAGCTTGCTACTTTAGTCTCAAAATTTATGATTAAAATAGTAGTGAAATAGTCTGTTTTGCCTAACAAATTAGCAAAGATTTTTTTAAGTGATGATATTCAGATAAATAGGTAACATATTAACATATACAAAAAATTAAATAAATATGCATAGCCTGTAATTCAGTAATTCAAATGGTAGGGAATGATATCTTTTTAACATTACTTTATTTTTTATTTATGGGGGGCAGGCACATGCATACAGTTCCCACAGAGGCCATCCGATCCCCTGGAGCTGGATTTACAGGCAGTTGTCAGCCACCCAATTTGGGTGCTGGGAGCTGAACTCAGGTCCTGTGGAAGAGTAGTAAGGGCTCTTAACTGCTGAGCCAACTCTCCAGCCCTCCAGGAACCGATCTAGGTGATAATAAAATATGTCAAAACAGCTACATACACGCTAGTAAAAAACTAAATAACCTATTTAAAGTTGCTTCATTAAGATAAATTTACATGGAATTCTGTGCATCAACAGATTATGCTACAAAAAACATTTATGCATGAACAGTGTTCCAAATGCATTACATATAAAGGCTAAGTCAAGTTCGGAATTAAGGTGGCCTACGTTGTGGGACTGTCATAGAGCTAAAAGTGGGTGGAAGCTGGCTTGGAATTCTGCGTCATCCCAGGAGTTGAGAATGGTAGGTGTTCAACTGCTCCTCATTTTGGCCCTGGTCAGAGCCCAGCTAAATATTAAATATTGTCTGCTTCACAGAAGCAAAAGGAATGTGGCTTGGTTGGTGCTTATTTGCACAGTAGCTGGAAACCTAGGGATGGGCCCATTTGCTGATGGGATGCCTTCCTCCTTTTCCCTGTGAGACCATGTCTTGTACAGGGGCTGCCTTTGCAAGACCTTGACACTTAGACTTGAGCCCCACATGCAAATAAGACTACTCCAATATCCTTGTCTGAGCCAATGGATCCCAACCTTGGGTACCAAAGACCCTCCTCTGCTTGTGGCCCTATATATGTAACCTACACCCTGCATTAAAGTGATCTCTGTTTCCACCAGAAGAGAGTCCTGAGGCCTGATTCACTGTGTCTCCTTCGGTTCTCTGCACTGAGATTTGGATCTCTGCGCACCGCATCCTCCTTCCTTCCCCGCCACCCCTCCTTCCTAGCTTCCGGCTTCCGATCTCCCTTCCCGCTCGGCCAGCGTCAAAGGGGGAGAGGCTGGAACACCTGGGAAAACCAACACTATGTGTTACTTTACAGGTCAGAAACACGGAAGGGGTAGGCTTCAAAACCTTAACAGAGACCCCCACGGTACAGCCAGCAGCTAACCCTACTGAGCTGCTCTGTAGGTTCCAGCTTTTCCTTCAGAAACAGACACATACTACAGGCATTTGGCACATGCCAGATGAATATTTTAAATATACGGACACTTTCTTTAATTTCTTTTCTTGACAGCCTAGGGCTAGAAAGGAGGCTCAATGATTAAGAACACTTACTGCTCTTGCAGAGGACCCAAGTTCAGTTCCCAGCACCCACTATGGTGGCCCACAACTTCCTGCAACTGCAGCTCCAAGGGATCTGATGCCCTCATCTGGCCTCCATGGGCAACTGCACTACTTACCCCTGCCTCACCTCCCCACAGACACAGACACATAATTTTAAAATCTAAACAAACAAACCCAAAACAACCTTAGGATTTCTATGGGGCCAGCCCAGTCTACATAAGTTCCAGGGTGGCCAGGGTTACATATTAGGACCTTGTCTTAAAATAAAATAAAATAAAATAATAACATAACAAATAAATATAAAGCTTGATAAGTATAATTGTTGATCACCTCGCTCCTCCTTACATTAGCATGGACATTTTTATGTGTCCATTACAATATTAGTAGAACTCTCTTGTTGCCTCTTCTTCCTCAGCTGGAGTTAATCCAGAGTACGCAGGCATAGACTGAGGAGTCAGACAATAGTGTGGCCCAGCTGCCTTAAGAGTTCAGCTCCCAGCACCCACATGACAGCTCACAACCTCTGGCTCTGGAGGATCTGACGCCCTCTTCTGGCCTCCACAGGCACATAGACATACATAATTAAAAACAAAAACTTCAAAACATTTAAAAAATTATGTCCTTTATAGAAACCTGCTGGCACCTTTGTTGGTATTCTCTGGTGCTGCCATCTTCAGTAGGTTCAGGATGTCCAGATTGTCACCAATTCTCGCATAGTAAGAACTGTCATGGCCAAGCGCATCCAGCAAGGTCACGTCGGCACCATTTTTAACCAGGACTTCTACAGCGTCTCTGCAACCATACTCACAACCCAGCATGAGAGCCGTCCTGAAAGCAGATAGAAAAACCAGGACCTTGTGGGAATTCCATGGATTATTCCAGAAATACCCTGCCAGGAAAGGCTCCCTTTTGAAAGAGCAGACAACAACTCTAGAAATTAGATTTCATACGGATTCATATTACTGTATCTTTTTGTATTTTTAACTCACCACATTTCTAAAACAACAAATAAAAACCCTGGTGCTTTGTGTTTAGAAGCAGAGAGAATATCTAACTAACCTCTTTGTTGCTGTTTGTCAGTCTCGAATTCACTGAGGAGTAGAGAATGATCGTGAACTCCTGATCCCCTGCCTCCACCCAGTGCTGGACTCACAGGCGTGCACACCATGCCTATCCTTCCATCATCTTACACACTTCATCTGCGTCAACCACTAACTCAACCTAGTTTATTCCAGCTCTTCAACGTCCTATAAATGATTACCACAAAATCTTCCCTTACTATAGTGTCACCCAATCTGCTCAAAACCCAACTGTTCAAAGGCTTCTGATGAACTAACCCATGTCACACAAACTTTCCCTGCAAATCCTCCCCCAGCAGAGGAAATTAAATCCTGTCCCTGATGTCCTGTTTAAAGGAGACTTGCTGGGCTGGGGATGTAGCTCAGCTGGCAGAGTGCTTGCCTAGCATGCACAAAGTCCTGAGTCTGGTCCCTTATATCCAGTAAGCTGGGCTGTACACGCCTGTGGTGCCAGCCCCCAGAGGAAAGGGCCTGAGGATCAAAAGACCAAAATCATCCTTAGCTTCATGGCAAGTGTGTGAGGCCAGCCTGGGATACATGACCCAGTCTTAAGCAAGTGAGTGAGCAAGCAAATAGCTAAGAGAGGTAGGTGGATGGATGAATGGATGGATTGAATGAATGAATGAATAAATATAGCATAGGACCTAGGATGAAATAGTCTTGCTTCCCTATACACAGGCCTTTCAGATCAGACACCATTTCAAATCTCTCTCTGCAAATAAACTTCCTGGAGTACACCCCCACTAGTCACGAACCTCTTTATCCTCCATACGCACCATCGGCACGTGAGCATCTCAGACTTTGTCTGCAGAAACAGTCACAAGGCAATACCAAGCTCTCAGGAGAGTCAGCAGGGTCTTCTAGGACCATCTTGTCAAATCTACCCTTACCACTGAGGGAACCGACCCTTGAGGAAATACTTACTGATCCCACATCTACTAAAGCCACTCATCCTATATCTAAGAAAGTGACTGATCCAGTGAGTGGTTCCACATCCACCAAAGTAACTGACCCTATATCTAAGAAAATGACGCACCCTCCATTTACTAACGTGTTTGAGTCTATATATACTAATGTGACCTACCCTACATCCACTAAAGAAACTGATCCTACACCTAATGAACTGACTAATCCTATGTCCACTAAAGTGACTGATCCCATACGCAATCAACTGACTTACCATGTACTTCCTACAGTGACTATCCCACCTCCACTCAGGTGAAATAGCCTGTATCGGACTCCTGTTTCAATTGAAGTTACTGGATATCCTTGCCTTGCTTTTCTACACACGCTCTCTTCCGTAACCCCCCCGCCATGGTTGCGATCATAAATGCCTATACATGATAAAGATGATAAAATTTCTTTTACTAGATTAAAAAATGCTAAAGATAAAACAAGAAGAAAAACTTAGTGTCAAAACTGTATTTCTAAAACCACCTGCTACCAAGTTTATACAAATATGTATCACCCCTCCTCGTTTTTTGGAGTGACTTTTTTCAATGAAAGCAAGGTGCTTTGAAAGATATAAGAGCTATAAAAATATCAAGCATCATAATGAGGTTGGTGTGGCCACTCTTTTTTAATCCTAAAATTTAACTTTAAAATCATGTCTTCTTAGTCGTGCTTGGAAGCTGGGTGTAAAACTACACAGAGTAATGCAGAAATGCCAGTTTCTCAATCACACTGGTGAGTTGCTAAGAATTCCCTCCACTGAAGTATGTGAACACTAAGTGAACTAACAGAGGGGCAGGGCAGGGAGCCATGGCAACTGTGACCAACACACAACACACGCTTGTACCGAAGATGCCCTTATGTAATACAATACTGTGTGCGAGGAGTATACAGCATGAAAACATTAGAAAATATTTCAAAAAGAAATATCTGAATAATAAAAATTCAAGCTAAAAATTCAGAAACTGAAATGCTGCTTTTATATCTGTCTACTGTCAGTGAATTACAAACAATAGGTTGGATTTTAAAAGAATAAAATTAAGTAAAAGGATATTTGTTAGTAATTATAAAAGCTCAGAAATTTTGGTTATAAAATATTATAATAAAGAAACTAATTGGGGGAATATTCTCTAGTTATTTATCAATAGAAACTTAGTGACCAAAATCATAATGATTTTAATGTAAGCAAGCATTGTGACATAATTGATCAAAAAAGGAGACAATTATGGTTAGAAATTACCAGACCACGTCAACTGAAATAGCATCAAATACAGAAGGGGCTCTGTCCTGGTTAGCTTTGATTGACAACTGACACAGCCTAGAGGCATGTGAAAAGAGAAGCCTCAGTTGAGGAATTACCTAGACTAGACTGGCCTGCAGGCAAATCTATGGTGATTTTCTTGATTATTAATTAATGTAGGAAGGCCCAACCCACAGTGGCCGGCACCATCCGTACGCAGGTGGGCTTGGACTGTATATAAAAACTAGTTGAGCATATGCCTGAGATTCAGCCAGCAAGCAGAGTTCCTCCATCTGCTTCAAGTTCCTGTGTGAGTTCCTGGCCTGGATTCCCTCAAAGGTAGACTATGACCTATAAACTAAAACAAACCCAATTCTCCCTCCCCTAAGTTGCCTTCGGCCAGAGGGTTTTATCACAGGGACAGAAAGGAAACCAGAAGTATTTAAGGCACAATGTGAACTCAGACCTGGAGGCAACAATCCTGAGCTCTGGCAGGCTAAAAAAACACCCCAAGGAAAACACAAAATGGCTCATGTCAGACTGCAGGATATCGAAGAACCACTTTAATCTCGAGACATTCTCCCATGTAAAGTAACAGACTGTAGATATAATTTTTTAGTTGTCTTTATTTGTACCTATTACGTTAAAGACCTTAGAAAGCTTTAAATAGCCAGAGTAGGATTCCTGTTTTCTTAGTTGTCTCACCCAAATATGGACCTTAGGTTGCTGCCTTTCCCCAGCATTCATCCAAGGAAACAAGGTGGATGGGAAGCCAGGGTCATAGCAACAGTGTCACAGACTTCCAGTTGCCACAAGGAAAACACCATAAAAGGATCACCTGTTTTGTTTGTCTCTGGAATTGATATCCGCCCCTCTGTCTATCAGCAATTGACAAATTGTGGGCCTACACATCTGAGTCGCCAGAACAAGTGGTGTCCGCCCGTCCTAAGCAACAAGAAAAGCAAACTGACATTAAGACGACCCGTCTTCCAGAACATGAGCATTAATAGTGCACGTGTCGAAATGAGAACAAACAAATCGACTTACTATGTCTTTGGCATTCACAGAGGCCCCATGGTCGCAAAGCAACTGGATGCTAGATGTACAGTCTGCCATCGCTTTGAGAAACAAAGGGACAATGACAAATAGTGAACATCTGCTGACACGTGGTACTTCCTTAGGTTCACATAAGGCAACCTAAATCCTTCACTTTTCAAGCTACCAAGCACAACATCCTTCACTCTCAGCTTTACGGCAGACATCCCATATTTTCTATCTTAAAGTGGATCAAAAAGGATCTCTGTGGAATTGTTAAAGTATTTATTTGCTCTGCAAACAATATCATTCTGTATAAAATTAACAGAGGAGAGGTGATGAATGAGAAATTAAAATATCGTACAAGCACCTTAAATAGAAAAAGAAAAAGATAAATTAAGCTATTAAAAAATAGAAGGGGATGTAGAGACGGCTCAGTGGGGTAGACCACTTGTTGCTGTTCCAGAGTGATACCTCCTCTGGCCTCCATCGGTACCCGAACACATGTGGCATTCACTTATACACACACACACACACACACACACACACACACATGCACGCAGTGCTCAGTACTCCTGGGCAACAGAAATCTGCATTGTTCCTCTGTGCAACTTTCCTATCTACCAACTGACCAGCTTGTAAATACTAGCTGAATGAATCTTTTTTCAAGATTTTATTTTTATTTTACTCTTAATTAGGTTTATATATATATATAAATTATATATAAGATATATAGTCATATAATTTTATACACACATACATGTATGTATATACTATATATATGTGTATATATATATATATACACACACACATATATATATACATGTATGTATGTATGTATATATATGGGGTGTACATGCTTGCAGAACCCTTGGAGGCCAGAAGGGGATATCAAATTCCCTGGAGCTATTGTTACAGGTGGTTGTAAGCCACCCTAATGGGTGTTGGGAATTGAACTCAGGTCCTCTGCATGAGCAGCAAGCTCCTAACTGCTGAACCACCCCACCAGCCCCTGAATGAGTCTTCTTTAGCTGCAATTCATAAATTTCAATTTTAAGCATACAAGTTTTTAAATATTTTTTCTCCACAGATTATCCAAATGAGTTTATGTTGAAGCCTTGAGATTACTTTCAGGGAGCCCATGTTTTGAGAGACCATTGTGTCCTGGAGGGACCTCTGCTCACCTGCGTCGTGAAGAGCGGTTCTTCCCTGCAGGTCCACATGCTCCGTGGGACAGTTGTACTATTAAAACAGAGCAACATGGTGAGGTGGGAGGCCTTTGTTTTCAAAATTCAAGATCCATGCTCAGATGAACAGCTGTTATTTAATCTTAAAACATTCCACTTATCAAAGAAAGTAAAGATGTTCAGACAATCTACTAAATATTTTGACGTGAAACAAATAAAATAATGCCACATAGCTGTGAACCGAACAGTATTTCACCAAACAGGAAACATATGTCCCTGACAATAGCATGGAGTATTGAAAAGATGTTATTGTTTCGTTTGGGTTTTTTTCCCCCCCAGCAAGAATTAAAACAAACTACTGAATCAGGAGAACAAATCAGTTCTAAGTGTCAACACAGGGCTGGACACTTTGGCCAAAACCTTCATGTAGCCCAGTGGCTAGCACATCCTGTGGCTACCTGATAAAAACTCATGCCACCAGCACTGTGTCGCATAAGCTACCTGTGGGAACAGAAACACACAAACCCTACGCTGTCTCCATCTCATGCCATATTCCAGACAACAGAAAACTCCAGCTAACATCAACAGGAAGGTCGGGGCTTTGTTGTTTATTTTTAATACACTGGATTATGTGAGTCACTTCCCTCGCATTTTTGTTCCTTATTGTTCACATTCCATCACAAAAGGCGGAGAAATTACCATGCAAGTGGTCGGTTAGGGTTAGCCTGCCACTCTTTGATCTCAAATTCTAAAGACACCAAGAGCACACTCAAGCTTTACAGTCTCATACCGAAGCCAGCATTTCTGTCGTATCTACCTGTAGAAGTTTTTGCAGGCACAGCGCATGTCCGTACTTAGCCGCCAGGTGAAGGGCATTTCTCCCTACAAAAGCAAACATTTTAAGTCTGTGGGAAGGATTATTTTCTTCATACATGAATTTTCATAGAAATATGACATTTTTCTTCCCAATTAGTTGCCAGAATATTTAATTTATAAACAGGTTTTCAGTCCTTTATATGTTTGACATTTTAGTAATGCAGTATATATGCACATGAACATTCTACTAAAGGCAGCAAGAAAAATGAATACTGTAAGTTCCTAAAGGGTATGAAGTTCGTCTTCATGTGCCACCCAACCTCCAACACCATGGGCTGTGCCTGAGACACAGACAGTAGTTACACAGTGGCACAGGGAACAGAGAGGGAGAGAGGGGGAGAGAAAGGGTAGGGCTGAAGATGTCTCAGTGTTTAAGAGCACTGGCTGCTCTTGCAAAGGGCCTGAGTTCAATTTTTAGAACCCATACTGTGGCTGCAACCATCTGTAACTCCAGTCCTAGGGGATTTGACGCCCTCTTCTGGTCTCCACAGATACTGCACACACTTGGTACACAGACACACATACAGGCAAAACACTAATGCATATAAAATAAAAACGAATATATATTTTTTAAAGCAAGAAAGAGGACATATAAAGGAAAATAAATCCCTAGATCTCACCTAATATTTCTGGCTAGCTAGTGTGGGCACAGAAAATGGGAGACGTTAAGAAATAGATGTGCCCGGGATGGTTTTCTCTCATTTTTCAGTATCAGCTAAACTTTAAAGTTGTGTATGAGACTGTGTCTCTGAAAATGAGACGACTTGTTCAAACATAACATGAGTTTAAATGTCCATTAAATTGTTGTAAGAGTGTGTTGTTACTTATATTTAGTTGGGGAGGGGTGTGCACATACCACAGTGACCGTGTGGAGGTCAGAGGGCAACTTGAGGGAGCTGGTTATCTCTTTCTGGGGGTCCTGAGACTCCGATTCACAACAGTGGGCTTGATGCAAGTGCTTTTGCCATCTCCCATTCCCAAAGCGTGCACTGTAGAGGGAAAGCCCGAGAGGCTGGGGGGGGCTGTCAGTGTGAGAGGCTGACTCTGAGTTCTGAAGAGGATAAGCCTGCAAGACCATCCGATTCTCTAACTGTATTTTTTCCATTAACTTATTTGTGGGAGGAGGTACCCATATGCCACAGCAGGTACGAGGGGTCAGAGAACAACTGGGAGAGTGAGTTCTCTCCTTCTACCATGTGAGTCCAGGGATCAAACTCACGTCATCATGCTTGGTGGCAAGCGCCTTTGCCTACTGAGCCATCTCACTGTCCCTCCTAACTGTATTCCCTTACACACACATCTTATTTAGTGTTTCACTAGGCTACACCAACATCCAATCTGTAATGCTCTTCAGTTCTCCCCAATATCACAGATATCTTAACGCATGGCTCGCTTTCACAAGCACACGGCTAGAAAAGAAATTACATTCTGATTACCCTGGACTGACAAGTGCATAGGCTTTTAATTCTCATACTGGTTTATGTGATAAAGGTAAGCTGTACATTTCCCCAGGTCTGATCAGTCAGATTCTAGCATAAAACACAGAGAGTCCAAACAAGCCTAGGTACAGCATGGCCAACCACACCCACACACCCTCTAGTCCTCAGTCATGAAGGCCCGTTTCAAATTTCAGTTCATGAGCTGCAGATGTAACTCAGAGGGCTGGCACCAGGGACTAGTAGGTAGAGGTACTTGTCACCCAACCTGACAGCCTGAGTTCCATCCTCAGGATCCACACGATAGAGACAATCAACTCCTGCTTTTGTCCTCTGACCTCCATGTGTGTGCTAACTCACACACACACACACACACACACACACTCTCACACTCACTAAATAAAAATGTAAAAGCGAGTCCTAGAGAACTAAAAATGGCTATTCTAATTAATCAAAATCTAATGTTCTCATTGAAGGAAAACCAACAGCTGTGTTCAAATACTTGCATGTTTATCTTGAATATGCAAACTCAGCAGTGAGATTTAAAGAGACAGACAGGGGTAAGCCAGGGACAAATAAAAAATAGATTCCAACTGTCTATAAGAATACTTTGTAATATAGCCAGGCAAAGCCAGGACAGGCTCCCTATGGGCAGTCTTGACTGACACTCCTGCAGGCCAAGTTACTGACAACTCAGCAAGGTGGCTAAGGTGAGGGTAAGATGAATTAACATGGGCGAAGCATGGAAAGTGCTCAGGGCTCAGCAGGGAAGCCACCCAGATGTCACATGAACATCAGCTGTCACTACTGTTATTGCAACTGTAGAGACTGCTGCTGTTTTGAGATAGCTATTTCTCCAGCACAGAAGACACCCAAGCAAACGTCAATGGCCTCCTCACAGAGCGGACAACGCACAAGATATGAATATAAACGAAACAGCCCCTGAAAGTCTCTATAATCGGGCATTTTAGGACCAGCGTTACATGACAGGTCTACTGTCCTTCTGCCCTAAGGCCCCCATGTGACCTCTTCCACAGTGATGCTCAGAAGTAAATGTTATCTCGACTTAGTTTTCTTAACTTGGTGCTGGAGAGATGGCTCAGTGGTTTAAGAGCACTTGTCACCTTTGTAGAGGACCTGGGTTCAGTTCCCAGCACCCATCTCAGGCAGCCAGCTCACAGCCAGATCCAGAGGGCTCCAGCAACCCACTTCTGGCTTCTATAGGCTCTACAGTCACATGGTGCACATACATTCATCCAGGCACATAATATATACACACAAAACAAATCTAAAAAATAAAAAATGAGTAAATAAACAACTAAAACAGAAATGTTAAGGATTTAACTTTGTGAGTTATATTCGGTCTATATTAGAATGTGAGAAGTAGCTGAGGATAGACCTAGTGATAGAGTGCTTGCCCAGCATATAAAAGGCCCTGGGTTCAATCTTTAGCAAGCAAGAGATGGATGAGAGAGGCAGGGAGGGAGGGCGCTAAGAAGGGGAGAGGGAGGAGGGGTTAATAATGGACAGTGTGTTTGACCTCTTCATGGAGGAAGCATACCTGCACTGTCACTGGTTGCCACATCAATTCCATGTACGAGGATGGCGTTCAGACACTCTAGATTCCCTTTGGATGCCACGACATGGAAGCTAAATGAAAGAGAACGTCTGTTATGCTGTGAAAACTAACAAAGGCAATTTACACGTTCATGGAGATAGCGATGGCTCAGTGGTTAAGAGCACTGGCTGCTCTTCCAGAGGACCTGGGTTCAACCCCAAGCTCCAATATGGTGGCTCACAACCATCTGTAACTCTAGTTCCAGAGGAACCAATACACTCCTCTGGCCTCCTTGGGCATCAAGCATGCATGTGGTGCACAGACATACATGCAGGCAAAACACCCAGACACACTTAAAACAAATGTACCAACATCATCCTTCATTTAACACACATAAGTGCATGTATACACACACACAAACACACACATACACAGAGTGTTTCAAAGGCTGTGTTAGAATACCTTTACAAGTAGAACAGTTTTAGTTTCCAGATTTGAAATATTTACAAACCTGATTCATGGAACTAGCAAAGTAATTCTAGAAATATCTCCTGAGCATGAAACATTTTAATATTCAACAGCCTAAATAAAAGAAGATGTTATTATATAATACCACTAGTCCAGTACTCATTATTTCACTATCAAGGCCCCTTTTACTTGGAATTGTATATATACCTGTGATGTTCACGTGTGTGTGCGTACGTGTGTATGAAGGTGTGTAGGTATACGTGAAAGCCCAAGGCTGCCATCTCACATCTTCCTTGACCAAGCCTGACTCGACTCACTGAGGCAGGGCCTCTCAACTGAGCCCAGGATTGGACCGTAAGGCTGGTCGGAGCAGCCAGCTTGCCCAGGCCCCACCTTGCACCCGTCTCCACTTTCTGGGCACTAGAATTATAGGCAGGTCACCACACACACCCAGCATTCCCATGAGTCCAGGGATGAGAACTCTGGACTTTGGGAGGCAAGTACATCATCCACTAAGCCACTTTCCCAGCGCCCACATTGAAACATTTCTATGAGCTTATTTCGTTTGATATAAAATATACTGTAACTGCCCCAAAAATAAAGTTACAGAAGAGGATAAGACCAAAGCAGATCAAAGACTTTCTTTCTTCAGAATTATCAACCTAACTGATGCTTTCTTCCCTCCAACAGTGACTAATATCCACACTGAATTTTTCCTTTTCCATCCCTGTGATCAAAGTTTCACACAAGCAGGCCTCATTGGCCAAGCTCCCTAACAAGTTAAGTTAAGCCTATTTAAGATGCAACTTTGGAGCTAGAGAGAGGGATCTGCAGTTAAGATCACTTGCTGCTCTTCCAGAGGACTTCTAACACCCTCACCAGTCAGCTCACCATAACCTGTAACTCTGCACCAGAGGAGCCAACCCTTCTTCTGGCCTCCTCAGGCTCCAATATGAATGTGTGCATACATACACACGTAAAATAAAATTAAATTAAACTTTTGTTAAAATGAGAAGCTAACTCTAAATATTTAAGATGCTGTAGAAGAATATTTAATCTTTTAATCCATCAGAATGGCTGCTCTACAATAGAAAGAATGTTAGTATACATCTTTAATCCCAGTATTCAGAAGGCAGTGGTAGCACATGCCTTTAATCTGCAAGACAGAAGCAAGTAGAAGCAGAGACAGAAAGCAGAGCACAGAAGGAGTCAGTGTCAGATAGGAAGTGACATCTGAGATGAGTCAGAGTAAAGAGCAGGCAATGTGATGAACTAGAAGAAGAGTTAGCAGAGTGATCAGAGTGAGAACACACCTAATTCTCATGATAGAAAAGCAAGCTTTCAGCTTAGGGAGACACTGAGGCAGTCTGAGGGAATCTGGAGCAGTTTGAGGAGTCTGAGGCAGAGACACAGAGGTAACTCATCAGAAGAAGTCAGTATCAGATGGGAAAAGTGAGTCAGTTTGAAGCCAAGTAGAACAGTTCAGTCAGAGAAGTTACGGGAGTCAGCTAGAGTCTACCAGAGTCTGAAGAATTCTGTCAGAAACAGTAAGCCAGCTCAGAAGATTAATTTGAACCAGCTTGGAGAAGAGTTTGAACCAGAACACCAAGTGAGTTGAACCAGAAGAGTCAGTTGAGTTCAGTACAGCTCTGAGTTCAGAAGGAGCTAATCAGAGTAACTCAGTCAGCAGTAAGTCTCCAAGGCTTAAGCATTCTAGGGAGGCTGAAGCCTTCCAGTTCTAGGCTTAAGATTAGATTGTACAAGGCAGAAATGCTCCAGGGCTCCAGGACTAGGACCAGAGATTGAATTAGGCAAAGAATAAACTGCCTTTTGCCCTGAATCTATACCTACAAGACACCAGCTAACAAAATACCCCATTCTTTCTTTCTTCATCTACTATTTTACTAATCAGCAAACATTTTAGAAGCTTCCTGCATGTACACTAAGAACTGCTACTGACTAGAACTCATCCAAGTCCAAACTGGGCAGACATTTCGGGTAAAGGACATTGAGTCCAAGCTGACACAGAAAGGAGGTCTTAGACAAGAGGACCTCCCATGAAGATGTCCAGAGGACATGAAAAATGTGAGACTTTTTTGTGCTCACTCTCAGCAGGAAGATCCTTCCCTGGCCATAGCAGAGGAGTTCATGCTTCCCCCTTCTTTAAACCTTAATTCTCCTGGTGCCTGCTCCTTGCCTTCACTATTCTCTGGAAAAATAGCATTTTTATCTATATAAAACCAATATTGATTCTCACTGTATCTTGTGGTTCTCTTCCCACTCAACCGTAAACTCAATAAAAACAAACTTTATTGTCTTTTTTACTTTCTATTATATCCGCATATACAAGTGTCAGAAGTTAGACTCTCAAATGCCCGAAGAAGCAAAATAGTGAGAGTTAAAACCTGGGGATGGCTTGCAGATTCATTTCCAGATATCAGGGATCATCATGTGACTCTAGCAATATTATGACAGGTGAGACTCAAACTAGAGACCAAGCCCTCCTACGTACAGCAGGCTTGCATACAGTTTAAATTAGACAGAGATGTGTTCAGAGTAAAAGAAAGTATTCTTAAGAGACAAATCCCTGGGCTGGTGAGATGGCTCAGTGGTTAGGAGCATTGGCTACTTGTTCTTCCAGAGGACCCAGGTTCAACTCCCAGAACCCACATGGCAGCTCACAACTGTCTGTAACTCCAGTTCCAGGGGATCTGACACCTTCACACAGACATACATGCAGGGAAACACCAATGTACATAAAATAAAGTATTTTTTAAAAAGAGAGTAAAATTCCTTCTCCACTGTAATAAGACAAATACATTAGGGCCAAGAGTATCATTCAATCTCCCAGAGATCCTGCAATACACAGTACAGCCCTTGTTGGGCAGGAGTGCCTCGTACACCCTAAGGTACTTAACCTTCTAACAACTGTGGAAATGCCAGTTTGGAATCATTTGTTTTCACTATTCAGCTCACAAACTTTAGAAGACTGGACTTCAAAATAGATCAACATGACACAGACAGTGCAGGAGAGGCAGGAATCACAGCTAATCCACAAGCACTGCCTATGCTACTGAGCTATAAATAGCAGGTATGCATCAGGAAGACCTGTCAATCATAGAAATATATGCACTGAACTGTACATGAAGTATGAGAAAGCACTTTACAGAATACTCCTTTGCAACAAATTTACAGAAATACTCCTTTGCAACTGAGGGGAACTCTTCTTTTTAAATACACTTTGTGTGTGTATGTGTGTGTGTGTGTGTGTGTGTGTGTCTGTGTGTAAGTGTGTGTATATCTGCAAGTGTATGTCTGTGTGTTTCTTTGTATTCATGTGTGTGTCTGTGAGTGTGTGTGTATATGTCTCTCTCTGTATATATCTATGTATGTATGTCTGTATGTGTCCTTGTATGTATGTGTGTCTGTGTGCCTCTGTATGTGAGTGTGTGTATGTCTGCACGAGTATGTCTGTGTATGTGTCTTTGTATTCAGGTGTGTGTCTATGTGTGTCTGCCCATGTGCTTGAGGGTGTCTGGAGGCCAGAAGAGGATGTTGGATGCCCTGGAGCTAGAGTCACAGGCGGCTATATGTTCCCCGACGTGGATATTCTTGACCACTGAGCTTGCTTTCCACCACTACCATCCCCACTGCCTTTCTGGAACCACAGTAAATTCAAGAAGTACTTATTGGTTTATTACTTAAAAGAATTCCAAAACCTTGGGACTAGAGAGATGGCTCAGTGGTTAAGAACACTGGCTGTTCTTGTAGAAGACTCAGGTTCCATTCCCAGCATCCACATGGTAGTTCACAACTATCTGTACCTCCAGTTCCAGGGGATCCCATGTACTTTTCTGACCTCTGTGGACTCCTGCATGCCTATGGTGTCTATATTACACTACACACACACACACACACACACACACACACACACACTAAATATTTTCAAAAGTAAAAAGAAATTGAAAAATATTTTCAAAATAAAATTATCCTTAAACATTTCAAAACTGAAAATAAAAAATTTTAAATTAATGTTTTGCCACTAGAGATAATACAGAAGATACATCTGTAGTATGAACTAAACTTAACCAAATACAAAATGCTTTCATTAAGAAAGAATATGTAGTTCATACATATAGATAAAAAGGGAAGCATTTTGCCTTGTGAGTCCCAGGAAGAAGGCTACTCCCTACGAAGAAAACTCAGAAGACTAACAGGTCTCAAACATTCACCAAATGACACCGATTCTGTCTGGCTCCGTTAGTACATGAATACTCTCATGACTGAACTTTTCACCAGAGAGCACACCAGACACTCAAGAAACCGCCCATTCCAATCACTGGAAGAAATATGGGTGCACTTCAGCGCTTAGTATTTGGGAAAGAAGAAACTAGAAAGACAACTCACTTGTAGAGATTACATTTTACATTACATTTACTGTGAGTCACATCAAATAGCATAAAATTTGTCAAAAAGACAAAAAAGAGAAGGACTAAAAAATAACTATTTCCTGTAGTTAAAAAGAATGCTTCTTGACAGGACATGATGGGGCACACCTTTAATCCTAGCATTCAGGAGGCAGAGGCAGGCAGATCTCCATGAGTTCAAGGCCAGCCTGGTCTATATCTTGGTGAAGCCAGCTAAGGCTATGTAGACAGACCCAGCCTCAAAACAAACAAACAAACAAACAAAAACCCAGAATGCTGCTGGATAAAATTGAGTGACTGTAAAGCCAATAGTTTCGACCTTTATTGCTGTTAAAACCTGAATTTATAGTCATACTTTGTTCTATTGTAATATTTCACATTCCAAAGTCATAATCTACATCAAATATTAATTATTAGCTTCCTAATATTCATTTCTATATTTAGTATCCAGCTTCCAATTATCAGATTCTGAAAAAAAAAAAATCCTCTGAAAGGCTAAAACAGGATTTTAGGAAATGAGACTTTTCACCTCTGGTACTGGAAGGGCTCCCAGACAAGGCTGCCAGGGCTGTAATTAGAGCCTTAACAGAATCAGGATCTACCCTTTAACACAGCTGCTTCTTAACGTCAACAAGAAGGTAAAAGGTGCACCTCTGGGATGGGGTGGGAAACACAATTGGCTCACAGGCACACAGCCAGCTGGGAGTCGGTTCTTTCCCTCAGGCACACTAGGTATTCCAGCTCCTCTCTGCTCTGCTCAGTCTTGTGATCTAAATTAAAAGCTCAAAGTGAGGCTTGGAAGAAAGGACAGTGCCCTTTACAGAATGCATCAAAGCAGAAGGCTGGGGCTCACATCCCAGCTCAGCGACTCCTGACCTCAGAACAAGCTACTTAAGTTCTACAGACTTTCTCTTGCTCCTTCTGTGTGGCTGCTTAGAAGATCAAATACAGTAAGGACTGCAGGAAAGTTTGTCAATAAAAATATCCCAGATAGCATGGGCGGGGCCTTTCCCAAATGACTACACACTGGAAAGATTTACTTGGAGGACAATCATTAGTTTGAAACAGTTCGTAGTAGACAGCTCTGGTTCAGACTTTTAAATGTCACAACAGGGACAGCCACAATTCACAGGTGGCTCTACCCGGACCTCAGAGACAAGGGCAATACTCACGCTGATCTGCCTTCCACATCTAGCTTGCCTGGATGGACGCCCTTTTTGGCAAGGATGGAGGACACTTTCTCCACATCCCCCCTTTCAGCAGCCTTCATCAATCGGTCATCGTATTTGTTCCACTCTGCTGAATGCTACAAAAAAAAGAGAAACACAGCATAGTCTGTTAGTCAGCTTTCCTGAAGAAGGATGGGAAAGAGAAGGGGAGACAGCCCTGCAGAGTGTAACATCAGTTTCCACGTGTACCCCAATTTCCTTTTTCTCTGCTATGCTCACTTCGCCAGAAGAGCAGATTGATTATTTATTTATTTATTTATTTATTTATTTACTTACTTACTTACTTATTGGAGACAGGGTATCTCTATGTAGCCCTGGCTAGCCTGGAATTTGTTATGTAGACCAGGCTGGCCTTGAACTCACAGGGGTCCACTTGCTTCTATTCATGCTAAGATTATGCTATAACATAATCATAGTATGCTATGATTAAAGTCATATAAACCCTTCCCAAATATAGGACTCACAAGAAGTCTATTTACCTTAAACTTATGAGAGAAATGTATGTTTTGCATGTTCTATATTCTGCTAGCTGTCTTTGGGGCAAAGAAAAGAAATTAGTAATTACTGAACACCCGCCCCATACCAGGCATAACACCTCAAGCCACCCAGGAACTTCAATTATGATCCTCTTAAAAGAAGAGAAGAGTTGAGCTCCCAGCATCAAATGATTTGAGTGGCAGAGCAGGGCCTTGGCTCCCTGTCCCTCTAGGACTCACACTTCCACAGCTATTTCCCAGCACCCTTCGCTGCAGTAGAACTTTGTGTGCACTGTGAGACACTGTAATGCCTATTTCAAAGGCACCGTTAGAAACACAACTACATACATCCAATAGAATAAGCAACACATCATATCTGCACATTAGGGTAAAAAGAAACTTTTATAAGGGGAAAAAAAACTGAAGAAGAAAGACTCTTTTACCACCTTTTTTTAATTTGTTGTTGTTTTGGTTTTAAAGAGAAAAAGGGTCTCCTTATAGAGCCCATGCTGGTCTCAAACTGGTCATCCTCCTGCCTCAGTCCCCTAGGCACGCACCACCATTGCCAGCAGATTTTTGTGTTTTTGCAAAACTCAGTGCGTACATACTTAGAAGGAAGGTGACGTGACAGTGATTTAAAATCGGGAGGCAGTAGCACACAGTATGTATTTTAATCACATCGAGGTTATGTCAGCTTTGACCAGAGAGCACGCTGTGAGGCTAATAACTTGGATCTTTTCTCAGTACACAGGTCTACCAGAACACAGAATAAAGATATAAACATTTACACTACACATATGTAAACATCTGTGAGTTGGGTTTGGTAGAACATTTATAAAGGAGACCAAGAAAGGGTTAATATTGGGTGATAAAATACACATTTTCAAGCACGTAAGATTTAATCTTTTAAAATATCGCACCGAGGCTGGCAAGATGGCTGAGAGACGAAAGGTGCTGGCCACCAAGCCTGACAACCTGAGTTCAAGCCCCACATCCCACACTGTGGAAGGAGAGGGCTGATGCCCATAGTTTCCTCTGGCCTCTGCACAGGAGCCATGACATGTGTACACTCTCAGACACACACGCACACACACATAAAGTTTTTTTAAAAATATAATAAAATATTACATTAATTTACCACTAACTCCATGCTAAACCAATGTCATTTCTGTAACTCTAAAAGATCTAAGCATTTTCACATAACTGGCAAAGTCAATCCTTTGCCCAAAAAACCCTCTAAATGTTTAACAAGAAAAAAAAAAAATCACCAACTTCCTCAATTTCTATAATAAATTCTACCAACTGACTTATGAAGTATTTGAAAGAGAAAATACAAAAATGGAATCTGAAGACAGATGTAAAATTTCAATTTCTAACTCGCTCCTGAAATTTATTTTAATGGAACCTGGTCTGAGCACCTATAGACTTCAGAAACAATGAATGGAGGTTAAATTTAGTGAACTTCTCATCTTCCTCTAACTTCAAAGGTCTAAACTGTTAACATGTGAATAATGTCTACCTCCTGACTCAAAACCTAAACTACAGCTTGGGCATCATCTCTCTTTCAGTTTAGAGCAAAACAGCCTCGCGCCTGCTGGGAGGAACAGCAGTGGATTTAGACCCAAGAGACACCGGGCTGTCAAATGCCTGAGGGATTAGGTCATGCTTATCACAGAAATACCTGCTCTAAACTGATTAGTTTATCCTTAGACTTAAAACAGCAGTGATCCCCAAGGAAACTTGCTGGATAGAAATAAACTACTCATAGTCCACAAATCACTGCAAACTCCACAGGGAAAGGAGGAGCGGGGAGCCATGAGGGCAGGGGGCGGGGGATCAATGGGTCTAAGTCTCATGTTAGTGTGTGATTTTTAAGGCCAACTTCATCATGCACCACTTCCAGTTATTGCCCAAAGTCAGTTAGCAGATCTACTGCCCAGTTATTAACATTTGTTTAAGCCCAGAAAAAAACAAAAGCTTTTGTTAGCTGCCGTTAATCCTATGGAAAACTAGAAGGAAAATCATCGGCACAGAGATAGTCGTTAATAAAGCTTTAAAGCACACAGGAAGCCTGAGTGCAGATCTTAGTTCCACAAGATACCTACTGTGTGTTTAGGAGCGCAAGTGAGCCAACAGTTCATCATAGCCAAGCTTCAGATCCGTGTTGCTAACAGCGAGAGATCCTGCATTAAGTTACAATCTCGGCAGCTTACAAAGCCAAGTTGCAGACTCCTAGCATGGGACTCGGTCCCTCACATGCTGAGCTGCGCGTAGCTTGGATCTCCAGACTTATTTTCTTCATCTTTTGGATCCTTCTCCACCTTCATCTTCATAAGGCTGAGACATTCTCCTCCTTGCTGGCCAGCAAGGGACACAGATGTAACTCCTCCTCCTTCTCCTCCTCCTCTTCCTTCTCCTCCTACTTATTTTCTTGTGAGCAGCTGGCTTTCAAAGCCATCCCCTTTCAGGGACCCCATTGGAAGACACCCCACATCCTGCTTCATCCACGCTGCAGCCCAGACACTGCTGTGCACGAGACAGGCCACCTCCGAAGTGACCAGTAAACGGTGTGTGGCCCGTATCCCATTAGTGTGGTTCTATTTTAGATTCCATAGGACCTGACAGCTGGGTGATAGAAAGGGGCGGCTGAGAACTTGTTGTCAATGCATGCCTTCCCTCTGAGTAACTACACGCAGGTCTCCTGGGGAAATGACTCAAGCTCATTGTGAAACATGCTGACCACGTCAGTACAGCAGTACAAGTATGTGACGAGGTGACCAGAAGGCGCGCAGATAAATCTGGTTATTCAACAAAACAGTATTTAAAGCTGGTTTCAATCTTAAGGCCATCTATCATGGAGTTACACTAGTCTGGACAAACAGGATATAAAATTCTATTTAAAGCACATGTGTCATGCTTTCATTTAAGGAAATGCACACACACACACACACACACACACACACACCCCACTTTGAATGTTAGTACCCCCAGCGGGCTCACTCTGCATACAACCAGGTTTCAGCTTACAACTGCTGCCAGTCTGTCTCCTCACACGTCAAACAAAGAAGGGACAGGGGCAATGCCAAGACAGCATTGTGGTTTAGACTGTGCCACAAATTTTAATTTAAAATATTAAATTTAACTCCGTACGCTGCACTTCTAAGCTTAGCGCCCTGCCTGTTCGAATGAGTACACACTGTATCAGTGGGAAGGCAAATGATCTGGATTCGTAGATAAGAGCAAAATACAGTAAAATAAACTGACTAAAACCAAAGAACACAAATCCACCGAAAGCTGAGCTTCACTATAAACCCAGCTATGTGGGGAGGGTAAGGGGACAACCCCTCCGTACTCCCTACAGTACCAAGATTATCCACGCCACTGAGGCTGTTCCCTCCTCCAGCCCAGGGTGGTGCTTTTGGTGTGTGTGCCTTTGTGTTTATGTGTGCACGTGTTTACTGTGTGCTACATACCACAACAGTATGAGAATGATTGACATGTCCTCTAAAAAGATATATTCAGGAAAACTGCTTCACGGTTATGTGACACGGTCCAAGCAAGGCTTAGAGGAAGGAGGTGACTGTCCCACCACTGATCACTCTGCCTGTTGAAAACACTCCCTGAGCTCCAGCAAGGAACTTGGCTCCCTCTGGTTGTAAGGTAAACCATGGGGCCCGTATTCTAATTATAAAGCATATATGTCACACACCCTGATGAATTCTTTTGAAAACAATGAAGTGCTTTTCCCCTAGACCACATGAGATACTACAACGGGTCACTTGGCTTCCCAGAAAATCCGCCCAACCTATTCACTCTTCTTCAGAGGAAATATGGACTAGAACTCAGTCAGGCCCTGGCCTTTTGGGAAACAAAGCAAGCACATTCTTTCTAGAAATAAGCAGGCCAGCAAAGGCAGAGAAAATTAGAAAGGGGAGACCGGAAGGACTCCCCAAAGACATGTAAGGGGCTCTCAGCTCAAGAGGTGGGCTGTGTGCCCTCAGCAGATGGCTGCCCAGATGCCACCATCCCAGCCCCATCCACATCCCCTCCCCACTGCTGACCCTGGACCTGGAAGGCCTAGCTTCCACGTGGTCACTCCCAAAACGTCATGGCCCCAGAGGCCTCACAGACCCCTGTATCTGAGCATGCTGCCCTCTACTCCATCCTACCCTCCGACTGGCATGAGGGACCCTTCTTCAAACTGTAGTCATCTCTGTCCTTACGTGCTACATTCACCTGTCCTTCCATAAGCCTTCCAACTCTAATACACAGCAGAGGTCTTTGTCCTCTGTCTTGAAGCAGTGAAACTGACTTTTAAGTAAGTACTCTGGTAGTCACTGGGTTCTTTTATTCGGGGTGAGAGAATTCCAGTCTCTGTTAACCAGGCAGGATCTGTGCTGCCCTGAGACATGGCAGGAAGCTGTGGGTGGCTCAGCTAGTTATGGGTGGGTCCACAGACCTTCAATCATAAAAAAGATTCTTCTGACCCTTTGCTCCTGGCCATGCACCTTGGGTCTGCCTTTCTGGCTTGGCAGACCTCGATGGGCCCCTTCAGAAGCACTGTCAGCAGTGGTTTAAAAAAGAGTTTTAGGATCGGACCAACCTGGGCTCAGAACCCAGCTCTGCTACCCACCTGCTGTGTGCGCCTGTGGGGCAGTTCATACCGGAGCCTCGGGTTCCTCAACTATAGAGCAAAGGCAACCTGTACAAAACCAAAGCCTAGATGCCTTTGAAAGACCTGGTGCTGCGCCTGGCAGATGGTGATATCTAACATGGAAGGAACTGGTCAGTCACAAGTGCTCCTGGCCAGGGCCAAACACAAGAAAATTCTTTTCAAAATAAACTAAGATGTAAAAAAGAAAAAAAAAATTTCAAGAGTTTCTTCCTTTTTTCTACGTCAACTTCACCTCTGGGTACCCAACTCACTGACAAAGTTTAACTGGTTTTGCTTGTCCTGTTCTTGTGAGACAAGGTCTCACATAGCCCAGGCTGGCCGAGGGTGACTTTAAACTTCTAACCTCCTGCCTCCACCTCCCTAGTACTGGGATTATAGGTATGTGCTACCATGCCCAGTTTGTTGAGAGCTAGGAGTCTAACTCAGGGCTCCCACATGCGAGGCAAACACTCAACAAACTGAGCCCTTAAGATTATCTTCATAACGGTACTGAGGACAGAAAAGGAACTTTACTTTTCAATCTTTTCTAAGCCAATGTCTCCAGAGCAGGACCCTTAGTGACTGGTGACATCACCGTGTCTCTGGTAGCTGAGTATAGCACCACCTTTGAAGTACTCTAAGCAAAAATTTAAAAATAAAAATCTATCCAAACCTTTGGAACTGATTATTTACAAGAAATACAGGGGTAAAGAGGAATATAATAAATCATAGATGCATCACAGGATGTGTAGAAATAAAAAGGGAAAAGAAAGATCTAGCATAGGGGAATTCATGGTTTCTTAAAATACAGAAAGGGCTGGAGAGATGGCTCAGTGGTTAAGAGCACTTGTTCCTGTTGAGAACCTGGGTTCAATTTCCTGTACCCACATGGCAGCTCATAACTGTAGCTCCAGTTCTAGGTGATCTGACGCCCTCTTCTGGCCTCCATGGGCACTGTATACTCGTGCCTACATATCTGCAGGCAACGCTCATCACATAAAATAAACCTAAGAAATTACAGCAAGCAAGAAAGAAGTGGATAGATTAAAGAGGACACTGAAGTCTTAACAGCCAAATACACAAGCAGTGAACGCCAGTCCCTGTGCAAACAAATTATTTTAGGAGTGTGACTACTGACTGAATACTTAAGGACATTAAACAATTATGAAAAAAAAATGGAGGGTGCTGGTGTGATAATGTTGGTATATAATTTTTAGGCTCTATTTAAAAAATACATATTAAATTATGTTCAGATACAGTAAGATGTCTATTACATGCTTTGAACAGTCAAAATATTCAGTAGGAACCAAATTCAACAGCACATTTGAGAGAGTAGTACTGTAACAAAGTACTGAGAGTTCCAATCCCTAGGATGCAAGGAGAGTTTGTGATACGAAGATCAATCAGTGCCACAAACCAAGTGACCTGGGCAGAGGACGGCATTCAACAAATAAGGAAAAACTACTTGGTAAGCTTCGACAGCCTTCCACAGTCAAATCAAAGAGACACTGCCACACTCAGGTTGACAAGACGGCTCAGCAGGTAGACAGGTCTCAGTTCAATCCCCAGGACCCACATGGTGGAGGAGAGAGCAGACTCCTCCTGCAAGCTGTCCTGTGACCCCCACATGTACACTATGGTATACACATTCACACACAAACACATACTCACCTGCATGCACCTGTGCACATGTGTGCACACACACACCTGCAAAAGCACACATACACACACAAACACACACACAAAAATAAAAAAATGTGGCAAAATATTTAAAATACATTTATCTTCTTTATCGGGTGATAATTTATAAGCACTCTGCCTTTTCCCTCGGCTGACTATTTCCTTTGCCTGACAGAAGCATTTACATTTGAGGTGACTCTACTGGCTAGTGTTTGCCTTGGTGTCATATGAGAGAACTCTGCCACCATGAATGTCTCTCCTGTGTTCCTTCTGGCTTTACAGTAAGAAGGCCTGTGTCATGTGAAGTGGCTGGCTTTCTCAACCAGGTATAACGTAAGAGTATAGCTTCATTCTTTTGTGGGAAGATAACCAGTTTTCCCAACAGTGTTTGTGGAGACATGACCTTATGCTCTTTAAAATAACCACTATCAAAAAAGAAAAAGATGTTAGAAAGCATAAGCCCTTTCCGATTCTGGGTATCCATTCAAAAGGATTTCCATGCCCACTGCAGCATTCTTCCAACAGCGAGGAGTAGAAGCAACCCAGAGGATCCCTGATGAATGGGGGAATGGAACGTTCTGCAGTTCTTAATAATGAAGGCACTCATGTCCACGGGAACACTGTACTAAGTAAAAAAAGTCAGTCTCCTCCCTCCTTCATCTCTGTCTCTGTCTCCCCGCTTCCCCTATACACAGATGTTGTATAAGGCCACCTTCATAGGACTCTAAAGTAGTTAAATCCATAGAAACAAAAAACCGAATGGTGGTTGTCAGCTGTCAGTGCCAAGGGCGGAGGCGGGGACTGACTGACGAGAAGGTAGAGTTTCAGTTTCAGTTCTGTAGGCTGAGGAAGCTCTGCAGATCGGTTGCTGGACACTGTGAAGTGAACACACTCGACACTGAACTGCACACTTAATGATATGGTTCTATGGCTTATGCTACATATATATGCTAAGGTTCATAGTGGAACGAGCTTATGATTTTCAGCCCAGCAATAATTTCAAAAATAAATATACCATTAACACAATTAATATAAATGTATAACTTTTTCAAAACCAAGGAGGGTGAGAGTGGCTGTCAGCTGTGAAAGCTCAGCGCAGGTTTGCCGGGGTGTGTACTTCTGAATCAGCCTCTCCACCTCCAACATTTCACGCACTGCTCAGACATGGCTCAATTCATTTGATGGAGACCATCTTAACTTCATCATCATGTGGTTACCAGGTAGGCCATATAACACATCGCTAGCAGCAGAAGCAGCAACCCATCATTTCCCTGCAGTCCCTACAAAGGCACTTCTCTGCTGTGACCACTTCAGAGCATCTTGACAAGTGGTAGCCAGACACCTACATGAGCCAATGCAAGCCTTCTGGTGCTGACTAGTTTTAGGTCAGCTTGACACAAGCTAGAGTCATTTTGGAGGAAGGAACCTCACTTGAGAAAATGTTCTACCAGGTGGGCCTGTGGGCAAGCCTGTGGTACATTTTCTCAGTTGATGATTGATATAGAAGGGCCCAGCTCACTGTGGGCGGTGGTCCTGGGCTGGTGGTCCTGAGTTCCACGTGAAAGCAGGCTGAGTAAGCCACGAGGAGCAAGCCAGTAAGCAGCACTCCTCCATGGCCTCTGCATCAGCTCCTGCCTCCAGGTTTCTACCTTTCGTTCCTGCCCTAACCTCTCTCAGTGATGGAACTGAAAGCTGAAATAAACACTTTCCTCCCCAAGCTGCTTTTGGTCATGATCTTTACCACAGCAACAGAATCCCTAAGACACATCTGAAAGCAAGCAATCCACCTTTATTGAGAAGCATCAGTGTTTGCCATAAAGTGTAACAAATGTATTTCTTTTTTAAATTTTAGATGTGTGTGTATGTACATGTGTGCATATATGTATGCAGGTGCACATGTGTGTACTTGTGTCTGAAAGCAGGACAGCCTTCTGTGTCATCCTCAGGAACACCAGCTACCACCTAGACTAGCTAGCCAGTGCACCCCAGGGACCCTCCTTTCTTTGACTCTCTGGTGCTAGGATTACAGGCTCACACTATAGCACCAAGCATTTTCACATGGGCTCTGGGGGTTAAACTTGGGTCTTTGCGCTTATAAGGCAAGAGTTATCCCAGATGAGCCATTCCCCAGCAGAGACAGTCCTGTGGTTAGTTACTACACTGGTTTGAAAAGGAGATAATCAACTCCAAATGCAGCTATCCAAAATACCTATGGCAAAGTCAAATTATAGCTGTTTCTAAAGAATAAATAC
The DNA here is from genome assembly GCA_026225945.1 of Cricetomys ansorgei. Taxonomy (NCBI): domain Eukaryota; kingdom Metazoa; phylum Chordata; class Mammalia; order Rodentia; family Nesomyidae; genus Cricetomys; species Cricetomys ansorgei. The sequence continues at coordinate 14,186,651 of JAMJFZ010004023.1, read as the reverse complement.
AACATTCTAACACACACCAGCTATTTCACTAGGTGGGTCTAACTGAATGACAACCTAAACCCTTTACTTACTGGCTTGAGTGAGAAATGCCTCCTAGAGGCTAGGGCATTTGAATACTCGGTCCCCAGTTGGTGGTGCTGTTCGGGGAGATTATGGAGTATTTCCATGCTGGAGCAAGCAAGTAGTGGGGCGGGGGGGGGGGGGGGGGGGGGGGGGGAGCAGCAGGCTTTTAGAGTGTACAGCCTCACCTCACTTCAAGTTCACACTCTGAGTGTAGAGGGATGGAAATGTGATCTCTCAGCTTCCTGCTCCAGCCGCATGCTGACATGCTTCCCCTGCCATTACAATACTCTCTCTCTGGAGCTGTAAACCCAATAAATAATTGGGGTCACTTTGGGTCCTGGTGTTTTAGCACAGCAACACAGAAGTAACTGATACAAGCACTAAGCCAGCACAAAGTAAATAACTCCCAAGTCTTAACATGGACACCTCATTCATACCAACTGTAAATTCATAACTTTTTCAGAAATGATGTAAAACTTAAATTAAAAAAAAAAAAAATATGTGTTTGGCCAGGTGTGGTGGCCCAAGCCTTTAATCCCAACACTTGGGAGACAGAGGCAGGTAGATCTCTGTGAGTCAAAACCAGCCTGGTCTAGATAGTGAGTTTCAGGACAGCCAGAGTGGGACCCCACCTCAAAAACAAAACAGCAACTAAAGAAATACATGTCAGTACAGAAAACCTTGATCATATTCACGTTTACAAATGAAAATGGAGATTACCCATAATCCCCCTGTTATGGTTTGGTTCTGAAATGTCCCCCAAAGCTCATGTGTTAAAGGCTTGGGCCCCAGCACAGGAGTCCTTGGAGTGGGACCTTTGAGGGTGACTGGATCACAAGGGCTCTGGCCCCATGATTTGATTTGTCCATTAAGAATGCATACTGGGCTTTCCGAAGGACTGGGCACTTTCGGCAGGGTAAATGGAGGAAATGGATCACTGAGGGTGGCCTCTGTGAAGGCACTGATTATCCCCATCCTCTTCCCTGGACCCCTCTCATTCCTGGATGGAATGAGGTGAGTGCCCTCCTCCACCACTCACTCTGCCAATGCACCTACCTCACCGCCATGCTAAAAGTGATGGGGTGACCATGGACACGAAACTTTAAATGTCAGCCAAAGTGCCTGACTGACTCAGCCTGCAGGATCTGCACTCTCTAGGGATAGTATTGAATTGACTTAAATTATGGGATACATTGATAGTTGCTAGAAAATTCTTTGGCATGTGGGGAGCCCCCCTACCCACAGTATCTGTCATAGACTGTTTATAAGTGGATAGCCTCAGGCATTTTGCCACAGTGAAAGAGCTCTAACTAGCATACCCATCATCAGAAATGACCGTTATTAAACATTTTGTCTGTCTCTTTGTTTAAGTCTAAAAGAATTTTTTTTTTAATCTGTGTGATTTCAACACTGGATGTGAATACACTTAGTACTTGGGATAGAAAGTCCTGAGGAAAGAAGTTACAGATGTAAAGAAACAGGTAAACTTTAATATACAGGCAGATCGGGGCCATTGAGAGGGCGCAGCTGGTGAAGAGACTTTCTGCCAAGGCTGACAATGTGGGTTTGCTCCCCAGTGTCTATGTCGGGGAAGGAGAGAGCTGTCCTCTCAGTGCCCGCTCCCATGCATGCCGTGGCACTCTCATGCAAACTCACAGGTAACTTCAGTATCATGGAGATAAGATAGAACAAGACAGAACAATCCGACAGACACAGACAGCCCTCGCTGCATTCTGTGAGATGGGCGAAGCTGACCTCCACGACTCTCAACCTCCCCACAGAACACTTCATGACCAGACACATGGAGGGTTTCCCACATGCCAAGCACGTGACACATGGGTGTCCTACAGATGAACTCCTACTTTGGAGGTAGTTCCAGATCCCCGAGTTAAGAGCCCAGCGGCCCCGCCTCTCAGCTGCTGTGATTTAAACAGGCTTAACTGTTCACGCTGAATTTGGTCTTCAGTGTAACTGGTGATTTGCCGCTGACAGGGACTAAGCTTTTCTTGAAGGACTGGGTTAGTACCAGTCGAGCAGCTTGTTATGGGGTAAGGGCACCCGTGCTCACCTGCCCTCTCACCAGAAGTGAAAAGAGATTCTGACTCTATGCTCGTGAAGTCCCCAGCCTCTAGAAAGGAGTCAAAATAAACTTCTTTTAATGCATCACCATACCTCAAGTAATCTGCTATAGCCACAGGAAAACAGACTAAAAACAGATGACAACTGCCATCCCCAGGTCACAACCTATATTCCTGACAGGCTGGCTACAGTCCCCACAATACTTTCTTTTCTTCAGCGGTTCTCAATCTATGGGTCATGACCCCTCTGTGGGTCAAACAAAGCTTTCAAGGGGTTTCCTAGGACCATATGCATATCAGATATTTATATTATGACTCAAAAGAGCAAAATTACAGTTACGAAGTAGCAATGAAAATAATTTTATGGTCGGGGTCACCACAACATAAGGAACTTGATTAAAGGGTCGCAGTATTAGGAAGGTTGAGAACCACTGCTCTCCTTGGTCAATCTCCCAGAGCAGCCCACAAAGTGGTCACCCTTGGGACACACTAACTCATTTACTATAAAGAGAATTGCCAGGGGTACAAATGAATAGTCAGAATTAAGAGAAGCACAGGGCAGGCTCATCTCGTGGATATGTCCTCCAGGAAGCTCCCTAGCCTTGTCCTTTCTGGTTTCTGTGGAGACTGTCAACCCATCCTTCAGGCCCTCTGTTCATGCCAAAGGATCCCATCTGCTCTAACACAGCAGAGGGTAGCTACAGAACACTCAGAACACTTTAGGACTTCTTGCCTGGTATTCTTTCTACTAGCTAAGTTATTTCCACTTCTCTAAGTAAATGAAAAAATACAAAACAAAACAAAAAAACCCCAACTCCTGATGTAGAAATACAACTATCTCTTATAAATTTAAACTCCACATGAACACATGCCTTTAAGCCCAGCACTGATGAGGCAAAGGCAGAGAGCTCTTTGTGAATTTGAGGCCAGCATAGTCTACAAAGTGAGAATCTGTCTCAAATAAGTAAACAAACATAATAAACTCAGATTCGATGTCCTTTACAGAAAAGGGAAGAAAAAATTGACAATTTGTACAAGCAAACATTTCTGAAAAACATACTGTGTGTCAGGTCACATGTGGTGGCCCTGGGAATGCTAAGTCCAAATCTCCCTCCAATTAGAATGAGATGCTCTAATGGAGAAGGACAAAGAGTGAACTAGGGGAATGCGGAACTATTAGTGAGCACAGGGAAGATGAGGAGGGAGAACTGGTGGGAGTCTGGCTGGGTGATCAGGAAAGGCTGCTCTGAAGCCTGCAGGAGAATCAGCTCTGATAAGAACCACCCATGAGGATTTCCATTCCACATGGGAACCATTGCTGAGAGGAGCCTGGTATATTCCAAAGAAAGCTGAAATCCCAGGAAGATACATGCAGAAGAAGGCAGACACCCCTAGATCAAAAATGTGGATTCCCAGTTTTAGCATAAACATTTTCTAAAGGATCTTCTTCATAGACTATGGGGATCATCCTCATGAGACTCTTGTGGACATGTCAGAATCATCTTTAAAATCATTTCATCCTGACTTGGTGGTGGTGGCCCAGTCCTTTAATCCCAGTACTCGGGAGGTAGAGGCAGGTGGATCTCTGTGAGTTCAAGGCTAGCATGATATATAGAGAGAGTTCCAGGACAGCCAGAGTTACAACAGAGAAACCCTGTCTCGAAAAACAAAACAAAACAAAACAAACAAACAAATAAAAAATCATTTCATCCTGGGCTGATTAGGTAGCTTAGAGGGTAACAGTGAGGGCCTGAGGACCTGAGTTTGAATCCCCAGCACCACATGAGATAGGTGTGGCTTCATGTGCCAGGAACCTTAACACTGTGGAGATGGGGACAGACAGAAGCACAGATGAGGCTTGCTATTGCTAGCCTAGCTCCAGGTTCAAGACATACACCACACAACACGCATTTGTACCACACTTGCATACATATACACCACACATACATGCACATACACCACTGTAGTTGTATGCCTACTGTGGCAGTACACCCATGGCATCATGGCGTCACTCAGTAAGGAAGACGGAGGCAGTTTTCATAGATACACACCCTGCCAGATCTCAGCAGAGGGAACACTATGACGACAAATGCCATACTGGACAGTGGAACCCTGAGTGTCTCATCTGAGGAGTTGTTATTGATTCAGAACTCCTCAGGTCTTCTATTGATAGTGTATGCAGATCATGAGCAATCAAACATCTTTTACATAAAGCCAGCACCTGCAGACAATACAAAATGCCAAGGCCTAGGCAGCCCTTCACCAACAATGCACAAAACCATTTTAAACATAAGTAAAAAGAAACTTCTGCAACACATATACATACACCACACACATGAACATACACCACGCACACATACATATATACCACATACACATGTACATATACCACACATATCTACAGACAGACATGTGCATACACCACACATGCACGTACATAAACCAGACACACATACACAAAAGGTTTTTTTCATCCTGATATATTATGTTTTAACTTCTAAGATTTTATATTGAATAATAACTACTTGAAATGTTTATACGGCTAAGTAATAATTAGAATACATCAGATATCTAATCTACCTCACCCACTTCAAACCTAAAAATACAAACAAAATTTTCAACTACACTTAAAAAAAAAAAAAAAAAAAACAAGTACCTTAAAAAAAGAAAAGATAGCAATTTGGGCCAGCAAGATGGTCCAACGGATAAAGATACTTATTGCCGAACCCAACAACTTGAGTTCGAGCCCCAGAACCTAATGGTGGAAGAAGAGAGGCAGCTTCTGTGAGTTGACTCTGGTCTCCACATGCACCACGGTACATGAATGCAGACCCCTCACAAACAAACGAACAAATGTGGTGGGCATAATGGCACACGCCTTTAATTCCCTGCCCTCAGGAGGCAGAAGCAGGCAGATCTCTGAGTTCTGAACCCTGTCTATACATAAGCAAATATTTTAAATTAAAACTTGCAGCTCACATCTCAAGATAATAGCTGTTCTGAGAAAGAAAAAAAAAAAGACTATGGAGACAACTAAATAAAACCATCTCCAACGGAAATGGATCTCCAGAAACATATGAACGTGCTAAATAATATGTAAGTTCAGGCAAACTCCAAATGCCTAATTGAAACACAGCACAACAGGCTTCCACAGCACCCTGTAATTATCAGCATATCTCATTAATAAAACCAAGGCAGGTCCCACCCCTGCTGAGAACCTAGCAGCCTGAAAGCAAAGCTCACAGGCACGGACATTCCTCGCAGATTAGGCTACACATCAAGACCTGCTCTACAGCCTTCCGGGCTGGTGGTGGTTAGAGATATTTCCTGGGCTCCGTTTAGTCCAGAGGTCATTTAGTCCCCCTCTTATATAACAGCAAATTAGAGCTGACATAACAAAGAGGAAGAGAAAAAAATGAGCTAGGTACACAAACGCTGTACAACCGGCTTCTGAGCCTCAGCCCCTAACTCCTCTCTGTTATTTCCTTGTCCCTGCTTCCGCTTCTGATGCCCCAAACCTCTCTTATCTATCCTGCCACCGTACGCCCAGAAAGCAGGCCAGTGGGGTTCACTGCAACAAACAGAGGGAAGGGAGATTATATTCTGTCTTCTTCCTGACCAAGGCACTAACAGGTTTCATCCCATTTTACTGACTTTTCTACTTAATGTCAAGAACAGGCTGGGGAGATGGCTCCGTGGGGAAAGTGCTTGCATGCAATCATGAGGCTCTTAGTTCAGATCCCAACACCCAGGTAAAACACCCATCATCCCAGTGCTGGAGAGGCAAAGACAAGATGTAACCAAAAGCAACTTGGGGAGAAAGGGCTTGTCTCAGCTTATACTTCCTCATCATAGTCCATCACTGAGGAAAGTCAGTGCAGGACTGCAAACAGGGGAAGAACCCGGAGGCAGGAGCTGATGCAGAGGCTATAGAAGAGTGCTGCTTACTGGCCTGCTCCTGTGGCTTGCTCAGCCTGCCTCTTTATAGCAACCAGGACCAACTGCCCAGGGGTAGCACCAGCCCCTGTGGGATGACCCTTCCCACATCAATAATCAAGCAAGACAATACCCCACAGATTTGTGTACAGGCCGATTGTATTATGAAGGCATTTTCTCAACGGTGATTCCCTCTTCTCTGATAAGTTGACATAAAACTAGCCAGCATACAGGGCAACTGAAGAAGACATTTTACATCAACCTCTGGCCTCCACACACACAAATATAAAAGCATATGCATGTGTGCACACACATGAACATATGCCCCTACCCACATTTGCACATGTTACAGAAGTTCAGACAAATGTCAAAAACAAACATGATGATAATTTAAATAACAAGCTTGACCTCTTCAGGGTTTCAAGTGGCCATGAAATCTGGAAGAAAACATTTGTAAAGAACTAGAATCAAGAGAAAGCAATGCTCTGCCAAGCATCCTGGCCTCCCAGCTTGATTCTATTCTCGGCTGCTGCTTAAATACCAGACTGTCTACCCTCCCTAAGGCAGGTATGTGCTCCTTTATTAGCACTGTCTGGGCATTCAAAAAAGTTTATTAAAAATACAGAGCAGCCAGGCTGGTGCATAGGCCTGCAGTCATACATAGCTCCTTTGAGGCTGAGCCAGGAGGATCACAAGTTCTAGGCCAGCATAGGCTACAGGGTGAATTTAAGGTTAGCCAGGGCAACTTAGACTATACTCCAAAACAAAAAGTAGGAAGAGGGCTGGCGACGTAGCTTATTGGTAGAGCACTGAATTAGGGTGTGTAAGGCCCTTAGTTCAAAACAGATGGGAAGGAAGACCAATCAAGACTGAAAGATGCCAGTCTTAGTTGAGGGTTTCTACTGCTGTGATGAAACACCATGACCAAAACAATTTGGGGAGGAAAGGGTTTATTTGGCTTACATTTCTACAACACTGTTCATCATTAAAGGAAGTCAAGACAGGAACTCAAGCACAGAAGGAACCTGGAGGCAGGAGCTGATGCAGAGACCATGGAGTGCTGCTTACTGGCTTGCTCCCATGGCTCGCTCAACCTGCTTTCTCATAGAACCCAGCACCACCAGCCCAGGGGCGGTACTTTCCACAATGGCCTGGTCCTCCTCCATCAATCACCAATCAAGAAAATGCCCTACAGTTTTGTCTACAGCCCCGTCTCCTGGGAGTATTTTCTAGTTGAGGCTCCCTCTTTTCTGATGACACTGGCTTGAAGATGACACAAAATCAAACAGCACAGCACCTCTCCAATTCAAATAAATGTCTTTTTGTTTGTTTGTTTGTTAACTTATTTCTCCTTTCCAAAAGAAAATACACTGAATCCAAGTCAAATGCTCTTGTGCATCTTAAACAGAACAAGCTATGGTGCACAGAAACTGAGCTCTTAGGCCGATCAGATTTTATCCAGTGTCCCCTTTAAAACATTTAGCAATTAATAATTGAAAAAAGCAAACTCCTGACTATATTTAGAAAATGTATTCAAATTAGAGTCTTAAAAATACCTAAATACTATGAGTAAGTTTTTTAATATAGAGGTAAAAATCAAGGAGGGACTTTTAAAACTTCTGCCCCTACACACCCCAGACAACAAAGGCATATGAAACATTTTAACAAATGTTTTTGCGCGTGTTCATTGCTGGCTAGTTGTAGGAAACACCAAGTGAAAAGCAAAATACATGCACTAGCTAAAGAGCCTCAAGCTGGACCACAATGAAAACAACAAAAGCGATTATGTCTAATCTTTCACATTCTGTTTTCGGTAGGGTTTACAAAGAAAGAACAATGAAATACAAATACAGTCAGGAGAACTCAAAAGACTGCTCAAGAATCACATAGAGGGGCTGGAGAGATGGCTCAGTGGTTAAGATCTTACAGAGGACCCAATTTTAGCTGCCAGCGCCCAAAATAGGCAGCTCACAACCACCTGAAACTGCAGCTACAAAGGATCTGATGCCCTCTTCTGGCCTCCATGGGCATTGCACTCATATGCACAAACCACTTTCAGATACACACACACACACACAAAACATAATTAAAAATAAATTCTTAAGAAAATTAGAGTGATGCTGAAGCAAACCTTACAATTCCAGCCAATATATATTTTTTAATTTAAAATGAAAACATTAAAAGCTTCATAGGAAAAGAGATGATTGTAAGAAAGTGTTTTGTTGTGGGTTTTTTCCTCATACATCAAGTCAATAATATTTCTACACAGATGTTTAACTCTTTCCACAAAGCTGTTTTTCGGGGGATTTATACCGTCTTAGTATGTGTCTCACATATTTAAAAATATGCGACTGGGGCTGAGTTTTACCAGTAAATTGTTTGCTGTGCAAGCACGAGGACCTGAGTTCAGATTCTTATCACCCACATTATAAAACAAAGCCAGGTGCCGTGTCTGTAACCCAGTGCTGGGGAGGCAGAGGCAGGGGGATCCGAGGGCTCGCTGGCCAGCCTAGCGCGTTGACGAACAGCAGATTCAGCAAGAGACGCTTTCAAAACACTCAGACAAAACAAGGTGGAGCAGGGATTGAGGACAGCACCCTGATGTCCGCCTCCAGCTTCCACATGTATGTGCATGCGCACGTACACGCACCTCCACACACGGTACACACAAACATATACACACATTCACAAAAATACACAGAAGAAAATTAAAGTGCATGGCCTGCTGTCATATTTATGCCTACCTTAAAAGTATAGGGTCTACAACAGCTTTCTTCTTCAAAGTAGTCTGAGAAACACTTCTAAGAGCACTCACAACCGTTAAATTTTGAAACAAGTCTCCCAGTTTGGGTCCTGTTGCATTTTTCTCCCCAGTAAGTGAGACAGACATAAGGAAGCCACGCCATCTACAATGGTGCATCGTGACACACATTTGCTTCCTCCCACTCGGGTAAGATAATCCCTTTGGAGAGTGACTTTCCCACTCCTCCCATCAGGGCCTGGTGTACACTTCCTTATCCTCTGAGCGCGAGCTGGATTAGGAACTTGCTTTACTTGACTAACAGAACGCAGCAGAAGTAACCTGTGGGACTCTGAAGTGAGGCTTGAGAGACCTGCTGCCACTGTGGTCTTCTTAGAGTACCAGCGGCTCACTGGATAAGGTCGGCTCCTCCAGGATAAGAACAGCCATGTGGCCACCCAGCCATGCCACTACCCAGCTAAGCATGCACTTTAAAGTGTCAGAAATACCGGTGCCACCATGGTAGGTCATCTAGTCCTAGTGGTCCCACTCCACCTCTGTAGCCGTGAGAGTGACCCGGACAGACCAGCACGGCAGCCGTGCAACAGAGTTCAGACTAAACAATGACCTACAGACTCAGTAGAAAATAAAGCAGTTGTTTCAAGTTTCCTGCGGAGGCCAGAAGGGAGCATCAGATTTCCAGTGATGGAGTAAGAAGCAAGTATGAGCACCACAACATGTGTGCTGGGCACTGAACTCAGGCCCTGTTACAGCGGCGCTTGCTCTTAGTGGTCACACTAAGCCATCTCTTCAGCCTCGCCTTCCTTACTATCCTAAAAGAAGAAAAACACGTATCTCAACAGTTATTTGTAATGATGTATTATGTTGATAAAATTATATAGAAAAAGCACTTCTCCCTCTTTGCCCAAAGGTAAGTGGGTAATTCTCACCTGCTCTGTCCTTCACAGATCGGCAAACCTTCCTGGTGAAAGGCTGAGAAATGTTTTAGGCTTGGTGGATGACACATTCTCTGTTGTGGCTTCTCTGCTCTGCCATTACAGAATGAAAACAGCCACAGACAGAATGTGTAGTCGTTTGAATGTTCTCCATAGTCTAGGACAGCAGTTTTCAACCTGTGGGTCCCGACCCTTCTGAGGGTTGAATGACCCTTTCACAGGGGTCATCTGAGACCATCTGCATGTCAAATATTTACATTACAATACATCACAATTCATAACAGTAGCAAAATTACAGCCATGAAGTAGCAACAGAAATAATTTGATTGTTGGGGGTCAGCACAACATGAGGAACTGTATTAGAGTCACAGCATTAGGAAGGTCTAGGATATTTGAACACTTGGTCTCCAGTTGATGCTCTGTTTGGGAGGTTTGGGTGGTGCGGCCTTGCTGGAGGAGCACCATACTACAGGTGGGCTTTGAGATTAAAAGCCTTGGGCCATTTCCGGTTCACTCTGCTTTGTGCTTGCAGTTCACCATGTGAGCTCTTAGCTTCCCGCTCCTGCCATCATGTCTCTGTTCTGCCACAGTGGAATCCTGTCCCTCTGGAGCCATACGCCCAAATAAACTTTTTCCTCTACAAGTTGCTTCAGTCATGAAGTTTTCTCATAGTACCTAATATAGTATTTTACTTCCTGTGCTCCACTAACAGGTTATATATTAAATAGGCAGTGGGTCACAGTTTGCATCCCTGTTTTCGGTACCCAATGCATTGTCTGCAGCCAAGCATATCTAGTTTATTAGCTCGGATCAAATCAATCCATGTGCCAACTCTTCATGAGGATCTATTTCCCACCTCCACATGAAAGCCAAGTAATACAAACTCAAGGCTGAGACCAAGTTAGACCCGTAGATCACACTATGACCTATGAATTGATGTTGCTCCAATATAACTCTTCAGTGGAACAAAATGCCTTAGAGAAGGACTTGTGCAAGCAGGAATAACCAAGAATGTGTCTGATATCTCGGGGCTTTTGAGAAGGTTCAACAGGTGAAGGCCACTTGCCACTGAGCCTGACGACTTGCGTTCACCCCCAGGATCCATGTGGTAGAAGAAGAAAACCAACTCCTGCAGGTTGTCCTCTGACTTACACTCGCACACACACACACACACACACACACACACACTAAACACATAAATAAATGTAATAAAAATTAATATTTAGAAAAAAGAGCTAAAAATGCACATCTTAAGATTAGAAGAGGTAGCTTCTGACACACAGATTTGGCTTCAACCAAATAGATACAAGACAGCAAGCAGACACCAAACAACCCTGGCTGAAGAGGTAGAAGGTGCTTCTCTTCTGTGGGCCTCTGACTTCCCCAGCAGGAAGCAGCCTGAGAAAGCTCTCCAAACCTTACTTCATTGCCCAGCTAGGAGGGATATATCCCCTAATCTTCCGATAGGTATGAAGAAGGATGATAGCCCTAAATAAAACACCTCACCTCACAGACTCATACTGGGAACGTCAAGGGGCACTGCCCAGAGCATGGAAAAGAACATCATGACCTGTGTGCCCTTTTGACTTTCAGAACTGTAGGGACCTGGGATGCTGAGTGCTGCCCATCTCCTCTTTCTTAACAGAATGTTTGCAGTGTATATCCTACCTCTGCCCTACCAGGGCATGTTGGAGGAGACTAGAAGCAGACTATACCTGGTCTTTTAGTTCCCAGCTTTCTGGCTCCAGAAAATCTAAATCTATTTACATAAAAGGTATTTTTGTAGACTTTTTAATTTGTGCATATATGTCTGTGTCTATGAGCGGGTATGTGCATGTGTGCAGTACCTAGAGAGGCCAGAAGAGGGAGTCCAATCCTGAGGATTTGGAGTTAGAGGTGATTATGAATGACCCAACACAGGTGGCAGGAACTGAACTCTGGTCCTTTGAAAGAGCAACAAGTGTTTCATCTCTCCAGTGCCAATATATAAAAATGTTAATGAGGTTTAAACATAAAGATTTGTTCGATTTAAAGTCTTGAAGTGTTTTCCTGCAGGAAGAAACAGATATATTCTCAATGCAGGGAGGAAGTATGTTAGTATCTATGATTCAAGGGAGAGAGAGTAGTAGCTACTATCCATTACTGATCCCATCACTGGAAGAAGCTTATACACCCCTGCTCTTGATGTCTAACCTCAAAGCTCCCTGGCCCTCAGTGATAGGCTTTCTCCACACTCACCAGGCGCTTTGGAAGGGATGTCAAGTTTCAGAGGGCAGAGTTATGCTGAAACCATGCAAGTATCAGATGGATGTAGGGACTGCTTCTTCAGTTGGGGTCTGTCTTAGTCACTGTTGTATTGCTGTGAAGAGACACCATGACCACAGCAACTTTTATAAAAGATAGCTTTTAATTGGGGCTGGCTTATAGGCTCAGAGGTTTAGTCTATTGTCATCATGGTGGGGAGCATGGCAGCATGCAGGTAGACATGGTGCTGGAGAAGTTGAGGGTTCTACATCTGGATCCACAGGCAGCAGGAAGAGAGAGACCCTGGGCCCCCAGTGACACACTTCCTCCAACAAGGCCACACCTCCTAATCCTTTCAAATAGTGCCATTCTCTAAGCATCTATAAGTATGAGCCTATGAGGACCATTTTTATCCGAGCCACCACAGGATCTTAGCCACTCTGCAAAGCAGCCAAAGCCTACATGAACCAGAATATGGCGATAAGCCTTCAGGATTTGGAGTTACTAGTTTCTGCAGCAAAGTTAATTAGGCATAGAAGTAGATGAAGCCAAAGGGAAAGGGGGAAACTGGGTAAATTAATGTTCTTTAAAGGGTAAATCAGGTCGATTCAGTCCCAGAAGTGAGGCCCTGGCAAAAATTAACCCAAGATTGCCTAGCTGGCTGGTGTCAGTCATCAAGGATAGAAGTTGGGAGACAGGCCTCTGGTCATGTCTGTTGGACAGCGTCTTGATTATGTTGATATGGGAAGACTTGCCCACTGTAGGTGGCACCATTCCCCTGGACTGGGGACTCCAGACTGTGTAAGACGGGAGAAAACGAGCTGAGCACTAACATGCAGGTAGTCGCCACTCTCTTCTGACTGTGGGTGTAACATGACCAGCTGCTTACAGCTCCTGATGCCCTGATTTCCCCACCAGGAAGTATCCTTGAGCCATGAGTGAAAGTAAACCTCTTCTCCCTTAAGTTGCGTTAGTCAGGAAAGGAAACTAAGACCACCAGCACTTACAGAGGCAGCATCTCACATAGTGCTCAACTATAACCAAGACAGCTTTATTACCGTCTCACAGCAACTCAGTGCTGCCAAATGCCAGTTAAAACTCTGACCCAGGGCTAGCTCCAAAAAAGAGTACAGATTTATTAATTGGTCCATAAATTGGTGACCACTTGAGGGCTGGAGAGATGGCTCAGTGGCTAACGTGCTTGCCACACAGGCATAAGGCCCCAGTCAGGCAGGTGTGGTAGTCTGCCTAGAGACTACAGATTCCCAGGGCAAGCTGGCTAGCCAGGCTAGCTGATGGGAAAGCTTTGGCAGAAGACCTTGCCTCAGCAATGCAGAGGGACTGGAGAAGACACCCAAGTCAACCTTTGGCCTCTATACGCACACATGTGCCCACACATAGCCTGCACACACACAAGCACACCATGGACACACACACAAAGTAGTTACTTGTGTTTATGGCATTTGTCAAGTCTAACAGTGGTAGATACAGGAGAATTTTTATACCTAAAATTTAGCCCTAATGCTGAATTCTGTTGAATAAACATATTATTCATCCCAGATTTTTTTATACCCTGATTGTTCTATAGATGCAACAGCCAAGAATCTAAACAATACACCTTTGTTCTCTACTCAAAAAATCTGAAGTTTACACCACAGTAATTCAAGTTCTGCGGATTCACATAAGTGATGTCCTCAGTATAATTTTTCAAAATGAAAAAAAAAAAACATTTTCGAGCAAATTAATGATAAATCAAAATAATGGACGATTCATTTCAGGTATTTTAGATACTCCATAAATGATTTGGAAGCTTTTAAATCCCCTTCCTAAACTACATGTAAGGGTTATTTTGTTATACAACAGTATGTTCACAGTAGGGGGGGAAAGCAGATACTAATACATATTCCGAATAAGACGCTGAAAGGCAAGAAAAGGGAAAAGGACAAATCACCATGAAAATCATAATATTAGGGACTGGGGAGCTGGTTCAGTGGTTAAGACTGTGTAAACTATTGCCGAGGACCCAAGTTCAGTTCTCAGTACCCATGTCAGGCAGCTCACAACTGCCTGCAACTCCATCTCCCAAGGGACCTGATGCCTCTGTGTGCATATGCACATATCCACATTAGACACATACACATAATTACAAATAAATCCTTTTTAAAAATAATATTACTGTTATATTTTGTTACTGATCTTTCCAGACTTTTCAATACCTAGATTAACATTAAAGTTTTAATCCAAAATTGGACCATAATATGTATATACTTCCATTAAGTAATTATTCTTAACATAACTTCAACAGAATTGCTGATAAATATTACCTACTTGGAAAATGCCAGAGCTTTTATTAAAATATCAATCTCTCTGGCTCCCTCTGGTGGCCACTAAGAGAAATTTCTTTCCTTTGGTGGAAAATCAAAACGACCCAACCAAGAAAAGACTAGTTACTGTTAGTTACTAAAGGATATCTGCATGAATTATCTAGGAGTATAGCGTGGTTAGGCCATTTGCAATAGACACTTCTTGAGTGAATATTCTTATTATCCAACACAATCTAGCAGCATAAATACCTGGACCTAGTTCCCAACTCAGTCATTGTTTGCTAATTGACCTTGGCTGAATAACTTAATCCTCTGGGTGCCAGTTCCCTCATCTGTGAAATGGAGCTAATACAAGATGCCTCATTAGTCAGAAGAACTAGGGTGAATATATTTTTACTTTAGCTGTGTTCAGAAGTGACATAGGGGAAAATGCAAACTAGATGGAAGCGGGGATCATTATCAGCACCCCGAGATGCTCATTAGATAGTACAAAGGGTTACTGCCCAGATCCCACATCCAAACAGAGGAACTTCTTAAGTGTAAATTCACTGACCTCACAATCTCTTAATCACCTCTGACTGATCTCAAAGCCAAAGCCCTTCGCATGACCTGGACAGGTTTACAGTTTGGCCCTCTTGACCTCTGAAGTATGAGCTTAAAGCTAGGTATCCTCTAAGCCCACAATCTCTCTTTTTAAAAAAAGGTTTGTTTTATTTGTGTGTGTGTGTGTGTGTGTGTGTGTGTGTGTGTGTGTGTATGTGTGCGTGTGTGCGTGTGTGTGAGCGCACACAGTACCTGCAGAGGCCAGAAGAGGCATCAGATCCCCTGGAATTGGAGTTACGGACAATTGTGAGCCACCGTGAGGGTGCTGGGAACTAAACACAGGTCCTCTGCAGGAGCAGCAAGTGTTTTAACCACTGAGCCTCCCTGCAGCTCCTCCAGTCTCTTTCACAGTGAGGTTTTTCCTAAACATCGCCATCCTCCACAGAGTTCCTGAGAATGGAGCTCCCTTCCCATCTGCAGGGCATCTCTAACTCACTGCTGAGACCTCACCTCATCCTTTTCAGACATACTTTTTCTGACTTTGCAGACTAAGGTGGGGCCTCCCTGCAGAGCTGTAGCCTTCCACTCAGATGCACTGGCTGTGATTCCACCTTCCTCACTTGTCTGTCTACAAGGGGACATGTTCTGCTTGCCACCCTTGGCCCCAGAACCTATAGTAGGAATTTACATATTTGTTGACTCACCAAATAAACTAAAACCCGCAAGTACTGAAATCAGAGAATTCTTGCTAAACCTGACTCCTTCAGATAAATGTTACCCTACTCCAAGGGTTAGGCTTTACATTTCTTCCCTGGCTACCCAGTGTCCACGAAAGCTGGGTAGAAAATAATACTCAGGCTGAAATACATTTGACCTATACATTGGCAGGAAAAATTTGTGTCCTGCAGAGAAGAATCTTTAAGAGCACAGAATTCTAAATGCATATCATTTAACAGACTAGATTATCTTTCTGAGTGGTACACATAGTGTGCTTCTTATAATAAATATTGAGCTGAAAACAGTGGTCTCTATCTGCACTGGAGCGTTCCCTTCAGACTTACTGCTCTGCGGTGAGTCAGCTGTAGTTAACAATGCCTAGCTGTCATGTCAGCCTGCCTCAGAGCTTCATGCAAGAGATGTGGCCCACACTAAATCCAAGCAAGGCATACCCACAGCTGCCTCAAAGTGTGATTCTTACACGTTTAACACTTTTGCTATATAGTAAGAATTCCACAAGGTAATAGGGTGTGGCCCCAAATAACTGTTTACTCTATTTGTTTAAACTGTGATTCTTGGGAAAGGGAGACACCTCAATGGAGAAAACACTTGCTAGGCAAGCAAGAGGACCAGAGTTTGCGTCCTCAGAACCCAAGTGAAAAGCCAGAGAGGCGTGACTTGCACCTGTAAGCCCAGTCCTCAGGAGGCAGAAAAGGGACTGCCCCAGGACAGCTGACTAGAATTGGTAACTTCCAGGGCCCTGGAGAGATCCTGACTCAGAAAATAAAGTGGGGACTGATCAAAAAAGATGCCCAATGTCAACTTGGTCCTCTGCATGTACGAATGCATGCGTACCCCTCACACATGCACAAGTACTCAGACACACACATTCATATCATATGCACATACACATGCAAAAAAATGTGTCTGAGAAAGGAGACCTAGAATCCTCAATTTAAAAATGCTACAAGATTTTCTCATACATAGGATAATTGATACTTTTATCTGATAGATTTTTAACAAATTTAATGACTTTAAAACAGCAATTATTTTTCCCTACAAGCTGAGCAGTGATGTCTAGAATATCTAAAAAAAAAAAAAAAAAAAAAATCCTCTTGCTGTATTAAAGGAGATTAGATTTGTAAATATACCCCATATTTACTTATAATAGAATTGAGCTGCCCTAGGGAATCATCTTCTCCAGCCATAAGAACTGGCCTGTGGTTATACGTGGGCCTCACCCTGGCATAACAGATAATCCAATCTTAGCACTGATTCTTCTGACCCGTGTTGGGAGCCGAGTTGAAACGCCATTATAAGATGGTGCCGGTTTCCTGTTTCCGGGTTCTTAGTAAACAAGTAACAGCGCAGGTGCAAGTTGAGTAATCCTTGCCGCCTATGCTAATGAGGTTCTGGACATGCATCCAATCGTTGATGGTCACGTTGTTTGCCGCCTCCCCCTATGCTAATGAGGTTCTGGACATGCATCCAATCGTTGATGGTCATGTTGCCAATATAAGCAGGGTGCCTCACACATTCAGGGTCTTTCGCTGTCAACACTCAATCAAGCTACAGTCCTCAATAAAGCGTGAACCAGAAGAATCCTGTGTGCGGCGTCTTCCTTGCAGGCGAGGCGGGCGTCCACATTTGGTGCCGAAACCCGGGAACCTGACCATCAGCTGAGCACCGGCGAAGACCCCTGTTTTCAGGAGGATTCAGAACTGGAGCGCGGGACGAAAGTGGATCCAGACTCTTTCTGAGAGGTATGCTGTTTTATGAGATTGACCCTGCACTAGGCGCGGTCATTTTTGCTAGTATGATTATTGTTGTTCTTGCTTGTTGCCTTTGTTTAAATTGTCATCGCCCAGTAACCACCGGGTCTCTTACAATCCCTTCTTGGGGTAAACTAGAAGGAGAATTGCAGAGAGAAAAGGAAAAGGGAAGTTTCCGTGCCGGTACATGGCCATTATGGCGTATGGTTAATAAGCGATGTCAAGAGAGGGTAAGGGAAGGACAGCGAACATTAGCAAAACATCAAGACAGCATGTCAGAAACAGAAAAGAGGAAGAGGCCTAAAAAAGATATAAAAAGGGTAGAAAAAGAGAAAAAAGAAAAGAAAGAAATGAATAGCCAGAAAAGGGTATACCCAATATTAGCAGAATTTGAAAATTTAACAATAACCAGTGATGAGACTAGTAGTTCCTCTTCTGACTCAGAAATCACAGACTCAGAAACTTCGGGGTCAGAAGAGAAACTGGATACAGAGGAACAAACAGAACTAGAAGAGGAAGCTACGCGCTATGAGGAAGAACGTTACCGTCCTGAGCCATACGCTCCGGCGGCTCCCTCTGCGCCCCCTCTTCCTAACCTGCCTAAGGCTAAGAACCATGGGTGCCTCACCTTCCTGTCCAATGAAATTGGTTCTATCATAGTTCATTTCTTGCAGGAGGTGGATACCATAGCTCCATGGTTTGCAGCTGCAGGTCATGTAACCATCACAAGAAATTTTTTGAATTTGGATGCTGCTGGAAGATCTGCAGCAGATAGACATGCTATGTCTACACAACCTCCACTAGAAAATGTCAAGTGGAAAGATGTATTGTCTAATCAATGGAAGGGCCCGGATCAAGTTTTAATAAGATCCAGGGGAGCTGTTTGTGTTTTTCCTCAGGACCAAGAAAACCCCATTTGGGTGCCTGCTCGTCTGACGAGGACAGTGGAACGGCCCTTGGAGCCTGAAGGGGATCAAGAGCAGGATGAGGATCTTGAAAACGCTACTGGCTCTACAGATGATCCTGATAAAGTGGTCCCCGATACGCACAGAACAACGATGGGGAATACTAACAACACTCCCCAAACCAATGCCGGTGATGCATGACGAACTCTAGTCTTGATCTTGCCTATTTGCCTTATGAGTCTCAAAATAGCGGTATAGGGAAAAATTGTACTATGGCAATTGGCTCAATTAGGTTGTGAATGGAGGATGCTTGGTTTTTGTGTGACATCTGTTCAATATCATACTGCAAATTTGTCACGGGAACTTTCTCAATATCTCAAGACGGATTGGTCATCACAATTTGATGCTACTATGAGGGACCTAAGACTGGCCATTGCACATGTCAATTCAACTCGTGTGGACTTATCCATGGTAGCAGGACTCTGGGATTGGATTAAGGATGCTACCATGTATCTCAAGGAATGGGCAGGTCGGGGAACTATGGGTATTATGACGATTGCTTCTGTATTATTCAAGCATTTGCTGCCCTTGATGTGGGACATTCCCCTGCGGCCTGGTTAGCAACGCTTAATCGTTGGGTCGATGGTTGATATGTATTGTCCAACCCTCTTATTAATAGTTAAGCTGTGTGAGCCAAGGAGACAGAAGTCCATCTCCCCCACATGTTTTCTTTCAAGACAATTTAGGGTATGTGGCCTTTGCACCCTGAGGGCTTGTTCCCATTGCACCAAGAATAGGCACATCCCTTATTCGACCCAAGGTTAGCCTTTGCACATCTCAGAGGTTCTCCTCATTGCACGAGATAAGGTAACCTGGGTATTTAGGACATGCTTAACTTCCTTGATCCTCACCTCCGTAGATGGAGGGGGTTGATCGGTGACTTAGCATGTTCCTTTGTCCTCAATTTAATATAAAAGGGGGAGATGTTGGGAGCCGAGTTGAAACGCCATTATAAGATGGTGCCGGTTTCCTGTTTCCGGGTTCTTAGTAAACAAGTAACAGCGCAGGTGCAAGTTGAGTAATCCTTGCCGCCTATGCTAATGAGGTTCTGGACATGCATCCAATCGTTGATGGTCACGTTGTTTGCCGCCTCCCCCTATGCTAATGAGGTTCTGGACATGCATCCAATCGTTGATGGTCATGTTGCCAATATAAGCAGGGTGCCTCACACATTCAGGGTCTTTCGCTGTCAACACTCAATCAAGCTACAGTCCTCAATAAAGCGTGAACCAGAAGAATCCTGTGTGCGGCGTCTTCCTTGCAGGCGAGGCGGGCGTCCACAGACCCGGAGCTGCCTGGCTCCTGAAGACATGGCAGAAGAGTCAGTGATACAGGAAACACAGAGTCCTTTAAATTGTCACAGGAACACATGCTGCCAACGGCTGTGTGAGGAGGTAGCCCGCAACTTCAGGGGAGGAAATCCGTCACCTGTCACACGGTCCCCCCAACCTTAACCAGGACCTCTGTGGTAGAGCTAAGTCAGCAGTCTCCATGCAGATGGATGGACTCCGACCTGACTTAATGCACTTCCTGAATTATCATTTAACCAAGTAATGGAAGCCAAGACAGAATACACCTGGATGACATGAGAAGTGTGCTCAAGACAATTTTCAGGGACTCTGGCACCAACCATGCAGAGACAGAGGAAGGAAGATGGAGGAGAGACCCCGCCTCCCACACAGGGCCACAGACCTCTCACTATGGCCACTGCTCTGATCCTACCTCAATGACCACGCTTGCTTCCCGCTGGGAGACTCTCTCATTAGATATTAATAAGATGAAGTTTAATATATCAGCAAATTTTCAGGGACACGCTGCACCTCAGAACATAGACAAGATTGAGTTTCTAATTAAACAAAACTAAGGTGAATTTATTGAGGTGCAAAAGGCCTTCTCTTGGTGAGAAGTGTCACCTAATAAAACATTTAATTGTCACTGGATGTCACTTAAAAACAAAAAAACATTTAATAAAAACTTTTTCCAAATGTCTGGTCTCTGGGACGCAGAGAACACTGAAAATTGTAAGTAGCAGCGTAAAAGCTGTTCTCTCATCATAAAAGCGGATCTCTCCAAAATTCAGATCTTAAAAATACAGATTCCCTAAGTAGTTCCTCCAACTATTTCCTTTTCGATTGCTTCAGTGTCCTCTTCATCCGGACTAGGGCTAAGACCGCACACCCAGCACATGGGAAGGGCAGTCAGAACTTCAATCTTAATATGCAAACGCACCACAAAATAATGTAACATCGAGTTCACAGCTGTCGGGTGTGAGCTAAGAGTTCTGCTTTCCTTTGATTCTCTGGGTTTTCCACGTTTTCTACAATGAGTGTTGTTCTGTCCAGGATTCTTTACTAGGAGGGAATAAGTAGCCATTCGGTTGCTGTAAGAAAAGCTGGACTCCTCTGAGATACAAAGAGCCACACAGGAAATCTTACAGAAAGCCTCCATGGCGCTGAGCTGGAGGGTGGCCAGAGACCTAAGGGTGGGAGGCTCGGAAGAGGCCTCAGACCGCTGTCGCCAGCCCCTCTCATGCTCCCTGCTCAACTTGAAGCCACATGTGTTCCTCTACTCTTACGGTGAATACAGTCACCCCGCCTCCATCCACACAGCTCCACACAGGCATGACTGTACACGCCTCTGAAACCATCACTGGGGAGACCGAGGCAGAGTTGCCACTGGTGCAATGCCGGCCTAGGCTAGATGGTGAGGTGAGGCCCAGGGGCACCGGGGCTACAGAGAGACCTTGTCTCAAAAACCAACAAAACAACTGAGTTCAGTGGACAAGAAGATGGCTGTTGGACAAGTACTCGCTGTTACCCCTCAGGCCGCTTGGAGCAGGGAACACGTTTCCTCATGCTTCTCAGAGATGCGCAAGTGAAAAGCACAGCCCGATGGTTCAGGCCTAAAACCCTCCTTTTCATGTTTAGGACACAGTTGTGGGAAGTAACTAACATCCTAAACGGGAATCTGCAGATAAGATTGGAGAGTTTGGCGTAAAGTCAAAAGTGTTTCCCAAATCACTAACTATGCCTTACACAGTTCGGCATCCTGGTCAGCTTCTTGCTCCTTATCAAACTATTCTATATTAATTATGTAATTAGAATAAAATAATTTGTACCAAGAGGAGCAGAAGAGAATGCCAAGGAAGCCAACCTACTCTCAAATTTACTATTTTCTGCATCTGAAAAACTAAGCCTAAAGTTCAATATCCTTGTTATTTTAGTATGAGATTTTACTTACCTTTATTGGTATGACTATCCCAATTACAGTACATAAATGCTGACATGTGTAACATCCTGTCTGGTAACGGCAAGTGTCATGATCTTGGCTGACTGTGGGGTGCTGGATGCTCTGGGTTACAGGAGTTTTAGGTCACTGCTTCGCACATGTTGACTAATAACATCAGGTGTTGTCAAGAGGTACAGATAGCTTTCATAGCCGCTGTGTTATTTTTTTCTAATCAATGTTTTATAATATAAACATACATACACATATATACTTTAATGGCAGGATCTCACTATGTAACCATGGTTGATCTCACTGTGTAGCCATGGCTGGCCTGGAATTTGCTATAAAGACCAGGCTGTCCTCCGACTCCTGTCTTTGCCTCCGAAGATTATAGGCATGAGCTACCATACCCAGACTTACTTTTTTTTTTTTTTATTTCAAAGATAAGGAACATGTTTAATAATGAAAAAAATCTGAATTCTAGACAGCTGTGAATTTTTAAATTGTTACTATTCTGAACCAGCAGATCCATAGCTGGGTAGCCACTAGTGCACAGCATCCTGGAAGACTCAGGAAGCAGTATAATAATGTATTTATATTAGCATATCATATACATTAAATTAGAGTTGCTTGGCATTCCTTTAGATTTCACACCAATGATGGAAAATACAAGTTTTTAAAGAAACTTGTGTCTATATTATTTTTTAATCACCATTTCAACTGTTCTCATTACTTTAAGTGAAAATATATGGAAATATGCAAATAAACACTTTAAAAATAGCATACAATAAAACCAACATATTATCAAATGGCAATAAGGATGCTGACTTCTCATATCATTTTCTGGCTTCTGAATCCTGGACTACATTAAAGGTTAAGTGATTTCCCTGGCCTGCTTCTTCCTTGTCTCCTCCACACGTTAATTCTGCACACTGTAAAACATTTTATTTTCTTTTTCATATGTATTTATTTTTACCTGCATGGATATGTTCCTTGTGCATGCCTGATACAGATGGAGGAGCTGCTAGAACTAGGGTTACAGATAGCTGTGAGCCACCATGTAGGTGCTGGGACTGGAACCCAGGTCCTCTGTAAGAGCAACAAGGCTCTAAAGAGCTGAGCCATCTCTCCAACCTTAAAAAACATTTTCTTAAACCTAACCCAAATCATGGCACTTTTTTGCTTAAAACGCTCTGGTAGCTGATATTCTTATTACTAATATTTACCTAAATTTCATAACTCTCTTAAGAAGTAATTATACAAACTCAAATTGTAGACTGCTTTATTTAAGCTTTATTTTACATGTGTGTGTTTGTGTGAGTGTGTGAGTGTGTGAGTGTGTGAGTGTGTGTGTGTGTGTGTGTGTGTGTGACCTGAGGAGGCCAGAAGAGGGTGTTGGATCCCCTGGAGTGACAGGGGCTTGTGAGCAAGTCACTGGGTGTGGTGCTGGAAATTGAACTCTAGTTCTCTGGATGAACAGCAAGTGCTCTTAATCACTAAGCCATCTTTCCAGCCCCAAGAATGTTAGTTTTAATCAGCAAGTTTCTCCTCTTCAGAGAATTCCTTCCATAATGCATGGTCCTTTTAAGGTGCATCCACAATTCTAAGCAGTCAGAAGCAACCACAAGAAAGTATATCTCCCAGGTTAGAATCAATGTAACAAAACAAAACTACAGGACAACCCTAGTACTTAAATGAGACAATGTATTTTCTTGGGCATGCAGACTATCACACCCTAAAGTCTGTAATAGGTCCTAAGTACAGTTCCTTCCTCTTCCTGACTCAGCCTCACCCATAATATGGAGAGGTTCCAATAGCTAGAATGCAATCAGTGCAGAGCAATCGGGAAACCTCCCATTCCACATCCTCTGCTGTGTACAAGGAAAATGCCTTGATCAACAGAGCTGACCCTAAGCTACTATGACAACAGATACCGATCCTTAAATACCTACCTTTATGAAACAGCCACTTGAAATGAACCTTTCTAGCTGTCACTTACATCCCTATATGGGACCATTTTTTAAAATAGGTACAGGCCTGTGCATCCCCCTTACCAACATTCAACAGCAAAAGCCACCTTATCAGTGGCTAGCGTGGGCTAGAGAGATGGCTCGGTGGATGAAGGTGCTTACAGCCAAGGTTGACGACCTGAGTTCAATCTCCAGGACCCCACATGATGGAAGGAGAGAACCAACTTGTGCAAGTTGCCTTCTGACGTGTGTCACATAGGCCGACACACATGCAGACACATATATACACACAAAATAAAAATTTTAATATACTAAAATGTGTTTTAAGATATTTCATTGGTAGAATAGTGAACTGGCCCATGTTCTGGAATGTAAGGTTTTCATTACCTACAGATTTGACACCAATTATCTTATTGATAATTAAACAAAACTAAGTCATCCATAAAGTGTCTTCATATGTACCCATAGCAAGGGTTTCATGCCTATGAATATGCATTTTCCTAGTAATAAACCTCCAAATAAAATTCCTAGCATTATATAAATGTTTATTACACTAATAGAAATAGATTTTGATTATAAATGCCTTACAACAAAGAAATAGAAAATGTTTGTTTCTCTAATCCTGCCACACCCTCTCTGATCATCTGGGTTTGTTCCAGGCTTTTGCCCATGTGAAGTATTTTCCTGACTCTTTTAGAATTACAACTGTACCTTCTTCTATACTGATTTTTCTCACTTATGAGATTTCTATTTCTTTGTAGCCTTTCTACATATTTGCATAAAAGCTTCCCATATTAATTTCTATGCTGTATAACAGATCATTACAAATATGTAAGTTCACAGTCCTATAGGTCAGAAATCTGTGTGGGACTGACCACACTCTCTGCCTCAGGTCTAATCTCCTGGAGGCTAAAAAGGTGCAATGAAGATGAGTTCCTGTCTAGAAGAATCCAGCCTGGGCTCACTTGGTTGCTGGCAGAACAGAGTTCCCCCCAGCTAAAGAATTGACGTCTTTGTTTCTTTACTAGTTATGATCCAGGACACTATCTCAGCCACTGAAGGTCACCTACATTCCTTGTCCCATGGTCCCAGCCACCATCAAGCAGTAAGAACAGGCCAACTCTTTCCTGCCCTTCACATCTCTCTGGCTTGCAGGTCTATTTGGGGGCAGAGAAGAAGACTAGACTGCTTTTGACATGGAAAAATATGTGTTTATTTTGTGTGTGTGTGTGTGTGTGTGTGTGTACGTGAGTTTATGAGCACCACATGTGTGCAGGTGCCTGATGTCAGAAGAGGGAGCCAGATCTCCTGGAACTGGAGTTACTGGTGGGTGTGAGCTGCCATGTGGGTGCTAGGAACCAAACCAGGGTCTTCTGCAAGAACACTAAGCACTCTTAACTGCTGAGCAAACTCTACAAGACTCTTTAATTTATTTTTATGTGTACATGTGTGTGTGTATGTGTGTGTATGTGTGTGTACATGTGTGTATGAGTATGTGTGCATGTGTGTGTGTGCGTGTGTGTATGTGTGTGTATGTGTGTGTACGTGTGTGTATGAGTGTGTGTGTATGTGTGTGTGTGTGTATGTGTGTGTATGTGTGTGTGTGTGTGTACATATGCACACATGTGCTAAATGCCCAACCTGGGCAGGACAGGGCATCTAATTCCCTGGAGCTGGAATTACAGGCAGTTGTGATTCATCTGACACGGATGCTGGAAACCAAACCCAGGTCCTCTGACAGACCAGCAAGTGCTCTTAACCACTGAGCCATCTCTCCAGCCCCCGGATTGCTTTTTAAAGGGCAGGTGTACTTAGAAGACACCCACCTGGCTAATATCTCTGTTGACTACATTAAAGTTGTTGTGATGAACCAGAGGGAAGACTCTCTCTAGGGCATGGGGGCAAGAGTTGGGTACTGGAAATCCTGAGAATGTTAGTTTTCTGTTGGGCTCTCATTATATGTAATCTTTGTAAGCTCCTTACTATGGTCTTTTTTATTCTCTATTTTTGTTTTCTATGAATGAGCAAAATAACCAAGTATGAGGCAAGCAGGCTTTTAGATAGCATCAGATCCACTCTTCCCTTATACCTGTGAGCCAGAAACCCTCAAGGCAGCCAGGCTGATCTGATATCTGCTGTCACTCTGAGCTCATCCCTGCTGTGAGGAGCACAGCAGATGAGGTAGTGACTCCTTCTCCAGGAGGTCTCACCCTGGTCACAACCATTCCAGACCACCCCTGAAGTCTGGGAAGGCAACACCTGGCAAAGGAAGCCTTGGTGAACTACAGATAACCCGGAAGATACTCTTCTCCCTCATGCTGGAGGGGAAAACACTTCCTGATGAACTCAGCAAGAGCAAGAGGCCAGAGACTGGTGTGTTAGCAGTTCATTTGCATGCCCCACCCATGCTGTGCCTCCTATTTCACTTTTCTTTCTTTTTCTTTTCGCTTCTTTTTTTTTTTTTTAGTCAGCATTCCACCCCAAAAAAGGTTTCTGTAGAATGATTTTTCTCTTGCCTGCTTGTGATTGTTATCCTAAATAATGCAGCCCAGTCAGTAACACCATGCAGATGAGCAGCAGAAGCAGTGGCTGAGACGGGGGTCAGCCTGGGCAAAGATGGTATAATACAAACAAGGCAAGTGCCCAGAGTCAAGATTGCCAAAGGCAGAGTGATGAGAGACAGCAGGCTCCAAGGAGCTACAGTCTTGAAAGCCAAGACCCAGGCTGGAAGGGTGGGGGTCCCCTAAGGGGTCCCAATGTCAAAAGCTAAGAGCCAAAATGCTAGCTGGTACTGACTGCTGCTGTTGCTAGCTGCTGCACACAGCTGGTGATTTCAGTAGCTCCCAAGAGCCAGCTGCTGGCACTTGTCACGTGGAGCAGTAAGCCTGGAACCCAGCACCCAGAGCCATAAGTCCAAGTCTGTAGTTTCACAGTTGGGAGCTACTATCCTGAGTCTGTCAGCCCAGTCCATAAGCCTTCATCTGAGTAGATCTAAGAGACCTGAGCCTCTCACTGAGAACATAGTAACCGGGAACCTTCCCCTAGGTCTGCAGAATCCTGTTTGCCCTATATCACTGCACAGCCTGGAGCACATTTCCTTAACACATTCCAGGTCCTGGGCATTAGGGACCAGAGTCTGGAATTCGGCCTGTTACCTCTGGATCACACCCTGGAGACTGCAGTCAAAAAGCTCAAAGGGTCGCCTAGCCACTGCACTAGAAAACTGTAAGGTCCTTTCAAACCTTAAGATTGGAAACATTTAATAAGCACATTAAAGAAATAAAATGTAAGGATGTTTTAAAAACTGGAAAGGAACAGATTGATCTTAATTTAAAAGGATACTGAAGTGAATAGGAACACAGATATATATATATATACATTTATACATTTATTTATACATTTATTTATTTATTTATTTATTCTTTTAGGTAGAGTCTCATGTAGCCCAGGCTGGCCTCAAATCTGGAATTACAGGTGAGCATCACAGCACTGCGATTATGCAGTGCTAGGGACGAGCCCACAGCTCTGTGCATGCTAGGCAAGCACTCTATAACTGAGCTACATCTCCAAGCCCCAGGAGATTTGTGTGTGCGCACACACACGCTCATGCCAATTCTCTAGTCACAAGTTGAATATCTGGGGGAGAGTAAAGCGTAAATGTGCAAATGAAGTTTATTGCCACTTAAGTGACAGGTCGTATCTCAGGAGGTGCTGGAACCACAAAATTCTGAACCAATGACATAATGACAATTTCCATAGTACAAACTTCAACCCAACGCTAGCTATAAAAATCAGAGGCGGTAACAAGGCCAGATGGAAACCAGGCCATCTCCAGGGCATCCCACCTAAGGGTCAGTACAGAAAGCTACAAGGAAGGACACAGAGGGGGATTGGGCAGGCAAGCCTCTTAACAAAAAAGAGCTCAGCTGACAGACTTCCCTACCAGGATGTGAGGGTAAGGATAGAGGAAGTGGAAAGAAGAGAGGAGCGGGAGAGATAAGGGAGGGAGAGAGGTGGAGAATGTGCTGGCTAGTCTTATGTCAACTTAACACACAAACTAGTTCTCTGAAAGGAGGGAATCTAATGAGAAAAATGCCTCCACAAAATCCAGCTGTAAGGCATTTTCTTAATGAGTGATTGACGGGGGAGGGTCCAGGCCATTGTGGGTGGGGCCACCCCTGGCTGGTGTTCCTGGGAAAGCAAGCTGAGCAAGCCATGGAGAGCAAGCCAGTAAGCAGCACTCCCTCATGCCCTCTGCACCGGCTCCTGTCTCCATGTTCCTGCCCTGTTTGAGTTCCTGTCCTGGCTTCCTTCGGTGATGGACTACAATGTGGAAGTATAAGCCCAATAAACTCTTTCCTCCCCAACTTGCTTTTTGGTCGTGGTGTTTCACGTAGAAACCCCAACTAAGACAGAAAGAAAGGATCTCGAAAGAACGCTGTCTTGGTTAGGATTTCTATTGCTGCAAAGAGGCAGAGCATGGCAATTCTTATAAAGAAAAATATTTAATTGGGGCTGGCTTACAGTTCAGAGGTTTAGTCCATTATTGTCATGGTGAAGAGCACGGTAGCATGCAGGCAGACATGGTGCTGGAGAAAAACCTGAGAGTTCTACATCTAGATTCACAGGTAGCAGGAAGAGGAAGAGAGAGAGAAAGAGACAAAGAGACAGACAGACAGACAGACAGACAGACACTGGGCCCGGATTGAACATTTGAAAGCCCACCCCCAGTGACACACTTCCTCCGACAAGGCCACACCTCCTAATCCCTGTCATGTAGTGCCACTCCCTAATGACTGAACATTCAAATATATGAACCAATGGGGGCCATTTCTATTCAAAACACCACAGACACCTGATATACACTGGGTGGTAAATATATGCTGCAGTGAAGACAGTATACAGTAAATCATAAATACCATTACAGTCGTCAGGAGTTTCACCACTAGACAGAGCACCTAGTGAGCAGAAAAAGAAAAAAAGAAACCCTACCAATGCCAAGCTATGCTGGCACTAGATCCAGAGATGAGCAGTCTGCAAGGGGGCTGAGTAACAGTTCCCAGGAATAACAGGAGAACATTGGGGTAAGCAACAAAGAGTTGAGATTTTAAAAGAAAAAAAAAGGTTTAAGAAGTACTAGTGGATCTGAATTTTGCTGGATGCTTTATGTGTGTTGGTGTGTGGCATATATGCAGTGCATGTGGCTGTTAGTGGGAGGGGTGCATGTGTGGGTGCCGAAGTATATATGTGTACATGGGTGGACACCAGACATTGGGGGTCTCTCCTCCAAAGCCCTCCACTTTATTTTTTGAGACAGGGTCTCTCGCTGAACCTGAAGCTCATTGATTCAGCTGGGCTGTCTGGCCAGTGAGCCTTAGGGATCCCTTCATCTCCACCTCGGTTTCAGGCACATGGCTCAGCTCTTCTCACCTGGGTGCTAGGGACCTGACATAGGTCCTCTTGCTTGGCAGCAAGTGCCTCACCCACTAAGCTGTCTTTGCTGGGATTATTATTCTCAGAGTAATTATAACTTAAACACTGACAAATCTACAAGTCATTCCAATGACTCATTCCCAACAAAATGAGCCCAGATTGTGCCCATTAGTGTCAACCAGTTAAAAGAGCACATTGACAGCTATGAATGACACCATGGAACGCACACTCATACAGCCCTAAGTCTAAAACCCTTCATCAAACACAGTGTTCCACTCTGTGCTCAAAGTCAGCGGAGGGGAAAATGTGCCCTTGTCACCTCTATGAAGACCATTCCACATCAAGCGTGCTTTGTTCAGCTAACCACTCAAGCCTACTCTGCAGAAAAACAAAAACTGCACTATTCTCCTCTTGTGGAGCCAACAAGAAAAGTGATTTGGATTAAAATCCTGGAGACCTTTCCCTTCCGGGTACAGGCAGTGAACTTCAACTCTACCTCAGGGTGTGAGCACTATTTTCTACTTTCAGAACTGAGCCAATCCAGCCCTCAGACATACCTGACAGAAACGAATAGCTGACAGATTAGACGCCAATACTTAAATTTCCCTACGCATTGTTTCACAGCTACCAAAATATTTTCTTCTGTAGACCTTAAAATTTCTGGTCAGGGCAGGTGCCTGCAGGATGCCATGGTGCTTATGAGACGTCAGGGAGCCTTCGGGAAGTCCAGGTCCCTGCATGTTAGGACAGTGAACTTTGTCGTGATTAATCTCAGGCGAATATAGGACAGGCGGATGTCCATGACCAGAGCAGCCTAGCACCACCAAAAAACATGGTCATGTCAGTAATACATGCTCCTGCCACACACACTTAATTTTTTTTTGAGGGCACAGGGGTGTGTGGGTGGAGCTGGAAGGGTGTGATTAAGATACATTGTGTGGAACTCAAGTAATTAATAAAAGTATTATGCTGAAAAATACTTTTCCGGTCAGATACAAGATAAACACCTGACGCTTGACGAGATAAGCGCTATGCTCCGAATCCAAGGGTTTTAAGTGTAGCTCTGGGACCCAAAAACAAGTCATCTTGCCGTCTCTGGCCTTTTTCACTCATAGACTGTCTCTGGTTCAACAGGGCTGACGCTAATGTGGAAGATGCAGCTTTGGCCATTTCCAAAATTTTTCTTTTGTTTAAACAAGTGAAGCAAATTAGGGGGCTGGAGAGATTGCTTAGCAGTCCAGAGAATTTGTTGTTACCTGCATTCTATTCCCAGCACCCACATGGTGGCTCACAACCACCCTATCTCATAGGCACTCATGTGATATGCATTCGTACACATAAAGTAAATCTTTTAAAAAGCAGAGTAATAGAATAATTTACATCAAAGAAGATTTTATTTTTATAAAACTCGAACTTAAATAAACCAAAAGGAAAATGAGCTACTGTTAGCTAAAACCATAAACTAGAAAATGTATTTTAATGGTCAAAATATGAGATATAATAACCTAATTTCCAGAATCATGTGAGCTATTCTGAATATTTTAATAGTTTATGTAGCTATTTGAAAATAACATTACATCCTTAAATGTGAGCCCAATTGATTGATTTTCAAGAAAAGACTCCCAAAAAAACCAAAGCTTTAGATATTAAGAAACATACACTAATTTTTTTGTGTATACATTCCCTAGGCAACACAAACCTAAATAAAAATAAATAAAAAGACATGAAAACAAAACAAACAGACAAACAAAAAGCCAAGCAGTGTCGCGCACACCTCACCCCAGTACTGGGGGAGGTCAGGCAGTTTGATGACCAGTCTAGTTGGATCAGTGAGTTCCAGGTTCAGTGAGAGACCCTGAACCAAAATACAAGGTGGGAATCACACAGGGAGACGCCCAACACCAGCCTCTGGCCTCCACATGTGCACACACATGAGAATATATCCACACAGAAATGTGGATGTGTGTGCATGCACGCATACATGCACACACACACACACACACACATACACACAGGAAGCACTTACTTATCACAACAAAAAGGAACTGAGCCTCCAGTGTGGTGTTCATATGGCTATCAGGCAACAGTCTCCTGGAGGTTCCATCTGAAGTTTCAGATCATTCAGTGTGAGCCTGAAGCAGGGCTGGCTGAAGAATGGAGTCTGGAGCAGAAGAAAAAGGCCCAACAGGAGCCAGCTCCAAAACTCATACATAGCTTGAGGTCACATGCTTGACACCAGCACACTCTTCTCACTAGTCCTTGCCAGTAATCATGGCTGCTCCCTACAGAAACTCTGAAGCTTGAGGGACCACTAGAACCCTTTCACTTGGTGGCCGACACATAGTTTCCTGTCTAACTGGGCATCCTGGTATTTATATTGTCTTAAGGGAATCACATTACACAAAAAACACATTACAATTAGCATGAGTGTTTCAAAGGTATGACAGAAATCATCCACAATATGCTTTAGCGTGGCTAGACTTAGCCTAAGAGCAAAATTCACTCCGACCTATTTATTCCGCCGTTATATTTCCTCATCTTTGATTTATAGTTTCACACAGCACATTACACTGGAGATAAGTTGTCCTGTTCTGGTTTTTTGTTTTTTTTTTTAAGATTTATTTTTATTTTATGTATATGGATGTTTTGCCTGTAGTCTGTCTATACACCATATGTGTGCAATGGCCAGAAGAGGGCATCAGATCTTCTGAAACTGAAGTTATAGGTAGTTGTGAGCTGTCCTGTGGGTGCTTGAACCCAGGCCCCCTGGAAGAGTAGCCAATACAATTAACTTCTGAGCCATTTCTCTAACTAAAGCTGTCCTATTCTTAAATGGCATATGCTATAGTGTTTAAGCTGAAATATAATTCTACAACTTACCTTCAAATGGTTCAGTGAAAAATCAGTATATAATATCATTATACATAAGACGTTGGTATACATATTCAGTTGTAGAGAAAATGTAGCCAGGTCTACTCTGCATCTTGGTGCCAATCCTGATGACTTAAGTTTAATCCTTTGAGCCCACATGGCAGGAGAGAAACACCTCCTTCAAGCAGCCTGCTGACTTCCATGCACATGTATGGACATTCACATTCACACACACATACAGACACACACAGACACAGACACACACACACACACACACACACACACTCACTGCAAAAACAAATATTAAAGAGAAAGTACAGTCAAACATCACTTCTGGATCTAACAGGCAGACTCATCCTAGTTCATTGTGCTACCCCCTTTATGTTTCAATTTTCTGGTAAAATTCTGTGCTTACAGTGATTATTAGCCTAGTGACTTAGCTGTCAACAGCACATTGAGCTGACACACATCCCACCTGACTACAGATAAGAATGTTTAAACAACCACCTGGGTGGCTAATGCGTGGAGATAATGCAAGCAGAGGTCTCTATCCTGCTAAGCACATAATTACCAGGTAGTCACAGACTAGTTCCAAACATGGGGACTTGTGAGAATCTCCCAGACTAGGAATGGGTGGGATTCCAGTGATCTATCAGTTGACTGGAAGACCTTGACAGGTCACTTGTGTGGGTTTTGAGTACCAGTCTCTCTAGCCTCTATAGCACTGCATGCTCTGGGCCCTCGACAGCTTTAGCCTGCACTGCAGCATCAGCTCAGAACTGCTCCAAGCTTGACCCTCTCAAATTGGTTCTCACCAGAGCTTCCACAGAAATCTAAGAAAAATGAACTTGAACATGGGACCCCATGGTCACAGTGCAAGACTAACTCTCTCTTTATTTTTAAATATATATAAGTATGTGTGAATATGCATATGTGTTTAGATAGATAGATAGACAGACAGACAGACAGGTGGATGGATGGAATTATAGATACATATTTGTGTGTATGGGGTTTTTGCCTGCATGTATGCCTATACACCACATGCATACCAGGCCAGATGGCCATGGAGCCAGAATTGGATCTTCAGGGTCTGGAGTCATAGATGTTTATGAGCCATCATGTGAGTGGTGGGAACTGAGCTCAGGAGCTCTGGAAGAGCAGCCAGTGATCTCAACAACTGATCCATCTCTCCATCCCAAGTGCAACACTCTTCAAGACTGGCATCTTTTAAGACACTGTGACTCCTTCCTCCCACCCAGCCTCCTGGATACTATTCTAGAATCCAGCAATGCTGAGCTGCCAATCTAACCACCAGCTTCCTCACCCCACTCTACTTCTCCTCTCTATGCCTTTGCCTTTCCCTCTGAATGGTTTTTGCCCTTTCCTGGATGGCTTCCACCCAGCTCTTTTAGCTTCAGATTAAGCAGCTCACTTAACAGATCAGTGGTTCCCAGGGGACAGGAGAAGAGAAAGTGGGAAATGACTGCTTAATGGGTACATGTTTTCCTTCTGGGGTGAGAGATATAACTAAGTAGATACAGGTGGCATTTGATAGCATTGTAAGTGCACTGAGAGTCAGTGAACAGTTCGCTTCAAAATAAAGAGACAGCTGACTGACTCCCCACTCCAACGCCTCAGCCCCACCCTGGATCAGTAGCTTCCACAGTTTCACACTCCCTACTGGGTCAGTAGCTTGCACAGTACCACACACTCCCTACTGGGTCAGTAGCTTGCACTATACCACACATTCTCCATTGGGCCAGTAGCTTTGTACCACACACACACTTTATCTTGATAGGGTGCCTCCACCAAGTTGGGAGCCTCTCATCTCCCAGTGTTCAACCTAGGGGACTGAATGCTCAAGAAATATTACTTTCCTGTCATTGATAAATAGAGACTTCAGTCATCTCCCTCAGGGGCAGCTACCAGAGGCAAATGTGGTAAATTTTGGAAATCTAGGCAAAGAATCTACACATGCCTGTGCTCCTTCAGAATGAAAAGATTAAAAAAAAACTTTTGTATATGCACAAATGGGAAAGTAACAGAGGTAAGATGTTACAGTTGGTGCTGCAACAAGGGCTCTTACGGAGGTAGCCAGAGGACAGGTGCTCTGCATGTAGTCAAGCACTGATTGTGCCTTATCTCCCTTCACACTCACAATTACTTGACAAAACATAGTTATTAGCTGTCATTTTTCAAATTCAGAAACAAACATATTTAAGTAGTTTGTCAAAGGTCATGAAACCAATTCCCAACACAGCAAGACTCAGCTCAAGCTGCCCAGGCTTTAGAGCTTGCCCGTGGGGCACCAGAATGTTAACGCTGTCCTTCCCATTGTTCAGGTGCTTTCAAAAGCTGTGGCCAGACATTCTTTGACCCACAGTAGGCCTTTGCAAAGACTGAAAAATTTACCTACTTGTCCATTACCATGATTGCTGTTTATAGTTTACAGTGGGTTGGTTGGTTGGTTGGTTGGTTGACTGGCTGGCTGGCTGGCTGGCTGGTTTGTTGATTGGTTAGCTTGTACTGATCCTTCAGAGGACCAAGTTCAGTTCCCAGTACCCACAATAGTGGCTCAAAATAACTCCAGCTCCAAGGCATTCAAAACTTCTAGCCTCCAAAGTCACCCAAGTCCACATGCACATACCCAGAGACACACATAGTTATAAATAATAAAAATTCCAATGTTTTCAATCTGTCAAAAGAGATAAATGAATCACAAAAGCTATCACAGTTATGAGACCTCTTGCTGGGCATGAGTACTTGGAAGGTTGAAGCAGAAGGATCAGGAGTCCAAAACCAGTCTCTTCTACATAGTTGGAGGCCATCATTAGCTAGGTAAGACTCAGTCAAAACCCTCCGTAAACCAACAGCAAGTGTTTCTTTATGGTCCCTCTTGAATTCAGTAGTGTGCTTGCTTTACTAGAATCACCCTCATAAGCTTCCCACGAAAGATTCACTTTCAAAATACCCCAACCTCTGCTGAGTATCCCCCCTCCAAAGATGAGAAAACCAAGAAATAACCAAATAAAGAAGGAAGAACTATATACTCTAATTAGTTTAGAAAGCATTACTGTGGGGGGCCATGTAGCTCAATGGATAGAGCATCTGCCTGCTGCACTAGTAAGGTGGGAGGCACCACCTTACTGGAGAGCCATCTCCTCAGCCTCTGATTTACACAGCCATCTACTGTGGTTCTGACACTATTTCTTGTTAGGTTTTATGTCTACCTCCCTTAAAAGTCTGGGAGGCTGTGATTAGATTTTTATTATAGAAACTTTAGGACATTGGCTAAATTCAATAAGACTTAAAGCAAATTCATTGTGAGCACCAAGCTACAGCTGTGAACACATGGCCAATTCTATTTCAGCTCTAGCTCCTCTCACCACCTCGAAATATTCTGAAGCAAATCCCAGATTTCATATCATTTCATCTGTCAATCAACTTCTAATATTCATCTGAGAGAAAGTCTTCATAAACACAATCCCATCACCGCCACTGTTACACTGAAATCTGCTGAATAATTCCACATCAAGTTTATAACTGTTTGCTATGTCCCCACTATTGTCTTAGAAGTATGTATATTTTACAGCTATTTTTTTCGGGGGCTCAAAAAAGTCCACCATTGTGATAGGTTAATGGCTTCTAAACCCCTAAATCTCGTGGAATTTCTCAGTTCCCCTCCATCTCTTCCTTCTTATAAAGAAACTGGATCATTGTAGAGTTTCCCACAACCAGGTCTTTGGTGGCTAATTCCCATGTTCCTCTGTCCTCTGTATTTCTAAAAACACTGATTATGAATGTGAAGGGCTTCAATGGTTGGGTGTGGCTCTTCTCATACGAACTCTAAGATGGCAATGAACATGAATAAATTGTCTTCTTTTATTGAAAAACTAGTAGTCTCTAATGGTTAATCTGTCCAGACTCAAAATCCATTAACTCGTTCGGAAATGTAAAACTAAGATCTGAATCCACCATCCTTCCTCACTCCTTAGCTAGACAGAACATATGACACACTAGTTCAGCCCTTCTTCGTCTATTGTAAGAGTGTTCCCTTTCAGTGACTTTTGTTACGCTGAGATACAGTTCACACAGAGAAAGAACCAGAAACATTTTATCTAACTTTTTTTTCTTGAACTTAAAAAATGCTTCCGCGCCCTAGCATCTTCCAAAGGTGACTGATGGTTTCTATTTTAAATCATTAGAGCGCAGTCCATTGACATTATCAATGCTTAAAGATCCCTGCCTGGGGAGGGTAGAGTGGGGGTGATCCTCATGGTGGCTTCAAAGTCCAATCTTTGATAGCATTCTTCCGTTCAAGTATGGAAAGTGATTCCAGGCTTTGCTTGTTCTGCTCCTGCCTTGGAATTATCTAGTTCTCCAACAAGGGTACAATTATTAACCCATTATTGACCCCAATTTATGTTTTCCATGGTTTCAAAACCAGATAAGGTGGCTGCCAGGCTGGAGATAGCTCAGGTGGTTAAGTGCTTGCCTTGCAAGTCTGAAGACCCAAATTTGAGCTCCCGAATCTATACAGAAAGCCAGAAAGTCAGGATAACATGTGCTTGTAATCCCAGCCTTGGGAAAGTGGAGACAGGAGGATTGCTGGGACTTGCTGGCTAGCAGAGTTAGCTTAGTTGATGAGCTTCCTGCCAATATGAGTCCTTGCCTCAAAGGTGTGCTCCTGAAGATGACATTAGAGGTTATCCCCTGTCCTCCACATGCATGAGCACATCAGTCACACATGCACCCTCACAGATGTGAACATATGCATGCATATATTTAAAAAATAAAATAAACAAAGGCAACTATTCCAGTTTCTAACCTGATGCCTTTGAATGCATATGTGATACAAAATAAGGTGATTAAAATCCTAATCTATCACACAAGTCTGTGGTGGAAAAGACACGAAGTGGAGAGAGAGACAAAGAGAGAGGGAAACACATCGGAAGATGTGGGCAGAGTTGAAGGGAAAAGTGGAGTGGACGTGACTAAAACACACAGTATACATGTATGGAAAATTTAAAGATAAGTAAATACATTGTTTTTCAAAGAGCCTGATAGGCTGGAGAGAGTGGTTAAGAGCACTCACTGGTCTTGCAGAGGATGTAAGTTTGGTTCCCAACATGCATGCCTGATGGCTCACAACTATCTGTAACTCCAGCTCCATTGGGTTTGATGCCCTCTCCTGACCCTCTCCTGACCTCTAAAAGCACCTGCACTCACATGTGCAACACACACACAATCACACAGGCACATGTATAATTAAAAGTAAATCTTAAAAAATAATAATAATAATAAGAGCTTGAACATTGTCGGGGGAAAACAGTAAGAGTTTGTAGTTCAGATGTACATCCATTTCCAGGTGAACCCGATGCAGTCTTAAGGCTGCAGCTGAAGTATAAAAAGAGAACTCTGAGTGCATGCATGTGTATGTGTGCACCCAGCATCACTTGGGAAAGCCAGAGTACAACCTGGAAGGTCATTCCTCAGGAGCGACAGTCCCCCTTGTTCTGAGACAGGGTCTCTCACTGGCCTAGAATTTCTAAGTAGGCTAGCATGGCTAGTCAGCTTGGCCCAGGGATCTGCCCCTGCCCCCCTGTACTGGAACTATAAGTGAGTGACACACCAGCTTTTCCCACCTTATTCTGGGGCTCTGGGTCCCTATGCCTGTAAAACAAGCATTTTTCCAACTGCACCATCTTCACACCCTCAGAAAAGAGTCTCTTCATTTGTAATCTCCCTTCCAGGGCCACAAGGAAATAACACAGGGATAACAGTAAGGAGCTGTCTATAAAAAGCATTAATTAAATGCTTTTAATTAAAGGTTGAGCTCTTCAGTGATAATCAGTAAACTGTGCTTAGCAACTTATCCTGAGTTTAGAATAAGTGTAACAATTTGTGTTCTTAATTATTCACATTATCTCAAAGTCACTGCAGTAATACCATTAGCATCATACTAAACACACTCAAATCCCAGGGTCTAAAGCACAAGGCCTTCATTCTCAGAACCACAACTAAAACAAACGCACGTTTAATCTTTTATGCTTTCTAATACTTATTAGTAACTAATATCTCTGGTGGGAACAAAAAGAAGTAGGTTTTGGTTTTCTGTTTGCAGGGTTTGGTTTTTTTTGGGGGTTTTCTTTTTCTTTTTCAGTTGCTCTATTTAAAACATCAATATTTTCTAGCAAGATGCTTCAGAAGACATTTTGTTGTAACTTAGAAAATCCACTGTTTCATGTAACAAGTAGACTAGAGAAAGAGCAGCAGAATGACATTTACAATAAATACAATAAATCAGGCTGGAGAGATGGCTCAGCAGGTAAGAGCACTTGACGCTCTCGCAGGGGATCCAAGTTGGAATCCCAGCATCCATATTGGATGCTCATAACTCCAACTCTAGAAGATCTGACACTCTCTTCTGGCCTCTACAAGGACAGCACTCACAGACACACACACACACACACACACACACCCCTCACATACATATGAGTAAATTTTTTTTTTAAATGAACTGAATAAGTCACAATGATGAGGATAGGTACAATTTAAAGGGATTAGCCTATAGTATTTGTTTGCAGCACCTCTATTCCTTTTAGAAATACAATCCCTTATTTTTATTGCTCAAATGTCCCAATGTGAACTCCACGAAAATGAGCAAGCCTACTATTACTGTACATCATAAAACTGACATAGATCTGATGTAGTGCTTACAATCATTTAATGATCCCTTTGGGAATCTGTAGCTCCAATTTAGTAATTTAAAATATATGTCAGGTGCAGCAGCTCATACCTGCTAATTCAACATGTTAATTCAACCATGAATTTGAGGCCAGCCTGGACTATATCGATTCCAGGACAGCCTGGACTATCAAATGATACCTCATCTCAAAACAATCAAATGTAACACAAAGATTTCCAAGTTTGTGTTAAAAAATGCAGCTATCTCTACATTTGATCTGTAGAAGATCAACCTTCAAATATATACTACCAATATTTAGCACTGTGGAGTGTACTTACTTATATGTATATAAACACATCCTCATTCACCGAACTCTAAACCCCTTGATAATGACCTAACACCACTGCTGATGAGAATATTTAAACTTACTTCCCCTTCATGTAACTATAGCTTAGCAGGGAATGATGCTGTGTACTGCACATACCGCCATAAAATACTTACATATCTTCTTCCCTCAGTCTGTCAGTCAGCTGGTTAAGCTGAGATATATAAACAAAGACAGCCACGGTATGAACATATCAAAGCTGCTCAAAGTAAATTATGATCATTTCCATGAAGATTAAATAGATGTTTTAAGACTCACATTAGAAGATTCAAAACTTGGAAAGGGAGGGAGGAAAAAGAAACCACGTTGTACACCCTCTTACATTACAGGGGATAAATGTTTAAAAATGAAACTCAGCCAGGCAGGGTGGCCCACACCTATAATCCCAGCACTTCGGAGACAGAGGCAAGGGGGTCTGTGAGGATACCCTGATCTACACAGTGAGTTCCAGGGCAGCCAGGGTATATGGTGAGACCCTACCTAAATAAATAAATGTAAACAAAACTAAGAACTAAAAAGGCATACTAAAAGAAATTTGGGAGGGTTTTGTTGTTCAATATTGCCGCTTGAGAAGACCACCATGTAACATAAACAAAGTCAAAGATTAAACTGTATAAAAACAACCACTTTCTCCCTAGGGAACGCCACAACCATAGAGAATTGTAACAAATAGCTAAGAATTAATCTTAGATGTTTGTATGAAAGGTCTCAGTTTCCAGGATATGAAGTACATACAAAAATCAATAATGCACAGAAAGATATAAAACATGAATTGTGTCCCTCAAAGAAGCAGGAGGCTCAGAAAGATATGAAATGAGGGTCAAGTTCATTCACAAAGGAAATACAGATCTAAAATATCCTGAGGGTCTGTAAGATGGCTCAGTGGGTAAAGGGGCTTGCCACCAAGCCTGTCCTGAGTTAGATCCCCAGGACCCACATGGAAGGAGAGAATCAACTTATGCTAGTTGTCCTTTGATCTCTACATACATACATGTGCCCAAACACAAGCAAGCATACATGCAAATAAATAAAATGTAATTAAAATTCCCTGAGACACTGTATCTCCCCTAACAAACACATGTGCTCCTTTTTCTATAAAGGATGAGTGAGTGTGTGTGTGTGTGTGTGTGTGTGTGTGTTCCTATCTGCTGGGATGTGCTTCCTCTGGAGGGGCACCAAGGCAAATAATAACCCCAGTGGCTTCTGAGGAAAGTGGGGCTGAAGGGGAGAGAAGAGAGACTGACAGGCTGCTGTAAATATTTTTGTTCCTGGCAGACATTAAATCATGTGCTGAATCTATTTAAAAAAACAAAAAAAAAGGTTTAAGGGTAAAAAGAAATGAAGAGAGGGTCCGGATCAGAACAAAGCCATACACACACACACACACAAACACACACACACACACACACACACACACACACAACCAACCCAGAGATTCTGGACTGTATAGACTAAAAAGTTCCATGGTCTGCCCCTCCTGCTCACTCACGCTATCCTACTGATGCTTGGCTGACTTCTAGGCACCATTTCCAGCTACTTTTATTTGAAAACTCCTACAAGATATATTCTGTGCTTTAACGAACTGAGAAATGTGTGTTGCTTTGGAAAGAACAATTTTTGTACCATGCATTTAATTTTTATGGTGTTATTAAGAAATAACAGAATGCTCAATTTAGTGTGTGCTGAAGACAAACTCAAGAGAGACTCATGTTCCGAGTATAGCAAGCCAGCGTGCATACGGAAAACACCGGCAACAGCTAGGACAACCCTCTGAACTTCTAGAAAAAGGGACATGAACCTCCAACTTGGGGGAAATACAGCTGCATGTCAAAGAAAGGCAGGTCTTCTGCAAGGCAGCTGGGAAGGAGCTGATCTGTAACCATGGCTGCCTCCGAAACACTGAGTTTTTCTGGCAAATATTTTTTAAGTCAAGCAAAACTTTTTTTCCTGTGAATTTACAAAACCTATTCAGGCAGATCAAACGTCAAAGCTCATGCTATCTGAATGATCTGTTATCATTGCCCTGTCCCCACATCTCCCACCTTGTTTGTTTTAATCACCTTCTCATAAAACCCAGCCAGACTCCAACTCCCTATATAGCCCAGACTGGCCTTGAACTCCTCCTTCCTCTGCCACCCAAGTTCTGAGATTACAGACAGGCATCACCACACCCAGACTCCAAATCATTGTTCCTATTTTTTTTAAAAATAGGAATTTAAAAGTCTAGTTTCTCTTGTTTCCTTTAAGGCCAACTAAACTACTACTAAAGGTAAGTCTCTAGAAAGACATTGTTCTGAATTAATTCAAAACCAGACACAGATTAATTTGTATTCTCATAATCCCTTGGTGAAATCTGTTTAAAACTATAAAGGTTCATTTTAATGATGACCACTAGGTAAACAGGCAGTTTGTACATTCCATCTTCTCTGTGCTTGACTTGTAAGACTATTAAAAAAGAACTTCCTTAATAACAGAATTTTGATGATACGGCCATTCTAAACCTGCCAAATTATCCAAGTTCCAACATCTGCAGTCAGGATGTTTCCCAAGATTTCTGCTCTCTCTGCCAATTTACAGAGAAGCCATACAACTCCACTTCTCTCCGCCCGCCACTGCAGCCAGGCTTCAGCTCTGCACCCACCTGCCCCACAGGTGGGATTTACTCTACCAACAGGACAATCACCTACTCGACTTCACCATCTCCCAGGTCAAATACAAG
Organism: Cricetomys ansorgei; assembly: GCA_026225945.1. Classification (NCBI taxonomy): domain Eukaryota; kingdom Metazoa; phylum Chordata; class Mammalia; order Rodentia; family Nesomyidae; genus Cricetomys; species Cricetomys ansorgei. The sequence continues at coordinate 14,145,019 of JAMJFZ010004023.1, read as the reverse complement.
CGGGGCTTTGTCTGCTTTCGGGATCCCTATCCTCGCCCAGCCTGGCTGAGAACCAGACCTCCCCTGTGACAGCCTCAGCGGAGGACACAACTCTAAACTCTGGCAGGGCTGGAAGCTGCAGAGCAGGCGGGTCCGGAGTCCGCGCGGGGAGGCGCCGGGAAGACAGGGGCCACCTGGACCCAGGTATCGCGGACCCCGATAGCGATGGGGACACGCGAGGGGCAGCGTGGCACCGCGGAAGAACGGAGATGGGGTCTCCCCGCGGACAGGGATGGGAATGGGCTACCTCGCAAAAGCCAAAGTGAGGAGAGGGCGCGGGGCCCCTCTGGGAAGCTCAGATCCCCTGTGAAGGGCGCGGCAGGGAGAGTCCCCGGGGTCCCCGTCGCAGACGCTGCTTACCGTGCCAGCCACCGCGGTGGGCGATGAGGGAGACGTGGGGCCGGGCGCGTCCTGCCTCCACAGCCGAGACTTGAGGCTCTTCATAGCCACGGCTCTCAAGGGTCCTGGTCCCCACCGGGCTGCGGGATGCAGGCTGCGAGCGCGAGGGACGGTGCTGCGTACACCCGGGAGCGCTCCGGGCCCGCCCCACCTGCCACCTGGGGCCCCGGGGGCTTCGCTCAACCCGGTTCCTCCGGCAGCCAATCGGGTCCGCCGCCTGGCTGGGGTGGGGTCGAATCTGACCAATCGGAAACCGGGAAGGGGGCGGGACTTCCCTTTTAAACTTCATAACACTCTTCTTCCTCTACCCTCTGGAGGAAAAGTTAGGGAACTTCAGCTCTGCGGCAAGCGTGGTGTTGGGCTGCTGGATAAGCTGAGGCGCAGCGCCGGCTCCTGGCCTGTGGTGCTTGCACACTTGGGTGGTCTAAGGTTAGAGAGAGAGATTCAACCTAGACCGGTTCTTATCTCCCCAGACTCCCCTCTTCCCATCCGCGAGCTCTTTATAGGGTAAAATTCTCTCCCTCCAATCAGGTCCCAGCTTAACTACACATAAACCAGCTTTCAGGAGCAAACTCTCATCCAGGATCCTCACGAGAACACGAACCCCGGCACCACAAATCTTACAGCCACATACATGGGAAACTCCGGAGCAAACAACCCTGTTAAGAAAAAGGATCTGGTTATGCATAGACAGTTAACAGGGTAGGTAGGAATCAGGGACTGAGGTGTAGCTTCAAAGATAGCTTGGGGCTAAAAGCCCTGGCTGCTCTTGTGGAGGATCTAGGTTCAGGTTCGATTCCCAGCACCCAGATGGCAGCTCCCAAACCTCTTTAACCCCAATCCCGGTGGACCTTCACTGCACACAGGTAGTGCACAGACATAAAAACTAAACATTTTCTCTGCTGTGGAGGGAAAGACGGAAAGGAGTACTATCAATAAATAAAACTTAACATGTAGACAGAATCATAAAAGTGCCCACGAGGAGGTGGAAGGGGATGTTAAGGGTGAATATAACTGAATTATATTGTATGTGAAATTCTCAAAGAATAAATGTAAAATATATTTTTTAAGTGCCATGTCTTTTTTTATAGACGCAAAGACATAAGTATACAAGGCATTAGCTCATCCTGCTCAGACGTCGAATCAATGAAAACCGTTTAAGGGTGAAATGAAAACACTGTCTGGCAAATAGCACCCAATAATGTCCTGTTAATAAGATAGCTTCAAAACCTTCACTGGACTGAGATTCTCCCAGCAAAATGTTTATCCTTGAATACATACGCATGAATAGACCAACAACCGGCGTTTCCCACAAAGGCTCTTTCTGTCTCCAAGGGAAGTTTCTTTCCTGTGTGAGAAAATCTCAGAACTCTCCTGAAACACAGTATTCAGAGACTGCTAGTCCTCAGCAGAAAGTCAATCACAAACACCTGAAAAAATGGTTAAAGTGTCTCTTGGTTAGACTTATGGAATCCTGACTCCCCCTTTCTGTAAAGATCCACAGCTGTTCTGACTCAGCCGACTATGATCCAACTGAGGGTGGCAGCTTGCTCTCTGTCTTCACTGCTGCGGAGAGAGCTAGGGTTGTCTTATGCTGGACTAATAGAGAAGCTTCAGCCATTATCCCAGTTTCCAGTTCTCACCTTGCCATCACAGCCAGTTACTAACTGATGGCTCATCTTGGTTGTCAACTTGACACACCTAGGAACAGGCAACCTCAGTTGAGGAATTGCCCCAAATATGTCAGCATGTGAGCATGTCTGTGGGGCATTTTTTTTATTCCTAGTTGATGTAGGAGGGCCCCGCTGTGTTGGACAGTATCATACTTAGGCAGGTAGGCCTGGGCTGTACAAGAAAGCTAGAAGATATGAGCCTGGAAAGCAAGCCACAGGCAAGAGTTCCTCCATGGCCTCTGCTTCTGTTCCTGCCTTAACCTCCTTCAATGATGGACTATAACCTGTAAGCCAAATAAACCCATTCTTCCTCAACATGTTTTACAACAGAAAGCAAGCTATCTTCATCACCAAAAGGCTTACACAGTACCCTCCTTTGCTTAAAACTCCTCAGGTAGAATTTCAGGCTGGGTAGTGTACACTTGTATCCCAGCATTCAGGATGGTGCATTACTTCTTTATTGCTGATAAAACATCATAGCCAAGGCAACTTATATAAGAAAGTTTATTGGGGGCTTATGGCTCCAGAGGGTTGGAGTCCATGATGGTATAGCAGAGGCAGCAGGCAGCAGGCAGACATGACATCTGGAGCAGCAACTGAAAACGCACATCTCGAACCACAAATGGAAAGCAAAGAGCTAACTCAAATGGCTGGAGTCTTTTGAAACCTCAAAGCCCACTCCCAGTGTCATACTTCCTCCAGCAAGTCCACACCTCTTAATCCTCCCCAAAATGCCACCTAATGGGGACCACTTATTCAGATGCCCAAGACTTATGGGGGACATCTCATTCGAATTGCCACAGGAGACTAAAGCAGGAAATTGTGAGCTCAAGGCCAGCCACATGGCAAGTCACTGTTGAAGATGAAGGGGGGAATTGGGAGAGGGGAGACAGGAATTAGATAAAAGAAGAGATGGAGAAGAAACAAGCAAAGAAAAGAAAAATTAAATGGAAACACCACAGGAATTCTTTAGCAGCTTGTGAATAAAACGTAACTACTTGGCACCCAATGCGTGGACTGAGTCTCTTCTCCGCCAGGTACTCGAAGCAAACTACCCTGGGCCCATTCTTCAGTCAGGGGCCATGGCTACCAGTGTCCCCATCTTCACAGAGACTCAGCAGTCTGTCTGCATTCACCTAACAAGAGTCTATTCCCAGGAGTGGTTAGAAGGGACTTCAAGGTACAGGAGAGCCCTGAAGAGCTGCAGCCCCCTGTGCAGGTGCCTGTCATACAATCAGTATATACAGTTTGTCACAACTCAGGGACTTGTGCTCTCTTAGGTATGTGCCATGCTTTGTTAGTGTGTTAGCTTGTCCGTTGGTTTGTTTTGATATGGAGCCCCGGTTGCCCAGGAACTCACAATCTTCCCGCCTCAGTCTCCAGAGAGCCAGGATTACAGGCGTGTGCCACCACACCCAGTTTATTTGTACTGTGCTTTGATTAAAAGGTGACTTTAAAAAAGGACTCCTTCCCAAGTATATTTTACTAACAATAACTTCCCTGAGTGCTCAACTGGAAGCAGTCTACCCCTCCCCCACCCCACCCTTCTAAATACACACTGACTCTCAGATGTCACTGCTATTGAATGTCATTCCTTAACATAGGAGAATAACAACATTTTTACTACGTACCTTTGTATGTTGTCTGTATGTATGTATGTGTGTGTGTGTGTGTGTGTGGTGTGTGTGTAGTGTGTGGAGGTCAGAAATCAGAAGGTGTCTTCCTTGACCACTCTTCACTTTATTTTTCTCAAGAAAGGGTCTCTCACTGAACCTGAGGATCAGTGATTCAGCTAAACTAGCAAGTTCCTGGAATGTGCCACGTCCGTCTCCCAGAGCTGGAATCACAACTCACAGCCTGTCTGGCTTTCTACATGGGTGCTGAGGATTTGAACTCACTCTCCTGCTTAAGTGGGGAATACTTAGCCCACTGAGTCTTCTCCCCAGCCCCAGAAGCCATATATTTGTATGTCCTGGAATGCCAGCATGATAGCTATTCAATAAATTCTTCTGAGTGGATCGATCCATTGTTTGTGCTTACTGGAGTGAACTGTGGTTGTTCTGAGTTTCCATGTGCCGTTTACTTGGGACCCTATCAGCTATGAATACAGATGGAATAGTTTGGGGCTGTGTTGTTGCTCAAATACTCAACACCAGTGTTTGGGACTTGAGATGAGCACCCCATCCCCTCTGTTCTGATCCCCTGACTGGATCTTAAATATGTTACCTTCGGTAGCATATCTTCCCTGCATAATTGGCTGTCGAGTTAATTGTGGCCTTACTCTGTGCTGGTGTCTCCTGGAGCATTGAATTATTGGAGCCTGGGTGACTGGCTTCTTTTTGTTTGTTACTGGATAAAGCAAAGGAAATAGTCACAGCCACAAGTATAGCTTGCATCAGGTTCCAAAAATGTTGGGCAAGTTATTTTTATGAACTGTCTGCATGATGTCCCCATGGTGTCTATGTCCAGTGGCCTTTCAGATTTTTCCAGGCTAGAAACTTGATAGCTGATGTCTGCTTGTTCTCATTTGAGAACAACTAAGTAAAGAGTACCACCTTGAATGTGAAGTAGAGTTTTCTGTGCTAATTGGGAAGCATCCTGTGTTAAGTCGAGCCACCGTTATCAGCATTTAACCCGACAGGCTTGGTTTGATTTGGTTCATTATTTTCACTTTAAAAAAATAATTTATCATCTCTTCAGGGTAAACTTAAATAGATTTTTATTTCTTACCATACTGAATCTGCAGAAGCTAGTTTTACATTTTGCTTTTATTTTTAGCAATATATGTAAACAGACAGGTCAACACACTTAAAAATAAATAAAAGATGTGAAACTGTATGTGCCTGTGTGTGTAGTTACCCAAGGAAGCCAGAAGAGGGCATCATATATCCTGGAGCTGCAGTTACAGGCAATTGTGAGCTGCCCAACATGGGTGCTGGGAATTGAACTTGGGTCCTCTGGAAGGGCAGCAAGTCCTCTTAATCACAAAGCCATCTCTCCAGCCCTCTACTGATGCACTTCAAAAAGTGTTTTAGTAGCCAGGTGGTGGTGAAGGCTTTTAATCCCAGCATTCAAGAGGCAGAAACAAGTGGATCTCTGAGTCTAAGGCCAGCCTGGTCTACAGAGCAAATTCCAGGACAGCCAGAGTTACACAGAAAAACTGTGTCTTGAAAAACCAAACCAAACAAACAAACAAACAAAAACATATTTTAGTATGCTACAATACATACACTGGTGATGGTGGTGGTGGTGGTGGTGGTGGTGGTGGTGGTGGTGTGAGTGTGTGTCTGTGTGTGTATGTGTGTGTGTATGTGTGTACACAAACAGCAAGCTAATGAAAATGTCTCAACACTACAAAGGGCTCACACACTGCCTTAGTCCCATTTTACTTTCACCTCTTGTCAAGAAATATGTGTGCTAGACAAGGGGACAGAGCCATCCTACATAGTTCAATCGGGTGTCTGAAAGAAATGTGCACAGCACCATGCAACAAGGTCTCACACAAGAAGTTTATTGGGGTGGGGTGAGACATGAAGTGTCCATTTCTGAGCAGGAAAGGAGAGAGAGAGAAAGAGAGAGAGAGAGCACAGCAGAGTGAGAGGCAGAGAGAGAGAGAGGCAAAAGAGAAAGACAGAGGAAGAGGTGCAGAAAGAGAGGCCAAAGAGGAAGAGAGAGAGGGCACAAAAGAGGAAGAGCCCTAAGCCCACCGGGATTACTTGGGACTGATGACGCAGGACAGGTACAGGGCTCAGGAGGCAATACCTGGAGGCAGAGGGTGGGAGTGTCAGGAGCGTGGGAGGTGGGTGAGCTCCAGGGAGGGAGCTCTGGCCAATTCACAACAGTGTCTATTTTCTAAACGGTATGGCAGAGTTGCAGATGGACCCATGTTCAGAGAGGGAATCAACTAGAAGATAAGCTTGTAGAAAGAACCAAGGTTGACTATCCATCCCTTGATTGAGCATGAGTGAGAAGCAGAACCAGATAGGTCAGGACAGCCAGGGCACCTGCCAAAACAAGGAAGAGAGAGCGTAGATAACAGATGCTCACGTAATACAGACGACAAAGATGGTCTCTGGAGAGGAAAGCAAATAACAGGCATGTGAACCTAACCTTTATACCCCAAAGGATTTCTCTCCACATTGCCTTCCAAGCAAGCCTGGGGAATCACACATCCAGTGACTTCTCAGTGATCCTGTCCAGTGGAGCCAGAAATTCCATGGAGAGGTCCAGGATATCATCATCTTCTCCTCATTCTGATGCCAAAGCAGATAGCTGGCAAAGCCCTCAGGCCACGGGGTCATGAAGAAGGAAACCTCCATCCAGAACTCAGCCCCAAGGCAGTTCTCACACCCTCCTCCTTTGCCACACTCAAAACTAAAATCCATTGCATAAGCGAGCTTTCAAAAACCAACAGCTCATCGTTGGCTCCAACTGTAAAACCATCTGTGTTTCTACTAAGCTGTCCGGTGACTCCCTCCTGAAAATCTGGAACGGGAGACGAGGAGATGGCTTTTGCTCCATATAACCTTCCACCCTTGCATGAGCTTGCACTAAAACTTCTAGGCCTATCAATTCCCTCTTACAGAAACAACTTTTAAAAAATATACGCACACGCACAAACTCATGAGTGAGCAGGCGCACATATGCAGGTGTGTATGCACGTGGAGGCCAAAGAGCAACCTTGGCTGCCGTTTCCAGGGGCACTGTCAGCCACTGTCTAGAGACAAAGTCTCTTCCCAGCCCGGAATTCACCAAGTAGACGGCCAGCAAGCCCCAGTCACCCATTTGTCTCTGCCTCTCATGCTGCACTGCCTGCCTGGCTTTCTTCTTTTTCTTTTCTTCTTTTTCTTTCTTTTTCTAAACACAGCTCCTAGGGATCACACTCAGGTTCTTGTGATTGCAAAGCAAGCACTTTACCCACTTTGTCATCTCTCTAGACACAGAAACAGCTTCTCCACTCTTCCCTGCTGAGGGTTCTTCATGTTTAGCTTGACAGTGACTCCTGTTTGCCAGTTATCTGGAAAGAAGGGCTGTTTTCTGTCTTCCTTGACATTTACAGACTGTCATTGATCATGACTCAGGTAGCCTGGCATTTGTTTCTTTACGGAATGAGGGAGCAAGAAAGCAAGGGGGATGGGGACGGTCCAGATCAAAGCCAGACCACCCCACCACCACCACCTCCCAGCACCGACCTTACACCTGAAACCAGCTAAGACTCTCAGGGTTATTCCATTGAATTCGATAAGAAAATCCAACTGGCTTCAGATGTAAAAATTAACCTTTGTTATTAATCTCTTGCACACAAAGCTTCAGAAATACCGTGGTCTTCTGCTTAGCGAGATGACCGGTGGCCCTGTGCGCCCAGGCTCAAGGCTGAAGCTCCTGATTCCCCTTTCAAAGCAAGCTGATTTAACTCAAAGTGAAGATAACCGCCAGGAATTCGGTTCAGGGATCAGTACTCATGTTAATCTAAGGAAATATTTCTGGACCTTGAGTTTTCTTATCTTAGCCAGGATACCAGGATAAGCCCAGTGGGGAGCTTTGTGAGACATTAAAAAGGATTCTTGATTTTGAATTGAAAAAGTTGGCAAAGTTTCTCCAGATCTTAAGTGGTAAAATTACTTATTCTGACTATATTTTTTTCCTCTTCCAGATCTCCAAGATCTTAAAGTTCTGGTAAGGTATTCAGTAAATATTCTTGATTGAATGATTAAATCACCAGCACATAATGTAGTTCATTCCATACCACATGTCCCAAGGAAGAACACTACAGGAAGAATAAGTCAAGCTCTGTCTGGTGGGATGGCTCAGCTAGTAAGAGTGCTTGCTGCCAAACCTGCCAAACCTGAGCTTGATCTCTAAAACCCGCATGATGGAAGGAGAGAGTCTAGTACTGCAAGTTGTCCTCTGACCTCCACAAGAGTACTATGGCATAAATATGCCCACACATACTAGGCGGTGGTGGTGCATGCCTTTAACTCCAGCACTTGGGAGGCAGAGGCAGGCAGATCTCTGTGAGTTCAAGACCAGCCTTGTCTACAGAGTGAGATCCAGGATAGCATAGCCAGAGCTACAACAGAGAAACCCTGTCTCAAAAAAAAAAAATACCCACACAGATACATATACATGCAAAGTACACATAGAGGGTAGATAGATAGATAGATAGATAGATAGATAGATAGATAGATAGATAGATAGATAGATGTAAAAATGAGTAATAAGTAGGCTAAAGATGGGTATGGCAGTGTAAGTCTGTAACCATAGCATTCATAGGAGGATGAAGCAAGAGGATCAACAAGCTCAAGGCTAGCCTGGGCTACATAGCAAGACACCATTAAAAACAAATAAGTCAAGATCCATCTCACTTTCTAATACACATGGTGGTCAACAGTGACCTTACAGTCTTCCAGTCACTTAGATGGAATTACTGTGACTACATTAAGTTCTGTTGAAAGGCACTGGATGAATCCATATTTTAATAAAGTCATATGTAAACATTTGTCATGTATTGTATTATTTATTACACGTTAGAGAATATTTTATGCGAGATCACATGTAACACCTCATACATTTTAATGAGCTACTGTGAATTCTTTCATCAAATATGCTAACAAATGAATACATCTTTATGTAAATCTTGTTTCTTATATAAAATATTAAGTCTAGATACAATGTGTATTGTAACAGGTTAATGTTGGAGGCAGGGAAGATGACTGAGTTGATAAAAGGCTTGATGGGCAAGCATGAGGACATAAGTTCACCCATGTGAAAAGCTGATGCCTTGGATCACCCTTTAATCCCAGCACTGGGGCAGCAGAGACAGGAGGTGCCCAGGGCTTGCTGGCCAGCCAGTACGGCTGAGTTCCAGGTTCAGAAAATAAAGTGAGAGTGGTTGATGAAGACATTGACACCCACCTCTGACCTCCTATATGCTCATGCGTGTGTGTGTGTGTGTGTGTTGCACACGCACACACACACAGATTAATCTTAAAAATTATTTTCTTATATGATATATGATTCACTGATGATTTGTTATTTTTAGTTTGATTATGAAAAGACTAAGATTTTTGCCCCCTGGAAGAGAATGGTTAGTGATTTTTTTTTTCTGTGTACCTCTCCTATAAAATTGTCTACAATACTTCATTTTTTCACTGAAAATTAAAATATAATTGTATATCCAATTGCCAAGTAATGGTTGTCATGTTTCAGGAGAGACAGTTTTAAGTCACGGTACAAGCCTTTCATCTAGGACATTGTCCCACGTTGTATTTGGGACATCAGGACTGCTTTTTAAAAACATGCTTTATTCTGAGAGTTTTCTTTACTGGTGTGCTCTCAAGGCTTCATGATGATAAATTCTTTATATCACCTATGTCAATTTAGTATAAATATCAGCAGATATTCAAATATAATGAACTGATTATTATTTTTTTTCTATTGCTGCTTTTAATAAATGCTGCTGCCACAAGTAAATATATACAAGAATAACCAATAAATTAAGCACTCTGGACTTCAAACGAGTTACATTTTAATTTCGTCATGGTAGGAAGAAGTATGTGTCTATTATGCTCCATAAACTTCAAAACCACCCTTGGACTAAACAGCAATTAAGAATCGTTCCTTTGAACCTCAGAAGGGTGTAGCCGTGCATTTACCCAAGATCAAGGCATAGCATTCTAAAGCTAACTAAAAGGTGTACCTTCTCCTACTTCTGAGATAGGGTGCTGAGAGAACAAGAGATGCCTGGGACCTGTCAGCTTTTTGGCTCATGACTCTTCAGTGATACAAACTAAGTAAAAAAACGCAAATGAATCTACGCCCATCACACTCAGGTGGCTGAGCTCTTAGTAGCAAATCAAGCCCTAACTAGAGGCATCTGGAGAATCCCAAATATGGATTGCAGAACATCACCTGACAGCAATGAAGGTTGCTCACACGGCCACATAAACCCTTCCCACCAGGAAGCTCCCTCCAGCTCCACACTGGCCCATGTAAGCATCTCCCATAGCTGACCCCTCCCTATTTTAAATGGTTTTATTTAAATCCCATTTGGGGTTTCCAATTGTTAACTAACATATGAATACAGTGTACAGTTAGGGAAACCTATGGTATGTTTCTATATTCAAGTGTGATGTTCAAAGCAGGTAAACCTCTCTGCCTTCAAACATCTACTATCAATTTGTGTAAAAATTCAAAATCCTTTATCCTAGCTTAAAAACAAAAAGCCCCCATGGTACATCATTACCTACAGTCAGCCTACTACGCAACAGAACACCAGATGTTATTTTTTCTAATTATAACTTAGGACCGTAATCCCACCTTTCTATACCCCCTTCTCCCCTAAATCAGATTTCTTCCCCAAAAGAAATTGAGATGACTGGTAACACATTTCATTACCATAGTGATAATTTAAAGAGAGAGAGAATGAATAAACACAGGAAGGAAGAACACATTCCAGGATAGAGAACCCATGTTTACGTCCCTTGAGTTTGAAAGTTGACTTTCAGATTCCTAATGAAGAAAACCGTGCATGGCAGCTGTCATGTCAAAAGTGAAAGACAGCAGGTTCCCAGAAGTTGTCTACGCAGAATTCTGAAATAAATTTCATGCAGGAATGGCTTTATAAGTCGGACAGTGAGCTTTGTAAGAGACAATCTCGACCATAAGAAATGTCTTTGTTGGGCATCCGTCCATTCCTACAGCAATTATAGGTTGGTCACAGCTGATGTGTAAAACACTAATAAAGACTCAACAGGAACCATTAAGCAAATAGGTAGATAGTGACCCTGAGTGGGTGGTAATAATGATGTTTGGAAGGGAAGCTTAAGTGTTCTCTTCAGCCATATTGGTTTGGGCTGACCATTGGGCATCTGAGTGTGGCTATAAGAAGGGAGTTCAAGTATAAGACTGAAACTCATTGGAAAACTGAAGTTGGAGACATAGATTTAGGATTCATGGACAGGACAGATGAGTGGACTTTAAAGTCATGGAAGTGGGAGAGGTATTTCACAGAAGAAGACCGAGGTCTATGATGTAGGTACAGCAATATTTAGAAATCAAGCAGGCCAAAGGTACCAGCAAAACAGGTTGGGGGGAATGGCTACAGAGAGGCAGCAGACCAGAGAATGTAATGAGACAGCAGCCAAGAGAGGATGGGTTTTCAAAGACCAAGGCTTTCAGATACCTCTGGAAGATGGAGAGTACAGGAAAGATGAGTAGCCAATTGGTTTCACGTTACAGGTGTTACCAATGACCTTGGTGAAACAGTTTCCAATAGTTTAGGGGAGGGAAGGTAGGTTAGAGAAGATTTTTAGAGAGAATGGAAGATGGTAGGATAGAGATGTTGGAATGGAGGGAGCAGGAAGACATAAGGGCATCTAGAAAATGGTAGAGCAGCTGTGGGAAGCATTCCATCAAAGGTAGGAGCTATTATGGCTTTTATGCAGGCTGGAAGGGGAATGCTCCCACAGGGGTTGGAGGTGATGAAATAGCATCCTGTATCTGTAAGAGTCAAGTTCTTAAGAAGTCAAGGAAGGATGTGAGCCCTTAGAGAGGAGCCTGGACATGTAATGGGGGGATAGAGGTGAAAGCCACAGGTACCCATGTGAATAGGGTGGTGCATAGAATTTAGAAGATCTCTCATGAGCCACTGTCATCACTGGGAAGTTTGAAAAGAGATGGTGACATCTGATGGAGAGGCCAGCATATTTCGGTTCTAGAGCCCTTGAATGTCAGGGAGGTACGCCTGGCCTCAGAAATAGCTGGTGCTTAGAAGGGAGATAATTTCTCAGCTGGTATCTTTCCAGGAGCAAATGGAGCGGCACACACCGGGCACCCAACAGCTGAGTCACCAAAAGCTAGACAGGGACTGATCAAAATATTTGTGGCCAATGCACTATATCCCATCCTTCTGTTTCCTGTACACTACAATCACTGTAAGTAACATTTATTAAAATATTTCAAAGTATCAAGCACTGTGCTGAGTTCTTTACAAGTGTTATTATTATTTACAAGTGAATATTCCCAGCAACTAAGTGGGTAGTATATTCTATAATAATATCCCAGTTTTATTAAATAATGGACCTGGAGCTTACAATGCTAAATTATATCAACATTAGAGTTGTACAGGAGAAGGATGGAGAGTCAGCAATTACAAATCAGGCCATGCTGTTATGTGCGGAGTGTCTTAATGGGCGTCAAACCACAACATGAGGTGGCTGTGCCTGTACATAGTTTGTACATAAGTAAAACCACAAACAATTTTCACATATTTGATGTGACACAGAAAGTTAATGTTTAGACAGAAAGTCAGCCCCTGCTGGAAAATGGGAAATCTGATGTTGTCAAGCCTGTTGAAGAAAAGACTCAACCAGAGATGTGCTTGTAAGTGGTAACAACTGTTTTTTTGCAGCTGGGTGGGAAGGGACATGACTCATCTCAGCAGTTGCCCATGGCCAGGGTGTAAATACTCCCATCCTGGAGTTCAAGCTATCATGTGATCTCACCCATTTCACCAAAATTCTTGGAAACTTCTCAGTGAGTCAACTCCAGTGCAGCACTAAAAGAGCCTAGGATGAGATGTGAGACCAGCAGGAATATTTTGGGGGTATGTAGTAAGGATACCTTTGGTATATTAGAACTACTTTCTCTTGTCACACACACTCAACCTCCTACAGATCAAGTTAATGCAATGAAAAAGGAAACATCAAGTACAAATTAGAGCGATTTGACTGTATTGCTGATATTGGCATAAGGAGCAGGTATGATAGGCAATTGTATTTCAGGCCCGGTCTTTCATTTGCATTACCCACAAGATATTGAAAGGATTATGTGACTAAGACAACACCTGAACAAAGGCTCAATATAGATATTTTCATAGTAATCACTTCCTGTGGTGTGTGTGTGTGTGTGTGTGTGTGTGTGTGTGTGTGTGTGCGTGACTCCAGGCCCATGTTCTTGAACAACAGTTGACACAGCTTCCCTGAGTAGGAGCCTGAGAAGCTGTTGTTGATTTATCCAACCACGTAAGCTCCTGGGTTTTCTGTATAAAAACAATTCACTCAAAGAGACTTAGCTTAATTCCACCTAAACAAAGGATTCATTGACCTTCTAGTCTGGAGTCAGGAGCAGTAATGCTTTCCAGAGGGGAGCATTCACAGAGGCACGGGTGACTGGCAGGTGAACTTTCAGAAGCATGTCCTCCCAGTTTCATTTATGATCCATGTTAGAACAGGTATGGCTGAGATTCTGGGTGTAAAACCGGCCTCTAAGGTAGAGACCTGTCCTCTAGAACTACTTCTTAATGGCAATGCCCCTGGTGTCATATGAACATTACAACCCTTTTCTCCCCCATTTATTTGTGGGGTGGGGGGAGTGCCCCACACCACAGCATGCATATGAAGGTCAGAGTACGCCAAAGAGTCAGTTCTCTCCTTTCACCACGTGGGCCACAAGGATTGAACTTGGGTCCCCAGGCTTGTAGACAAGCACTATTACCTGATGAGCTTTCTCACCAAGCAAAACCTGTAGTCTTTTGACACTTAAATTAAAAACCTAGCCAATGGTGCCTCCAAATCAAGACATATATGTGTGTGTGTGTGTGTGTGTGTGTGTGTGTGTGTGTGTGTGTGTGAGAGAGAGAGAGAGAGAGAGAGAGAGAGAGAGAGAGAGAGAAAGAGACAGATAGAGAGATTACAAACAGCATCCTTCAAAATAGTAAGAATTAAGCCTTGTGAGAATTTATGAGCAAAAATTTATTCACAAACTCACTAAACATTTACCGAATTCTTATTCTGTGCAAATACTGTTCGGAATACTTGAACTTCACCGCTGTGTCCAAAGGATAAGCAACTTCTTTCCCTGGCCTTTCTCATGCTCTTCAGATACCCTCTTTTTATCGAGTCCTGCCTTGATCTGCTCTGCATTCCCCATCCCTGCCACATGAAAGGCACCAAAGTGATACCCACAGAAGCCTTCTTCTGACACAATGCCTAAACACATTCAGTAGAGCACAAAAAATCTTGTACACTAGTGCAACTGGAGCAGAATGAGCATGGAGGAAGTAGCCTTGAGTGGGTGCTGCCGTCTAAATCATGCAAAGTCTGCCTAGTAGGATATGGTATGGGCTTGGGACTTTACTTGGCGGGGCATCAGGACTCTGGGCAGTGGGACTAGCTCGCTGGTTAGTTATTTTCAACTTGACACAGCTAAAAATCATTTTGGAAGAAAGACCCTCAAATTGAGAAAATTCCCCAACAGATTGGCTTGTGGGCAAGCCTCTGGGGCATTTTATTGATTAATGATTGATGTGAGAGGGCCCAGCCCACTTTGTGCAGTGCCACCTCTAGGCAAGTGGTCCTAAGTTGTATAGTAAAGTAGGCTAAGTAAGCCATGGGGAACAAACTGGTAAGCAGCATTTCTCCATGGCTCTGCTTTGGTTCCTGATGTCAGGTTTCTGTCCTGACTTCCATTAATGATGGACTATGAGTTGGAAGTGTAAGCTAAAATAAACCCTTTTCCCCCAAGTTCCTTTTGGTTATGGTCTTTATCACAGTAAAAGAAACTCAAGACAACTAGGGTTACTGCAGTAAAAGTGATTGGATTCTGGACATACCAGCCAGTCGAAGTTCCCAATGGCTGGAAGGAAATATGAGAGTCCATTATAAATCTAGTCAGCTAAATGAAAGGAATTGTCCTTGGGCAAATGAGAAAGATTCTGGGTGGAGCAGTTGGTAGAGAGGAGCAGAGATGACTGGTCTTATATAGTTACCATGTTTAGTAGCAGGTTGGTGGCGTGTCCAGCTAGCAGGTTAGATCTATTCATCTAGAGGCTATAAATGAGGTCTGAGATGGAGTGATAAATTTGGAGGTCGTATGATGTTGGTGCAAGACTTCATAAGGTTACCAGTGAAGGAAATGTAAACAAAAGACACCAAGGAAAAGATAAGAAATTTACAAAGTCGATAGAGAAATGAAGGAGGAGAACCAAGAGTATGGGGTCCTGGAAGCCAAGAGAAGGAGCTGAACTCCTCCATCAGGGAAAGAGGTGTGGTCAGCGGTGGCCAGCTGTGCCCCTGCTGCTGTCTGTATGCTGGATGAAGACTGACAACAACTGTAGCTTTTAGTGCAGGTCATTTGCCACCTGGACCACAAGCAAGTAGTATTGGTGGAGCAGTGGATACTACGAAAGGCCAGCTAAGCTTAACTTTAAGAGAAAATTCTGGATGAATTGGGAGCTATAATAATAGGTAAGGACTTTATGGAATCACAGTCAGAACAGGGACTGAGGAAGAAGGCAAATGATGCTGGTGTAGTCTTTCCAAGTTGGGAGATATTAGAAAAATGCTCTCAAGTAAATTTTACATACATAGCTCTTTGTAAACACCCCCCACCCTTAGCAATTCTACTATATTCTTTACATATCTCTACCTAGGGGCTGGAGAGAGGGCTCAGAGGTTAGGAACACTTACTGCTCTTGCAGGCAGGTCAGGTTTGGTTCCCAGCACCCATATCTGGCAACTCACAACTGCCTGTAACTTCAGGACCAGGGGACCTGACTCCCTCTTTTAACCTCCTCAGGCACCCGCATGTATGTCGTGCATAGACATAAAGTCACTCACACAACAAACAAACTTGAATTATCTAAGATAATCTCTCCACATCAAGGTCTCAAATTTAATCACATTTATAAAGGCTTTCTTGTCACATAAGGTCACTACTTCCTAGGTGGGTCACCAATCTGCCAATTGTATGCAATGACTGATATATAAATGTCTGGAACACAAATCCTAGCTGGTTCTCATTATGACATTTACAAGTGTTTTCCCTTATTTCACTGTTTTCCCAGTAGGAAAGGGCACAAAGCCAGCAGACAATACGCTAGCTGCACAGCTGAAGGCAAACCTAGTCTTACATGTGAAGCACTATAGCAGAAACTTCCTCTTTAAGCTCGGCAGACAATGTCTGATGCAAATGGAGCTCCCTCTCTGGGAACACTGTCCATCTTTCCAATCCAGCTTTCACATCTAACTCTCCCTTTAGGGCCCCTCTTCCCTCCAGCACCCAGTAAGTTCATGCTGTGTGCTATGTGAAACTGTTAGTGGCATCCCCACCAGGAGGACGGGTGTTTAATTTTTAAAATAATTTGAGGGTTAGTGAGATGGCTCCTCAGGTAAAGGAGCTTGCTGCTAAGCCTGACGACCCAAGTTCAATCCCCGAGGCTGCACGGTGGGAAGATAAAACGGATGCCACAAGTTGTCCTCCAGCTTCCATACCCATGGCGCATGTTCTCCCTTCCACCAACAGATAAATAAGCATAAGGACTTTTAAAAAATAAAATTATCTTAATGGGTCCTACATGTATTTAATTTGAATGTGTAATACATATGTTGAAGAGCAAGTTGGCCTTAATAGTTTATTTCTTTGACTTCTGTTTCAGGAGGTGGTGGAGGTAGTATAATCTAACAGGAATGCTCCATGTCCAATTATTTTTTTAAGATAAAAATGAAATTGTCCTTTAAAAAAAGTTTTCCTGTGCCTTTCTTTCTACTTAGCAATATGAGCTGCTTGGTGTGCCATTAAGGAAGCTGTAGCAATGAATCAAACCTTTATGAAAAGGACCTTAGGATGGAGACTAGAGTGAGGTAGAATTTTAGGCAGAGAGCATAGGGCTGGGCCTGGGTGTGGGCAAAAGAATGGAGATGGGACATGGCAGTCCAGAAATGTGTCACCAAAATGACTGGAGGGAACCACCTGGAAGGAACTGGAAAAACTCAGGTGCCAGAGGAGGGAACCCAAGCCCAGAAGAGCAGAAGGAATGGACACCTGGAGCGCGCTTGGCTTCCCCGCCCGTCCTGCCCAGCGACATTTGGCTCTCCTCTGAGCACCTCCACCGTGACAGGTGTTTCCTCAGTGAGCCCAGAGTCTGTGCAGCACATTCCAAGGCTTTTGCTCACATCCTCCAGCTTCCTTAGTTGTGTCTGAAGCCTTTGCCTTTCTGAGCTCTCTCCTGCCCAGTCGCATGGGTCACCTTAACCTCTTGGGCTTCCTGCTGCCTCTCCAGACTTTCTTCACTCATATTCTGGATCTCTCCTATATGGCCTAGCTACAGCTGCTATAATAATAGTCCACAATCAGTGTGCTTAAGCAATGACTGTCTTAGAAACCAAATATGTGAACTTCAGGTAGTGGCAAAGCTGTGCTCCCTCTGCAGGCTACAAAAAAGTCTCCTCCCTGGCCTCTCCCAGCTTCTGCTGTTCCCCTACCCTTCTTGTGTAGAGGCATTCATCTACCTTCATCCTTTGCCTGCCTTCTTCCTGTAGGTCTCCAAACACTCAGTTTTCTGAACACATCTGCTCCTCTCCTCAGTAAGACACCAGAGTGAATTATGGACTCACCCTGTTCAAGTATGACCTCACCTTAACTAGTCATATCCACGATGACCCTGTTTCCACACAGGACACGGTCATAGGTTCCAAGGTTTAGATTCAAACATACCCCCCCTTTCTCTGTGTGTGTGTGTGTGTGTGTGTGTGTGTGTGCACACACGCGCGCGCGCGCCCGTGCACGTGTGGGTACCTGGTTATGGAGGCCAGATGACAATCTCGGGTGTGGTTCTGCAGGAACCACATACTTTGTTTATTGAGAGCTAAGCTGGTAGATAAGGAGCCCTAAGAATTATCCTGTCTCTGCCTCCCTTGTTCTGAGATTACAAGCAAACCACCATGCCTGGCTTTTGTTTTTAAAATATGGGCTCTGGGGAACAAACTCTGATTCTCATGCTGGCAATGAAAGCACTTTATTCACTGAGCTCTTTCTCTCCAGCCCTGGACATATTTTAGGGGACAACTTATAGAAGGGGCTCGTAAAGTAAGACTCCTCAGAGTCTCTAAGACAATACTTTGTGGAAAGGGAAGAAAATACTAAAATTTCTATTTCTACTTATTTTTTCCCTACAGAAGAAAAATAAATTCATTTTTTAATTACTATTTAACGCGTGGGTTGCTACTGATGACTGCCTCATTGTTAGAGCCCCATGACACATTCCATGAAGATACGGAGTTTGAGGGGACATCTAACTCTCCTAAAAACACCCGAACCAGAATGTGAGGTTGCACTTCGTTTTACAAAATCACTAATTTTCCAATTTTGTTACTCTTTTTTATGTTGACGACCAATAAGAAGTATTCTACTGTGAGATATGTATCTGGCCTAAGACCCAGTTAAAAGGCTATAGGCATGCTGGTTAAATGTTACTACCCAGGGACTCATGTGGAGGTGGGTTTAAGAGATTCTGAGGTGTAACTGAGAGACTCTGACGGCCTATGTACTGCTTAAGTTTGACTGTCAACTTGACACAGCCTAGAATCACCTGAGAAGAAAGCCTCAATTAAGGAATTTCCTAGATCAGGTTGGCCTGTTGGTATGTCTGTGGGAGATTGTTTTGGTTTCTGATTGATACAAAAAAGACCCAGTCCATTGTGGGTGACACCATTCCCTAGGCAGGGGTTCCTGAACAATGTAAGAGAGGATACAACTTGCTGAGAGCTATTTTTATTCTCTTTCCCCTTGACTGTGGATGTGACATTTTACATCCCCGCCTTGACTTCCCTGTAATAATGAACTATAACTTAAAACTGAAAGTCAATCGAGCCCTTCCTCCCATAAGTTGCTTGTTGTCAGGATGTTTTATCACAGCAACAGAAATGAAATTAGAACAACTCAATTAGGTAAAGTAGTGAAAGATGCAAAGTCAAGGCTGACTTCCCAGTTTTAAATTTGAATACATGAATACATAATTTCATGGGGGTTTTGCTTTTATTGTTACAGTGCTGGAAATGGAAGCCAGGCTCTCACACAGGCTGGGCAAGTTCCCTACTACTGAATTACACATGCCTAGCAATAATATTCTTTGACTTAGAGTGAACACTCACAGACGATGAGTTTGTCGGATAGGAAAGGTTTTGTTTGGGCTGTTAGACTAGAGAAACCTGAGCTACATCCGGGATCCAGGAAGGTGCTTGGGTCTGGAGCTGAAGATAAAGGGTTGATATCAGCAGTAGAAGGATGGTGAGGCATGGGAATGGCACTGGCAAGCCCAGGAAGTGTGCAGAGAGACACAAGCCTAGGACAGAGCTTGATAGTAGCAGAGAGAGGAAGAGGGACAATCAACAACTCCAAGGTCATGGAGGCCAAATAGCAGTTAGTACTAAGTGCAAGTGATCTGGACAGAAGTCAATGGTTGCTTTCCTTCCGTCAATCTCATACAGCTCAACTCCTCCAAATGCTCAGAGCACTTCCCAGCACTCCACCCCCACCCCTGTTGGCTCTTCATCTGTGAGAAAGCGAGGAAACCCAAGGCAACTTTTGCAGTGTGGCTGAAGACTTGATCAAAATTATTCGGGTTATCTATTTGTTCTACTTGAAATTACATTTATTTATTTTGTGAGTATGCATATGTGCACTTGAAAGACAGAGAGAGAGAGAATAACCTGTGTGAAAGTTATAATTTGTGAGGGAAGAGCACCCACGCTCCTGTAAATAACTCTTCACCTATGCTCTATAAGGAAGCCCAAAAACTTGTGTGGAAGTCAGAGGACACCAGTGGGCCTTCATTTTCTCCTTGTATTACTAGGTGGGTCCTGGGGATTGAACTGAGGTCATCAGACTTGACAGTGGGTTCCTTTTACCATCTCACCAGCCCTATTTCTTCTCCTGTCTTGGTACTTAAATGTTTGAACATTTGAACATGCAGAGAAGAAGTTGAATATTACAGCAACAAATCTCTAGCTTACCAAGTACTAGACCCACTGATGGGAGAACCAAAGGTTTATCTAAAGGATATAGGAGCTTGCATAATGACGTTCCTGGCACAGAAGTCTAAAGGGACTGCGTGACTCTTAAAGGTCATGCGTGCTCATCTCCCTGACAGACCATCTTCCTGCACCTATCTGGGGACGAAGGACCATGACCATCTGTTCCTCATGTTGCATCTTACCTGTTCCCTGCTCATTCCTGTACCTCCAGCCATTGCCCAGTAGTCCTTACTGCCATCATGAAGCTTTCTTTGGCCATTGTGACCTGTGGCTCTTTTTCCTCACATGCTGTCTGTCACTCACCTGGTTCTTGGCATGTGGTGGTTTGAATGAGAATGGCCTCCATAGATTCATATGTTTGAACACTTGGTCCCCAGTCAGTGGTCCTGCTTGGGAAGAATTAGGAGGTGTGGCCTTGTTGGAGAAGGTATGTCACTGTGGGTGGGCTTTGAGGTTTCAAAAGGCCTAGTGGATCCCAGGCCTAGTGGATCCCAGGCCTAGTGGATCCCAGGCCTACTGGATCAGGCTATAAAGCTCTTATCTACTGTTCCAATTCCATGCCTGTCTGCTTGCCACCATGATGATCATGGATTAACTCATAAAACAGTAAGCAAGTCTCCAACTAAATGCTTTCTTTTATGAGTTGCCTTGATCACGGTGTCTCTTCACATCAATAGAACAGTAAGTAAGGTGTGGTAATGTGCAGACTGATATTAATGTCACCTGATCCCATTTCCCCACTACTGTGGTTTGGTTCCCCCAAAGCTGTGTGTTCTGGAAGCTTGGCCCCCAGTGTGGTGGTACTGAGGAAACTTGGCCCCAGTTTGGTGGTACCAAGGGAAGCTTGGCCCCCAGTGTGGTGGTACCAAGGGAAGATTGAGCCCCAATATGGTGGTACTGAAGGAACCTTGGCCCCAGTGTGGTATTGAGGTGAGAGAACCTTGAAAAGGTCAGGACTCGTCAGATGTGACAGAGTCTTTAAAGTTAATCCTGGATCTCTTCCTGGACCTTGAGAGTTGGTTGTAATAAGAGAACCTTACACCACCCCCACATCTCTCTAGCTTCCTTCCTTGTATACATGCCCTTTTCGTGAATAGTCATTTCCTTTCCCCTTTCTCTAACATGTGACAAACGAGCAGGCCCTTACCATGTTGGAGCTGCTGAGACCCTGTGGTTACAGGGTCTCTGTTCATTGGCCAGAATCAGACATTTGATTATAACAACACAAAACAGAAACAGAAAGAATTCTTCAGGACAGTTGCTGCTGTAGGGAATATGTCGAAAGCCTTGATGTCTTTTGTTCATACCTTTAAAAATGGAGTACTCTCTGTCTTTGGTGTAGATATTATGTAATAAACTACTAAGGGCATAATAAGATATAAAACATTGACTTGTGAAGTTGATTAAGGCATATTTAGAGCGAAAGGTTATTCTAGCCAATGAGTTTATTCTGAAGTAATTCTTTTTTTAAAGATGTATATATTTTGTGTGTATGTGAGTGTTTTGATAACATATGTGCCACATGCATGCAGAGCCCTCAGAGGCCAGGAGAGGTCATTGGATCCCCCTGGGCTGGGATCTGAAGCTGGCTCCTCTACAAGAGCAGTAGATAAATTAAAATTAAAAAGAGGGTTTCATTCTATAAATGTCTACCCGCAAATGACCATAAGGGATCACATTATTCCTTCATCCATCCAGTGATTCTCAGAGCACCTTCCAGGTGCTGGAAAAAGTGGTCAAGTCTTAGTGACATTTCAGACTCACAGCTTTCCAGTTCAGTGGCCTGGTTAATGTTCTTGTCACTACCTGCTGTGAGTGACTGTTCTCCAAGGCAAGGAACCACCATCTTGGGGAGTTCAGCTGTGCCCCTTTCAGAAGGATCATATCCCAGCTGGACTGCTGACTCTTTATTTCCTGTCATGGAGGGTGAGTGTACTGGAGAATACAGCCACCTCCTACCACCTGGCATAGGCAACTCTGCCTTATAGCATGTGGCCTCAAAGAGGGAGGGACTGGAATGTGTAGTCTGGGAAGACTATACAGCTACAGGGAAACCCTCATCCCTGCTGGATAAAGGCTTTCTAGGTGTGGATTGTTGGAGGGAAGAGCACCCACACTCCTGTAAGGAACCCCTCACCTATGATCTGTAAGGAAGCCCAAAAACTCATTTGCTCTCCAGAGTGAAGTTGACAGAATAGTCCCTTGGTTTGCTGTGAGACGTTAAGAGAAGAGGTAGATGTCACTTACGTCTCCCTCTAGGAAGGAATCTTAGCAACACTACCCATAGCAATTAGTGCCCATTCAACTCATGTGAAATGAACCTCATTTTCTCCTTTCTCCTGTAGAGGTTAGCCATTAGATTTTGTTAAACCGTATAAAGGTGTTTTATTTATTAAAGGTGCTTCCAGATGTCTATAACATGTAGAGGGTAGCCACTCTACCAGATTTTGTATCTCCCCAGAGTCTAGGGCTGTACCCTGAACACAGGCTGGTGCTTGGTGCCCAGTTACAGTCCTTAATTGACCAGTCCATTGGCACCAAATGTACAAACACACAGAAGTAGGTTGGGCGTGGTGGCCCACACCTACAATCCCAGCACTCAGGAGGCTGAGGCTTGGCTGTGATATAAAACTTGTCTCAAAACTACCCCTCCAATAGAAGCATATGAGTGGACATCCCTCCTCTCAGGAAAGATTCAGAATGACTGAATGAAGAGTTAAGTGCCAAGACAAGCAACGTCTTGGAAACTGTGCTTCAATGTAAATAAATGCAGGACTCTAGTTGCCAACCTTTGGCCCTCAGGTCTCTTGTAATCTACGACAGGTATCATTACACACACATACACACACACACACACACACACACACACACACACACACGTAGGGGGCTCCCACTTCATATTTACATGCTGCAGTCCTCTCCCTGATAGATCACTATACTTCAAGATGAGAGAGCACACAGACAAATTGGAGCCCAGGTGGGCAGACACCTCAGGTTAATTGACTTCTTTAGAGTGCTTCCAGAAAATTAGTAAAGGCATGAGAAACAGTTCACCTTGGTAACGAATACCTGAGAGGCAGGAACCAAAGCCTTCCGTATCAGATTCTTGCAATTGCCTAAGTGCTGTAGGCAGCTGTGTAGCACCAGCCACACCCTTGACACTTTGCAAGGGCATAGGACACAGAACATAAAGAATGTCTGAAAGGACTGCACCTTCAAATTAAATCCAGACATTTTTATTTATCATCATCACACAAGAATGGAGACAAGGACACAAATTCCGTATAGGTCACTTCTTAAACAAGTTGCTTCACTTCTGGAGGCTTTGATGTGAACGAATGAAGACAGAACTACAGCATCCTGAAGGTGCCCTGCTCCTGCTGTGTTTTGCTATGCTCCCGTATTCAGATGGTGACTGCTGAGAGCAGTTCTACCTCAAGGGCTGAGTTGTACCACTGCCCCAGTCCTGCATCCTCAGGGAATTGGACAGGCGTTTGCTGCCCACGAAGGGAAGCAGAAAAAGGAATGACTTCCCCATTAAACCTGGGGGGAAGCCCCAAAAGGTTGGCACTACTGTAAGGCTGCCCTAAAGGCTCTTCCTCTGCAGGAACGCCCCTCCGCTCTGACTTTCCCCTTTGGACCACAATTCTTCAGTCACCCCAATTCCTTTTCTATCTTTGAACTTGGGTTCACTAACATTAAGAATGCTATCTGTCCACTCCTTAAACTCCTGGGAAGAGGATATGTAAAATGTCTCAAGCTCTTCTGGGAAATATTTTCATATAAATGATCACAGTGCTTAAAATATTCATTTGCTTTTACCACATAATCAATCCTATATCTAGTAATCAATCTTTTTTTTTTTTTTATATTTAGCCCAGACTGGCCGCATTTTATGTAACCAAAGATGAACTTAAGCTTTTAAAAATATTTAATTACAGTGCGTGCGTGCGTGCTTGCGTGCTTGTGTGCTTGCGTGCGTGTGTGCTTGCTTGCGTGCGTGTGTGCGTGCGTGCGTGCGTGCGTGCGTGTTCTAGCACCTCCCAAGACCTTGAGGCTGTGTCACCTGAACACACCAATCAAGGCAGAATTGCACACAAATCACTTCAAAGAGTGGCTAGAATCTTAGGTGAGGGTCTAATGACCCTCCCTAACCCCTCTTCTGAGGAAATGTCAACAGTCCACAGGCCTCTCCTGATGGTCTCTTGCAAGCAGGCACAGCTGATTTGATCATGGCAGCTGTCTTGTTTGGAGGACCGTACTCCAGAACACTTGTCTTGTAATATTCCCTCATGCATGCCTCCCAAACTGTGCCATTGGGATCAGCAGATCTCAACTTGTGAGTAGAGACCATAGAAAAGCACATGTTTCTGATGGTCTTAAAAACTGAGACACCTCTCAGTAGCAAGGTTACAGTTATGAAGTAGCAATAAAAATATGGTTTTATGATTGGGGGTCACCATGACATGAGGAACTATATTAAGGTGTCACAGCATTAGGAAGGGTGAGAACCATGTGCGTGTAGAGGTCAGAGGACAACTTTCAGGAACTGGTTCTCTCCTTCTACCATATAGGACCCAGGGATGGAACTCAGCTGCTCCCGCTTGGTGACAACAGTCCTTACATGCTAAATTATCTTGCAGGACTCACTTTGAACTTTTGATCTTCTTCCACCCACCCACAGTGCTGGAATTACAGGTGTGTTGCACCTTACACAGTTTATGAGGTACTGGGGGTTGAGCCCCGGGGTCCAGGGATTCTAAGCATGCACTCCATCAATCAAGCTACATCTCTAGCCCCACACATCAATCTTAAGTAAATAATTCTAACTGTAGTTAAGGATAAGAATGTACAGCACTGAGTTACATAATTTTGGCAGTGAGTGGGAAATGCAATCATTCTAATCTACAATAGAGGATTATAGCCAAGTTACAATACGTTGAAATGATGGAATATTCTGTTGAGAAATCATGGAAACAATTTGGAATTAAAATTTTGTGATTGATTATTTCTCAGAATAAGTAGAGAGAGAGAGAGAGGAAGAAAGATATGAAGTTCATTGTATGGTGTAATTTCAACTCAGTAGACAAAAAAAGAAATAGAATAAATATTGAAAAGAAGTGTAGTAAAACGTTAACTATTATTTCTGGGCTTTAGGATATCTCTATCCTTATATTTTTACTGGTAAGCTTTTATTGCTGTCAAAATTAAAAACAGTATTCAAATTCAAATATACAAGCCTGAATGAAAATACATTAGCATGAAGCCTTCCAGTAAGAGGGGTAAGGATGTTTTATGTATATATATATATATATATATATATATATATATATATATATACACACACACATGCACACATATGTGTATGTGTAGATAAAGATACATTTCCCAATTGTATATTATTTATAGAATCAATGAAAAAAATTTAAAATACACAGGAAGATAATTGTCATCAGTTCCTGCCCAAGCTTTCCCTCTCAAGGTGGCCCTGATGAGCTTGTTCATTAGCAGCAAGATGGCCTGCCAAAGTGGTGAGGGTAAGATGTGCTTGTCACTAAATTTAGACTGCAGGTGGCAGGAAGGACTCTGGGGGAAGGATTAAAGCTCCAAGGGGGTGGCTGCTCAGGAAGTCTCAAGAACCTAAAGCTGGGCTGTGCTGTTGAGTGGGAATGTCACTTCCAAACATCTCAGACAGCTGTTGCTGTCTCCTTGGCCCTGGGGATGGGAGGTGAGGACGCGTCTCCACAGCCGCTCCGCGTGTGAACCTTCAGCGGGACTGTTGAGAGTAGGAGCCAAGTGGCAGGTGACCCAGCTCAAGACATTTGGGTGACCTGTTTATTCCCAAGGCTGGCAGACCCCAGCTTCTGTGAAGTCATGTTCCCCAGGGACATTTGCAGGCAACAGGAACAAAACCCGGGAAACATCTGAGTGACTTCTCAAACACCTGGCATCCAGTTGAAGAGCAAAAGTCCCGAAGTGTGAGTCATATTGACTTTCCAGCTTCTTCCATTTCCCAGTAGGATACTGGACAAACTGCTTTCCCCACTTACCACACTGGACCCAGTGTATCTGCAATACAGGTTACATGAATGACCTGGGCATTGCGTGAAGGAGCTGGGCAGGTGGGCCTTATCCAGCGGGGCCCTGGGGCAGGCTCACAGGAGCACCTCCTAGGAAGAGACACAGTAGCATTCCCGGTGTCCCCATCACAACCATATCCCTCTGGTGCTAAGGAAACCCCATCTTGCCCATATAGGCTCCTTTCTGACTTTCTCCAGGGAAGGCAGATTCCAACACAGGATCCAGTCCACAACTTAGCCTTACTCAGTCTGGAAGGGTGTCCAGTGTTGGGATGAGGGAAAGCAGAGTCCCCACCATACATCAGTTGGTGGGATGATGGGATCTGCTTTTTTCTCTCTGTCTCACAGTCATGCTTCCTCTGAAGTATTTCTAGCTCAGCCTCAACCATGTTATTATATTATCTTTTAAAATGTGGAAACCCCCCCTCCCCAATTCCCACCAGCCTTACCCTACTGCACTGCCTCTGGTCACAGGCAGTGGAGTCAGCCTTGGATTCTAACCAACTACAAGAATCAAGGGAACCCCAGGAGACCTCAACATAAAAGGAAAAATAACAGCACACCAAGGCATTTCCCAGGAGCCAGCCAGAGGAACATGGAAGCCCACACAAACTGCTGAGTGTGGGAGAGGGGTGGGAGAGCTTCCGGAAGGGGGGTGGTCCTGAAAGGAAAGATAAACAGAAAAGAAAAACAGCTTTCAAAGGAGAGGGGATGAGAGTGGCATCTACCTCCCACTGCCCAGAGTAGGTAGTTACCAACATGCAATGTTAACCAACTACCCTGGGTCATTCTGCGTCTCTGTGACCTCGGAGTACACACAGATATTTGGTGCTTTTACTAATAGAGACAGAGCACGCCAGGAGTTAAGCCCAGTGATCAGTCCGCAGTGGGAATTCAAGAAAGGGACAGTTTATGCAATCAGTTGCTGCCTGGCTTCATGGGGTGTGTGAGTGGGTGGGGATGGAGTTCACCTCCCAGTCCACCGAGCCCATCAGCAACCACTGCTCAATCTGATGGGGCACTAGTGTGCTTCTTCCCTTCTTCCCATCGCCATCAAGTTAAGCCATCTGTCTGCTACAGCTAAGTTAAAATGGAGTTTTGGTAGGATACTTACGTGGGTGCTGTGGTTAAAGAGAAATTCCTTTGAAATGATGTCTGAGGAGAAAGTCAAAATAAGACCAGGAAGCAGCAGGGAGGCTGAGCGGTTGGGGAGGGTATTTTTGGAGAGCACAGCCTCCCAGATGAAGGGAGATGTTCCTTCTCTAGCTGTGCCTGCAGGGCTACCTCCTGTCCTCCAGCCCACAGGTGCCCTGCAAGAGGACTGTCTGTCCCACAGGATGCTTGAGCACGCCTGAGTTCTAGTGAGCACACTCAGCCCCCTCCTCTTTCAAAATCAATGTTTATAAAATTGCTTCTTTTCCATGGTGGTATTGATAGAACAGTTTGGAACGAAGAAAGATTAAAAGATTAAACATTAAAAAATTGCTTCTCTATATTTAAAAAGTGGTATTGCTCATTACAGGAAATGTATACAAGTAAAAGGAGAAATGGTCAAATACCTGCAATCCCACTAATTTTAAACAATCACAGTCAAGACCATCTTAGATATCAGAATACTCTATTCAATTTTAAAATTATGTCTGCGCACATATATACACACACATGAACATGTATGTTTGTGTATGCGTAACACAAAATAGACATAAATGTACCTTTTTCAAGCAAAAAACAAGTTTATCCTGTAATGATGCTTTTGCAGCTTTTCCCTTTTCGTTTTGCCAGCTCCTGTTGCTATGGATACATCTCTCAGCATCATTCTGACAGCTTCCCAGTTACATATCCCTTTAAATACTCTATACTGGTTTAATGAATCCCATCTTTGATAGATAGGCTGTGGCAACTTTCTCTCTAAATGTTGTAATGGCGGCCAGGGAGATAGTTCAGTCAGCAGAGTATCTCACAAGCATGAAGACCTGAGTTCCATCCCCAGGACCCACATTAAAACTGAGACACAGTGGTGTGTGTTTGCAATCCCAGCACTGGGGATGTAGAGTCAGACAGATGCCTGGGGTTCACTGGCTAGCTAGCCTCAACTCATCATCCAATCTCAGAAGCTCTCTTGCTTTACATCAGAAAAATTCAACCCAGAGATCAGTTTAAAGAAGGACATAAACATCAAAAGATGGAGCTGGGGACGTGATAGATGACCCATACCCGGACTCCACATAAGTACAGTGCTGTTTGCACTGTTCGAAGAAAGGAAAGGGCTTCTTCATCCTCACATGACAGTCAGAAACACCATCCATGTGACTGGGACCCACAGTGCTAACTCAGCTTCCTCAAAGAGCTTCTAATTGAAAGTCCTTGATGGGAATCACTCATCTGCTGGAGTCTCCGGTCTGAGACTCTCTTGGAATGTATGCTGCATCTCCGTCCTACGCATCAGCACCCACTGTCAGCATGCATGGAATCTGTGGCTCAAGGCCTTCCTTCTCATCTAGGGGCTTCAGGTGGATTGGAATATAAACGGTTCTGAAGTTTTATGGGACTTTCCAGACGCATTATTACGCAAGACTACTTTTTACCTAACATCTCTGCTCTGAGGGTATTTGGGAGCAACAATCCAAGGGCCTTAGAAAAAAACACAAATTATCATATTTATTAGAAAGCAAGTGGGGATTCCCCCAACCTGAGCAGCTCAATTTAAATTGAGACATCTGGGGGCTGGAGAGATGGCTCCACAGCTCAGCAACAAGAGCACTTGTTGCTCCTGCAGAGCATCAGAATTTGATTCTGTTTCCTGGCTAACAAAACCTCTAGCCCCAGGGAATCTGACACCATCTTCCTGCCTCTGTGGGCACTTGTGTGTACACACACACACACACACACACACACACAGATATATACAACACACATCATTAAAAATAAAATAAATCTTTTAAAACGTTAAATGAGACACTTGGTAGCTGAATCTATAAACTAATAGCCCTTTCCAAGGAGAGAGTTCCCAGGGTGGCGAGGAGTTGCTGGGGCAGAAAGCAGGTTTGTAAGGGAATGCATTGTGGCATAGAGGAAACAAGAAGGTGTGTGTGTGTGTGTGTGTGTGTGTGTGTGTGTACACATGCTCGAGTGCAGCCTGGGGTGAAAGCACTGACTTGCAGTTCTGCCAATATGGGCTATGTGGCTTTATTTCTTTCTCTGGTCCTATCTTTTAACACTTAAAGAAGAGCCACCATCATCTTTCTCTGGCTTTCCCATTGTTTTCTTGAACATCCTATAAGATTTCTACTAGCATGGTTCTGAGAATTCTTTTGTGACTTCCCCTAGTGTTTAGTGATTGCAGAATCTTATAGACAGGTTCCCAGCAATTAATCCCATACTCTGAAGAAACAGCCATTCAAGCTTTGATGTCACAGTTGTCAGAACGGGAAACACAGTGGAACACACTAACAGTACCAGGATGAGACAGAAGGATCACTAGGAATTGCTGGCCTGACAGTCTAGCCCAGTCAGTGAGCACTGGCTTTGGTGAGATACCCTGTTTCAAAAAGTATATAGAAAGAGATTGAGAAAGATACCTGATGTTGACCTCTGGCCTCTGTATGCTTGTCTGCATGCAGGCACAGGCACACATACATGCACACAAATATATTCTCACACAAAACAAACAAACAAACAAACAGCCATGAGTCTCCCACTTACCAGCACAAAGGCAAGATGGCCATATCCTGGATTTCCAAAGACAGCATTCTTTCCTGGTTTGATGGTTTACTCCCTCCAAACCAACCATTGAGAATGCTTTGAATTTCTCTGCTGTATCTCATTTTCTTTTGAGTAATGCTGAGCCTTTTTTCCCAGCATGAAGAACCTGGCTGGATCATTCACAGGATGCAGATTGACCCTGCAAAGAGAATACACATTTATCTGGAGAGCATGGATTGAGAATCCAGCACCTGGGAGAGGTTTGATTTTCCTCATTCACTTGAATATGCAGGAAAGAAACCTTAAAAGTGCTTATCAGTGGAGCTGCAAAGCAGGAGTAGAAACCTCAGGAAGGGTTTGAAGGCAGCCTTCCTAGACCCGTGAACATCCTGAGTTTCCATTCATGGTGAGCCAGGACCTGGAATCAGAAAGCCAGAGCTCTGCTGCCAACCTTGTAAGTCACTGAGGGAGTGAATGCCCCATTCTGGGCTTGTTTCTCTGTTACACCCTGGCCGGCTGAAGAGTTAGTGGGGTGATCTAATAGGAACATGAGCCTACTTGACAAGAAGGCTCAATACCAGCATTAGCAGGAGTCACGGCTGTTTATTCTCTGAGTGAGCTGTCTCTTTGTCATCACACTGGAGAGCCTGTTTGGGTCATAAGTATTTGACCTTTGAACTTTTGCTCTGGACTGGAGCAGCTGTGGGTGGCAGGAATGTGGGGAGGTAGGAAATATCAGAGTCAGCAAGCATGGGCCTCGGTCTCAGGGTTGGCCAGGCTTCCAGAAGGAAAAAAAAAACAAAAAAACTCAAGTAGCTCTTTGTGGTCACAGAGCATACACTTCTGTGGTTGTTTCCAGAGTTTTAGAGTCTGAAGAAAAGCCTGGAAGGACTCTTATCACTGGGGAATCAATAAGGTACTTACTGAGCCTCAACTGCACACAGCAATGTGAACGAGGACCAGGAGGAATTGCCTGAATAACTCCATAGCCTTTGCCTGTCTAGCAGACACAGAGACAATGACACACAGACACACCAGGATCTTTTCATCCAGTCTCCCAGACAGAGGATTCAGTGTGTTTGGGGTGTCCTTCTTCTGCCTTCCCACCACTTCAGAGCTTTTCCAATCTCCAGAGTTCTTCCTGATGACCTTGTTTTCTTGTGCTCACTGCCGAGTTGAGTCTGGCTCATATTAAACATGTGGGGAGTTTTTGATTGGCCAAATAACACCCTGAGTGGGGTCTATTGTTACATCATAGCTTCCAATGAGCCATGCCTTTCTGAATCCCTGTTCTTATGTTATCCTTTATATGTTGATGCTGGACTTTGTCGCATGATTTGCTTTGGCCAATGAGAACTTTGTAAACATGAAAAAAAAATCAGAAGCTAGAAAATTACTTTTATACTGGGATAGTCCATGTGAACTTAGGAGCTGTTAGAGACACCTGGCCCAGTCAACAGACAGCTCTAAAGACCAGTCATGTGAGACCATTTGACATTCTCCAGTCTCCATAAAGATGGCTGAAGCTTGGGGCCAGGCAACATCAGCAGAATTGCTTGGCCCAGCAATTGGCTGTCCTTAGAATTATGAACAAACTGGCTGGCCTGGAACATTTGGAGGCCGAGGCAGGAAGACTGTGAGTAGAAGGCTGGCCTGGGCTACAGAAATAGATTTTGACTCAAAAAAGAAAATCATGAACAACCTGAATTACAATTTTAAGCTACTGAAATTTGGTTATGTTATATAATAACAGATCATTGAGATGTTATATCTGTAAAAACATTAATGGTAGTCTTTAAGTCAAGAATAGGAAATATGCCATATTCCATGTACCAAGTTTGATTGTAGTGCTTTCTTAGAGGGCTTTCTTTTCTTTCTACCTTTCTGGCTTTCTTTCTTTCTTTGAGATTGTGTGTGTGTGTAGTACTCATAGAAGTCAGAAAATGTCATAGAATCCCCAGGAATTACAGGTGGTTGTGAGCCAACCAATATGGGTGCTGGGATCTAAACTTGGATCCTCTTGTAAGAGCAGAAAGTGTTATTAACCACTGAGCCGTCTCTTGAGCCCCTTGGAGTGCTTCTTGAGAAGAGTGTATAGGCAAATAATGGGAAAAGAAAGCCATGTTTCATTGGAAATGTGCTCAAACAAGATGGGCTGAAGTGCATGCTAGATATTTCTCATCTTTGTTCCATATTATCAATTAGACAGAAGCCAATGAGTATGGAAAGCAAAATTATTAAGATAAGAGGGCTAATTGGTAAGGAATGCTGGCAGTGAGTGAGGCCACAATTCCCGGGAGCAGTGATGGTGAAAGCAGATCTTCAGAAGAAAACCCAGCTAGACAATGTTTGTGTCACTGGGGAACACACTTATGTGCTGAAGAGACTCCTCCCCCAATCTATCATTCTGGTTGGCTCACCAGGATGCCTAGGGATTGATTGCATGAGTTGGTTTCCATGGTGAAAGATTGTCTAGATCAAGTTAGCCTGTGGGCACATCTGTGTGAGGGGAGGTATCTTTATTATAATATATAACTTGATATAGGGAATCCTGCACTGAAATTCTCTCTCAGAGTGATTCTAGATTCTGTTAAGTTGACAACTTAACACTGACCAGCCAGAGGTTTCTTCAGTTCTCTGGCTATGATGCCAAAAACTTGGAAACACCTAGTCCAGACAGTGACCACTGATAATACATCCACCCAGTCATCCACCCAGTCATCCACCCATCCAAAAATTACTCATTCTATGGCATCTATTTAGTCAGTCAATCTTGATTTGCACTCAGTTGATGCTTCCGAGAAGTCTCAAAGGTGATAAAGGATTCAGGAATCTAGGTGAGAGACCAGACCTGGTCTAGTTGAGGGAAGAACTGAGGATTAGCAGAGCAGAGGTGATAGAGAAGAGGTGAGTCACAGAGAAGAGGAGATGTTAAAGACAGAAAGTAGATTGAATAGCTACCTTGTCTGTGGACAACGGAAGAGAAAGGGACCGGGGTGATACACACACAATTATCATCAGCTAAGTATTTATTAGTGTCTGGCTCATGATTATCAAGGCTCACATTTATTATCCACTTTAAGCATGCCAGGCACCGTTCTAGATATTTTATGGACAGAACTTTGATACTTCTCACAACCCAGTTGGGGTGGCTATGGTAGCTGTGTCCATATTTCAGATGAGAAAATGGAGACACACAGAGAGAGGACTAGCTTGTTCTAGGTGATGTAGTTTAGTAAGTGGAAAGGGTGGGGCGACTCTTTGGTGTCCAATTCAGTGCTGAGTGGGTGCCTCCCTCAGAGACAGGAAGTGAAGGAAGAAGATACACAAAACAGATGTGCAATTGGAGATGCCTGGGATCACGCCGGGGAGCTCAGGAAGGCAGTGTGTGCCTAGGCAGGGGGCCAAGGAGAGCAACTGCACTGGAAATATCAGTTTGACACCATCAGCTTGGTCATGCATGTGGTGGTAGAAACCATGAACCGGGGACAGAATGTCAAGGACAAAATCAAGCACAGGATCTGGAGAAAGCCCAAGAGCCAAAGGGCCTGTGGAGGAAACAGAGCCAGAAAGAACTTTTAGGGAGGAATGGCTAAAAGGCTGAGACAGGCACCAGCAACAAGCATGTGGTGGCACAGAAGGGGAGAGAGGAGAGTCTCAACCAGCGGACAGTGTCGTGTGTGTGTGTGTGTGTGTGTGTGTGTGTGTGTGTGTGTGTGTGTGTATGTCCATGACACGGAGGGATGGATACACTGAGCGAGCTGTAAAGCTGCTACTGAAGTGCACACTTGAGATTGAATGCCTGGGGCCTTCAGCTCTGGAAGCACCTGGGTCAGGGCATCAACATGGTACAACAGAACCCCAGTGCTTCATGAACCTGCAAATTCCCGAGGCCTAGTCCTAAGACTTGAATTCATAAGATGTGGTGCTCAGTCCCAGGAATCTGACTGTTTAACAAGGTAAGGTAAGATGGTATTCCTTTCTCTACCTGCTCCACATTCTGGCTTCTTGTTAAATGATCCATGGTCTCTGCTTTGGGAGATCAACATGTGAGCGGCCGACCTTTTCAGTTCATGTCTGCCCCCAGGGCCTTGCCTCACAGGCTGTAGGAGACCATCATATTCAAAATAAAAAAAATGAGCAAAATCTCTCTATCTCTGTCTCTGTCTCCAGTCCCCCTCCCCACACATTCATGTACCCAAAACCTAAGAGAAAGCCACTTGCTTCCAAAGTAAACACACATCTATAGCCATATCACCTTGAATGCACCCATTCTCTTCTGGTCCCAGAAGCTAAGCCGGATTGGTCCTGGTTAGTGCTTGGATGGGAGAAATAAACACAATTAAGTGCCCATAAACACAACTAATCCAAAGGGGTGGGGAAGCAGAACAATAAAATGGTTCTAAACCACTAGAGTAAATGCAAATGCATTTATTCTCAGCATGTAGGGGGCATAGAGGGGAAGGATGAGAACCGTGGGAACAGAAGCAGATGGACCAACCATGAGAGCACTGGCAGAGCCACACATGGCTGCCTTTGGAGCATCTTCCACATACACTAAGGGATTTGAACTTGATCGTGAAGAACTGGACCACGATCACGTGGTTTTTGAAGTAGGGACTCTGTATTGTATTTTCGAGAGCTCAGGAGATCAACTGTAGGAAGCTGGGAGATCTCTCAGTCTCCTACAGCATCCAGCAGGGTGATCTCCAACAGAGTTGGTGTTTATCTAGGGCCGACAAACACAGATCTTGGAGTCTGTCTCTTCTAAGTCAAGGAAGCTGAACACTACAGTGTGGGAAATAAGCCTCGGGGAATGAGGAGTGGGAGAGGAAGGAGGGACACCACTCAGTGCAATTCCTCAAATGGAGAAGGGGGAGTGCATGGAATCATTCCTTTCTTTATCTAAATATGTATTTAAAATAAGCACAGAAAATAAAGTTGACTCTTTGCAGGCTAGGCTGGGGAGGAGAACTAGAAATGTACAAAAAAAAAGTAGGAAAAATAAGCAGAGGAGAAAAGAATATAAAAGCAGGAAGTCTGCAGGGAGCAATTCCCTTTGAGGTCATGAGCAGAGGCCCCAGAGGTTGATTCTCTGCAGGCTGTGGGGTGTGGAAAGGAAAGCAGGAGTGTGAGCCTTCACTTGTAGCCTTGGGCACTAGAACAGGGCAGAACTCGGCCAATGCCAGAGGCAGCTGGAAAATTTGAAAGCTATTTGTAGATGGGACGGGTGTGGGGTTGTCTCCAGGCTGCTCGCCCTGGGGTGGGAGGAGTGGAGAGGGAAACAGGGAACTGAGGTCAAAGATGAGTCCTAGTTCTCCCACTGAGGAGCTGGGCTCATTTTTTTTTTTTAAACCAGGACTGAGTGTAGTTAGGAAGGTCTCCCTGCATGGGTGGCCTAGGGACGAACTAATGACAGCTATGACATCAGTAGGACCTGAGACCAGGAAGAAAGAGTGGTTTATGTATTTATTTATTTTTAAAATGTCTAACAATCCATTGTCCTTCCAGCTAAGCCCAGAGCCTGAAGGACTGTGACCGCCCAGAGAGGCACTTTTGCTTCCTCATCCACAGGGGGCTTCAGTGGTAGCTCTGAAGGCAGAAGGTGTGGAGGCACAGGGGACTAGAAGGGAAAAAAAAAGCTGAGAGTCCTGGTGTGGATAAGGAGCTAGGACTTCCTGTCTGTGCGAGAGTGTGCCAGAGGACAACTTTGGTGTTGTTCCTCGGGTGCCATGCACCTTTTTCCTTTGAGACAGGGTTTCTCATTGGCCTGATGTGCACCAAGTAGATAGCCAGTGAGTCCCTGGGATCTGTTTATCCTTCCCCAGTGATGATTTACAAGCATGCGCCACCATGTCTGGCTGTTTTCACTTGAGTGGTGGGGTGGAGAAGTTCTCTCTCCTTATAGCACCGTGTGCGTGTGTGTGCGTGTGCGTGTGTGTGTGCATGTTGCATGCATGACTGCAGTTGTGTGCTCTCGTGTGAATGTCAGAGAAGGCACTGAGTGTCTTACCTATCCCTTTCTGCACCATGGCCGTCAGACAGAGGCTCTAATTGAGCTGGAGGCTCACAATTTCCATTAGGCTCCATTTCCCCCAGTGCTGGGGCCACAGCCATGTGCAGCCATGCCCAGCTCTGTATCTTAGTGCTATGGAGTCACACGCAGGTCCCCTGGTTAGTTATTTCTCTCTGCTTCCTGTCTATCTATGAGGTGAACAGCTTCCTCCACATACTCCTGCTGCCATGATGCTCTGCTCAGGGCATGGGGCCAAGCAGCCACCACAGAGGAACCCTCTGAAGCCAAGAGTAAAATAAGGGCTTATTGATTAATAAGACAAGAAGCCGCTGATATCTACGTCTCCACAAGTCAATTTTCCAGAATTGCCCACTTGGTGGGGAGGTGAGAATTAGATGGAAATGGAAATGTTCTGGTCAGGGACTTGTTTGCACAGCAACCAAATGAATCTACTTACTATCTTTATGGACAAAAATGTTGTAGTTCTCAGACCAAGCCTAACTTTCCAAGACTCAGTGAACACACAGATGTCAGTCAAGAGGCCTTGCTCTTCTCAACTTTTTTCAGTCACTTTGAATTTTTTTTTTTTTTTGGTTTTTCGAGACAGGTTTTTTCTATTGTAACTCTGACTGTGCTCACTCTGTAAACCAGGCTGGCCTTGAACTCACAGAGATCCACCTGCCTCTGCCTCCTAAGTGCTGGGATTAAAGGTGTGTGCCACTGTCTCCAGCTTGACACTTTGAATTTTTATGATCTATCTCTGTAAAAAGATAAAGGGCCAAAACCAAACCAAGAAAAAACTCACCTATACTTCCTTCCTCTTCCATCCCCAGGTTCAACCACAGACTTTTGGATCAAATCCAGGTCTGAGCCTTGCTCTGTAAGGACCTCTGGTGTGTCTCCACCTGGTGGTCTCCATGTGTTACTGCATGT
Organism: Cricetomys ansorgei; assembly: GCA_026225945.1. Classification (NCBI taxonomy): domain Eukaryota; kingdom Metazoa; phylum Chordata; class Mammalia; order Rodentia; family Nesomyidae; genus Cricetomys; species Cricetomys ansorgei. The sequence goes on along the minus strand of JAMJFZ010004023.1, from coordinate 14,108,364 downwards.
TCATGCTTCTGCATCCTGTATTTGTGGTGTCCACTCTGTATCAAGCACTGTGTGTGCAGAAATTGTAGTCATTTCTTCATATTAAAACAAGGGTCTGTCTATATAGTTGGAAGCTCCTTCTGGAGTAGTGGTAATTGCACTCTAGATGCCCGATAGCTGCTGTATTATAGGGAGCCATAAGCATCATAACCAAAAGCAACTTGGGGAGAAAAGGGTTTATTTGACTTACATTTTCACATCACAGTTCACCATTGAGGAAAGTCAGGCAGGCAGGGGAGGAACTAAGAAGGAACATGGAGTGAGAAATTGAAAGAGAGACCATGGAGGAATGCTGCTTACTGACTTGCTCCCTCTGGCTTGTGTTCAGCTTGCTTTCTTATACAACCTGAAACTATCTGCCCAGAAGATGGTACCACTCAAAGTGGGCTAGGTGCTCCTACATCATTTATCTTTTTGAGGGGGGGGGCTGGTTTCAAGACAAGATCTCACTATGTAGCTGGCTTCAAAACTCACAGAGATCCACTTGCCTCTGCATCTCAAGTTCTGGGATTAAAGCAATTCAGGGTAACACCTGACATTGACCACTGACCTTTGGCTGTGTGAGTGTGAGCATGTGTGTTCAGTATGCTGGTATTTGGGCACATTAGGTATGTATGTGTATGCACGAAGAGTTCTAAGGGCAATCTCATTTCTCAGTAATCCTATACTTTATTTATTTGTTTGTTTATTTGTTTATTTATTCATTTATTTATTTTTGAGCAGGATATCTCATTGACCTTGAATTTGCTAATTAGGCTAGACACTATCTGGCAGGAAATCCAAGATATTTACCTGTCTTTACCTCCCCAGTGCTGGGATTACAAGTATATGCCACCACACCAGATCTCCCCCCCCCACCTCACACGTGCGCGCTCACACACACACACACACACACACACACACACACACACACACGGGGCAGGGGTGGGCAGAGGAGGACATCAGGTGTGCTGCTTTATCACTCCCTACCTTACTTCCCTGGGACAGGGAAATCACCATTTTTAGGCTGGGCTGGTTGACCAACAAGCTCCTGGCATATGCCTTTCTCTGCCTTGTAACACTAGAGTGACAGGCAATTGTGACCATGCCCATGTCTTTTACATGGGTATAGGGGATTTGAACTCAGGTCTAGCAAATGATCTTACCCACTGAGTCATCTCCTCAGTCCCCTGCCCAGCTCTTGACATGGGCTCTGAGAATCAAACACAGGTCCTCATGGTTGCCAAGGTAAGCACTTTAAGGACTGACCACCTCCCAACACATGGTTTGTGGGCCATATGGTCTAATAACGACACTCTAAAGAGATTAAGAAGGCTGTTTTCACTGAGAGGAAGGCAGACAGAAGGTCAGGCAGGGGCAGATCGGGTGTGCCCTGTTACATTGCCATTCTCTGCAGGTTTCCTGGTGAGCACCAGAAGCGTGGCCTTGGTTGCTCCTTGTGTTTCGGAACATCCTCGAGCCTCTAGTCACATACCCACTCTCGAGGATGCCGGGAAGAAAGGAGGTCCCATGGCTGCCTCCCCTACACACTGACCTTGTACAGAAAGCTGCAGGCTGCCAGGGGTGGCTCACCTAGTGGTGATCCGAGTTGTGGTCTGCACAGAACACAAAGCTTCCAGAAGAGAACAGAACACAGAAGGAGACAACCTAGGGGAAACTCAGACAGGGGGTGGGAGACAACTGTCCTCCCAAGGGTAGAGGGACACAGCCCTACAGCAGGGAGGAAAAGCTGGCATTTAAGTCACACCATAACCTGCCCTACCACAGTAAGAGGGAAGGGGAAGGACTGACGGAGAACGGCACTCTGGAGATGTGATTTCTACTCGTTTTGGTTTGGGTAGCAGTGCCACATTCAAGTGAACCCTTATAGACATGAGGTTGTATTTAGTAAAGACCAGAAGCCTGGAGAGATGCCTCAGCAATTAAGAGTGCTTGTTGCTCTCCTGGAGGACTTGAATCCAGTTCCCAGACCCATATCAGCAACTCACAACCCTCTGTAACTCTAGCTCCAGGGCATCTGATGCCCTCTTCTCGCCTCCAAAGTCACTGCAGCCATATGCACATATCCACACATATGCATAATTAAAAGTAAAATCTTAAAATGAATGAAAGAGAAGATGGGAAAATAGTTTTTTTTCTAAGGTGAGGGATGGACTCCAAGGTCCTGTGCATATCAGGCAAGTGCTCTACCACTGAGCTACACCCCAGCCCAGAAGGTAGAAGGCTAAGAACAAGGTACTTACATACTGGAGAGTAAGACAGTATGAGACAATATTCTGGTTTTTAACTTACACAGGGACGAGGACCACTGACAGAGCCACTGGGGTCTCTCTGTGGCAGGAACCTGCTTCTCCTGACTCACCTCTTGGGTCTATTTGTAATTTCAGTTTTCCCAGGTGTCTCCTGGACTCTGGGAATTTGAACGTTGGCCATGGTGAATGCATGGAAGGCAACTCGTGGGAAACTCTGAGGAACTCGTCAGCCTTTTATGAGATTTTCTGGAGCCAGTTAAAGATAAGTTTTATTATCTCTCTCTCTCTCTCCCCGTCTCTTTTTGTAATAGAGCAATTACCAATGTTGGTGTAGACAGGGGGTTGGGTCTGTGAGTTAGAATTCCCTGCTTTGTTTGTGCCTATCCAGACTGCAGAACTGTGTGGGCAGGGCGTATCAAATTATTTCCCTTGAAAGGGGAACTTGAAACAGAGCCCTGGCTTGGCTCTCATCCTTGTGCTGATGATTCCATCGGGCCAAGCCCAGGACCTTTCACTGACAAGACGTTGCCTATGGCCCAGGTGACCAAGGCACCTTTGAAGAGGAAAACCAGAGCAGGAAAGAGGTGTGGAAACTTTCCAGGAATCAGACGAAAGGGTCCCTTAAAGTGGAAACCAGCAACCCCAACCTGGGCCTTCAAAGAGGGAGTAGTACAAACTTCTACGCTCTCAAGCAGGTAGAGCTCTCCCTTCTAGCAAGAGAAATGTCTGTGTGGCCATTTCATCCACTTCCGATGCGGGAATTTTGTGTGGCAGTGAATGCATGAGCACATGCATGTATTCCTATGTGTGTAGCACACGTGCACGTGTATGGAGGCCATAGCTCAACCTCAGGTGCCCTTCCTCAGGTAATATCCATATATTCTGAGACTGTCTCTCAGTAGCCTGAAGCTCCCCAAGTAGGCTAAGCAGGCTGGCCAGCTGTGCCAGGGATCTGCCCGTCTCTGCCTCACTAGTGCTGGGATTACAAGCACATAGCACCCCACTGGCTTAAAACAAAGTGTCTTCTCTCTTTTTTAACTTTTATGTTTATATGTATAATGTTTTGCCTTTATGTATGTCTGTGCACTACATGTGTGCAGTGACTGTGGAGGCCAGAAGAGATGGATTCCCTGGAACTGGAATTAGAAATGACTGTGAGCCTCCATGTGAGTACTGGGAATCCAACCCAGGTTGGATTGCAACCTCTGCGAGAACCTCTGGTGCTCTCAACCACTGAGCCATCCCTCAGCCCCTGGGCTTTTCTTTTTTTTTAAATCAGGATTTTAGGAATCAAGCTCGAATCCTCGTGTACTTTGCCCTACTGGGCCAGCCCTCCAGCCCTTGGCTTTTTTTTTTTTTCCCTTTTCTCTGCTAACCAGTCGGTCCAGCAAAAGAAAACCTTTTTGAGTGTCTATAGTCTTTCCCACAGTAGCAGCCATCACCCATACCCCACCCCCACTTGAAGACGACACTCACAGGGCTCCCAACTGTCTTGACCACACTCATTCCGCAGCATTCTCTGAGGTCAGAGGTGCCATCCGGCCAGTGAGGCTTCATTCTTCCCTTGAAGCCCCATTCATCCCTGGGCTTTAGGAAGGCATAGGAACTGGCCGCTGGAAGTACTTAAACTTGCTCTGGCCTCCTGAGCTTGTGTTTATAGCAACAGGGCCCTGCTGGGAACTGGCATCGGGTTGGCAGTGGAGTTCCTGTGGTCTGGATGAGGTCACCCTGTACCCAAGACCCTCTGAGAAGCCTGGAGACACCACGTTTGTTTACCCCTAGACAGAAGGTCAAGCACACACTGTTTCTGAGAACTCCTGTCTCCATGTCTCTGAAAGTAGCCAAACAAGGAAATTCTAACCACTGGTCAAAACCATACTGGCAGAGCAAGGCTGCTCTCCTCTCCCTCCCAGGCCTCCATCCTGCTTCAGTTTTTTGGACTTCTCTTTGGAATGTGGTTGCTTTTCTGCTTAATCATATTTTTTAAATGAAAGAATATTTTTCTTTTCACCACATAGTAGCCAGAACGATCTTTGAGAAGCAGGTTCTGTGTCCGGTATTTCCTACACTCCCAGATGCCCAAACAGCACCAGCTCACGAGGCTATTCTACCGCTCTCTCCTGTTACGATCCATTCTCCCCCACCCCCCAGCCGGCACTGCTGATCTATCCTTTGGCTCCATAGGTTCGCTCTTTCCAGATTGCTATATCTATGGGATCATGCAGCTGATTGAAAGGCTCTCTGTGTGTATGGTATGCATGCATGAGAAAGTTGGGGGTGGGCCCACACATGGAGGTCAGAGGGGAACCTCAGGTGTTGGGCTTCACATTGCACCCTGTTTTAAGGGTTACTCTTCTACACACACAGCTTCCTGACCCTCAAGCTTCTGGGGAGTCTCTTATCTCCACCTCCAACCTCCCTTTAGTGACAGTATTGTTATAGGCATGAATCTGTATCTAGCTTTTACAGTTCTGGGGACTCAAAGTTAGGTCTTCATGCTTGAACAGCCAGGGGCCTGCCCACTGAGCCACCTCCCCAACCCCAGACACTCTTTTCTTCTTTCATTCAGCACAAAGCAACTGAGATTCAGTGACATTGGTATGTCTAGCAACAGCTCATTCCTTTTCCCTGCTGTGTGATATTCCATTGTATGGGTGTTCCACAGCGGGTTAACTCTTTACTAGCTATAAAATGCTTGAAGGATTTGGGTCGATTATGATTGATGTTGCTGTGAACATGTGTGCTCAGGTACACAAGTGAGTGTGAACTGTTATTTTTCTCTATTCAACACTTAGAAGTTTTACATATGGGTTAAATGGTAAGAATATGCTTAACTTTATAAACAAAACATAAAGTCCACGCAGTTAGGAGTTTCTGTCTTATACTACTCTTATGAGCCATGTGTAATGGTTAGACCACCTTCTTGTGAGGCAGGAGAAATACAGCTGGCTATGAAGCATTCTTAAAGAAAATTGGACTGAGAATGACCAAATTTCTAGCCAAGGCCAAGACTTGGTGATGCAAAAACAAAACAAAACAAACAAACAAACCCAAACAAATGCACAAAAGAGTCAGCCATCAAGATAAATAACATTATAGTAGTTATCCACTGCTCAACAAAGAAGCCACAGAGGTATTTTCATAGATTAAACCCTGCCAGACCTCAGCACAGGGAACCACCGTCATGGCCAGTGCTATACTGGACAGTGGAACCCTGAGCATCTGAGTTCAGGTGTTTTTATTGATTCAGAACTCCTCAGGTGCAGATAGTAAGCAATCAAACATCCACCACAGAAACCCAATACCTGCAGACAATACAAAATGCCAAGGCCTATTCATCCCTTTTTCCAACAGTGCACAAAACAACTAAACGCAACTAAAAATAAACTTCCACAACATAACATTTCTCTTAGAAGGTTTCATTTTTAGTTTAAATTCTGTGTGTCTGTGTGTATGTATAAGTGAGCGCAGTGCCTGCAGAGGCCAGAAGAGGGCGTTGGCTCCCCTGGAGCTGGTGTACACAGGCAGTTGTGAGCGACCCAACACAGGTGCTATAAAACAAAGTAGGGTCCTCTGGAAGAGCAGTAAACACTCTTAACCTGTGAGCCACCTGAAATAATGTTTTGCTGCAACTCTTAAAGTCAAGGCTCAGCATTATCCGTTGTCCCTTTCTTTGCTTCTGGATCCAATGCGGCTGAAAGAAAAGGTGCACAACACCACGCAACAGGCAGCAGGGTCTCACGCAAGAGGTTTATTGGGGTGAGGTGAGACACAATGTCCGCTTCTGAGTGGAGGGAAGAAGAGAGAGAGGGGGAAGGAGGAGAGGGAGAGAGACAACAGAGGAAGAGGGGCAGAGAGACAGAGAGGGGGGATCTAAAGAGAAGAGAGAAAGGCCAAAGAGAGAGGGGACAAAAGAGAGGTAGAGAGGACAGAGAAAGGCCAAAGAGAGGGACAGAGAGAGAGACAGAGAGAGAAAGAGAGAGAGAGAGAGAGAGAGATCCAAAGAGAAGGAGCTCAAAGCTCACCGGGATTATATGGGACTGATGATGCAGGACAGGTACCTGTCTGGGGGCAGGCACAGGGGCGGTACCTGGCCAGAGGGTGGGGAGTGTCAGGAGCATGGGGGATGGGTGAGCTCCAGGGAGGGAGCTCTGGCCAATTCACAACAGTGGCTCCTGAAGTCAAACTGCCCATGGAAGCCTATCTAGTGGCTGTTCTAAGGACCAGCTCTGATAACCACCTTTTAGGAAATTGAGGGACAGAGGAGTGAGGGGAACTAGAGGACCAGCTTCCTTAATAAACAAACCACGAGATAAGAAACAAGAGCAAACGAACCTGGAACGGTAGAGTAATAGTTACACAGCTGTGTTCCCTTTATGATGCTTTTCAACTGTGTTATAAAATCATAAAAGTTTCCAGCAAAGATGACAGAAAAATCACTTATAATCTGTTACTTAGTTCAGGCGATTAGGTGACAGGCTATTTGTGGAACTGAATTTTCAATGTCACTTTACAATATTCAGCAATTGTTTTATGATATATACTATTATAACTATGTTATGTGGCTATAAATATAGTTACTGTCGGTTATAGGCCATGGTCAATATAAGTAGAGGTATAAAAAATTCACCCATACCGGGCAGTGGTGGCACAGGCCTTTAACGCCAGCACTGGGGAGGCAGAGATAAGTGGATCTCTGTGAGTTTGAGGCCAGCCTAGCAGCCTAGTCTATCGAATTAGTCCCAGGACAGCCAGAGTTACAACAGAGAAACCCTGTCTAACCTAAACCTCCCCCCCCCACACACACAAAATTTACCTAAAGAAAATTTTGAAATTTTGTCTATTCTTAAATTAGTGGTGATAGACTGAAGGATGTAGGGTGAAAATGGTCAAGTTTAGAGTCTGTTTTAAAGCATTTTAGCAAAAACTGAAGAGGGGCTGGAGAGATGGCTCAGAAGGTAAGGCACTTGCCACCGAGCCTGAGGACCTGCATTAAACTGTGCTGTATGTGCCCAGCACGTATATACACATGAAATGAATAAATGATTTTAAAATGAGGGAGGAAAAAGAAGTGGAGAAAGATGATGGAGAGGAAGAGGAGGAGAAAGGGGGAGGATCATATCACACAAATATGAGGAAAATTGATGGTTGTCAATCTGGGGACTGTATTGGAGCTCATTGCATTCTTTACTTCTCTATGTGCTTAGAATGTTTTCCTAATGACTTTAATAATGAATGAAAAAAGAAATAAAAAGGGAAAGAACATGACTGCTCCCAGGTACGGTGTAGGAGAAAGTTCATTGTCTATATGAGGGAGAATATAGTAGATATAAGGGAGAGCACAGCTGGGGGCAGAGACCTTTGGGGGAGACCAAGGTGGACATGACCAGACTGAGCTGCAGGGCCATGTGAGGAGAGGTGGAGGAGGGAGGGGAGAGAGGGGAAAGAGGGGAACTGGCTGGAGAGTTCAGGGTAGGGGATGGGATGTGCTAACCAGGAGGACCGGTAACAGGTATGGGTGGAGGGATGCTGGGAGAACCAGGCATCGGGGTCCACTTTGATATGTTAAATAGGTGTCTCAGCCAGCAGCTTGTGAGTTTGAGACCTAACAGATAACTCTCTGCCTCACCTGCTGTGGTCCTCTATGCCATGACCTTGTTCAGTCTATTTATTCCTCTCAGAATTTAAGCACCATCAAAGCAGCATGTACAAGTCTTGTTTGCATCTCTCTTCCAGGCTTTAAATTCACTCCAGCATGGCTCAGGCATTCAATTAAGGGTCCATACCTTGCACTTAGCCTGATCTCTATATTTTACATCTGACAATATTTTAAAAATAAGATCTCAGGAAAGTTTCCCCTTTTGCCTCAAAGGAATCCCACAGTTGACCTGGCTCTTGCCCCCTTGGGTGGATGGCAAGGTTTGGATGCATGCAGAAACCAAATCCCTGTCTTGATTCTTCTCCATCACTTTGTGACCCCCGTGTGGTGTTTTGTCCATCTCCAAAGGCGGCAAAGCCCAGGACTTCAGCATCACCTGCTGTTAGGCTCAGTATGGAGCTGTTAATTTTAAAGAACTTTGTAGCTTTATAGACTTTTACTGCCATCCTAAACAAAGGACATTCTCCCAGCCTAAAGATACCAGCTCCTCAGTTCTCAGTGTCAAAACTGACTTCCTTGTTTTATGACTCAGGAAAAAAAAAGCTCCAATCCTAAAACTTAGCTCCTCTTAAATCCTAATAGATAATTTTTGTGTGTTTAAAAGTGAAATTTGACTTCTCCATGTCCCATATATAATCGTATCATGATTATGAATTTGTGGGCATGTAATATTAGAAGAATCATTGGGGGGAACCAACAAGATGGCTCAGTGGATACAGAACCCGAGTTAACCCCCAGGAGCCGTATGGTAGAAAGGGAGAAACGACTCTCCCAAGCTGCCCTCTAACTGCTGCATCTATCCTCACGAGTGTGCGCGCCCGCGCCCACAGTACAAAAATAAATAAATCTAATACAAACTTAGGAAAAAATAATCGTTTTTGAATGAAGAAAATAACAGTCTCTATCTGTTCTTTTCTACAGTTGACCTCATGGCAGACTTGGGATGGCATATAAGAGACGTAAGAACACCGCGTCATTGAATTCCTGTCTGCTCTTGTTAGCTGAATTCCCGAACGATTCCAGTTCCTGTATTTCAGGCACTCCAGGCTGGAGCACCACCCTGTTTCACTCAGAAGAAAGGTGGTGTGCGGGGAGGGGGGGAGGGCCTTGAACCCTAATTTCTGAAGAACATGGTTGGTCCTTGGCTTTCCCTACTGTTAACCAAGTTCCTCATCCACTTATCCCAGGGCTCCCTCTCCTTTTCACACTGCTGAGGGGTCTAGAACTCAGGAGTCCCCATCCCAGACTTTACCGTGACACCCATGAACATTTAAAGGTGTATTTGAGAGCCAGAGCCATGATAAATAACGCTAAACTATACAGCCCCGCGGCAAGGCAGTCGGCTTGTATGCTTGGAAACAGCAAGCTTGTGCAATATTGTGAGATATCTGTGAGTGAGTGTGTGTGCGCGCGTGTGTGTGTGTGTGTGTGTGTGTGTGTGTGTGTGTGTACCTAGAGCTTACCAATTTGACTAGCCAGCTAGTCGGCTTGCTCCTGAGATCACCTGTCTGCCTCCTGACTCTCACACTGGATCATAGATGGTCTGCTATATCTGCCTACTTATTTATGGGTTTTGGGTTCTGAACTGCAGTTCTCGTGTTTGTATTGCAAGCACGTTACCAGTGGAGCCATCTTCCCAACCCACAAGGTGTTATTAATGTCAGTGGAAATGGGTTTTTATTTAACGTCTTCTTAGACAAATATTTCCTGAGCTCCCGTCACAGGCGGATAGTCTATGATGAGACCGGGCACCCTTTCTGCATCTCACATTCCAGCAAGGAAACGGAGCCTAGACAGTTGACTGTAGCACAAGGGGACAAGTGCCCCCGAGACATGCTTATGATTTAGAGTGCACTTGTGTCTGAGAGTCTTAGTTGTGATCTATTTTGGAACGGCAATTTTTTTTTTTTAATGTTGGTATGGCATAATAGGTGTAATGATTTCCAAGTTACCCCCTTTAATTCCTACAAGAACATGGATGGTGTAGGATGACACTTTATAGTCGAGGGAACTGAAATTTTAAAAGGAGGGACCAGCCTCACAGTTTGGCAAGTGGTGTGGGTGGGATTTAAAGTAGGATCTTTTTTATTCCCCAGCAATCTGAATGCAAGCTTGAGTGCAATGCTTCAAAGCCGGGTTGTGGTCCAACTACGGCTATACTTCAGTTTAGGCACTAGATGGCGATGAGAGCAAACCAGAGATGCTTTTCCTCTGGGGCCACCACTGAGCAGCCACAACAAACAAACCTCCTGAGTGCATCTTTGAAGGTGGGTTGATTATGATGGCAGTGTCCACTATATTCTGCAGTGACAGATGAGGACAAGGGTCACAGGACTCACATTCAACCAAGGAACCTAACACACAGTATTGCTATATGTATGGGCTCTGCAGAGCCCAGCTGCTTTAAGAAGCCCTGGTCTACAACTCTTGCTGCTTTGGAATCTAATTCAATGTCTGCATACAGTTGTGGGCATAGGGCTGCACAACTGGATGTGGTTCTCAACAGTTTGCTGGGAGTAAAAGATTCTGAATGTGCAACAACCAAAATGAATTGCAAAGGAAATGTGGAATAAATCATAAAGCGTCTCTGTACCCAGAAAGTGCCCAACTGCCAGGCGTGTCTCCACTTCACTACAGCCTTTGTTCTAGACACAAGCAGTGTGCACATACACTGCTTGCCACCATCAGCAACAAACACCCCAGGCCTGATCTGGTACTACTGTATGCTATGAGTTGTGATGCTTTTGCAGTATGCAAAGTTTTCTGCTCTCATGGGATCAGAGTGCGTTAAGTATAGAAAACAAAGGCTTTAAGTATATTTTCCTGTAGCCGTAAACTACAATCTTTTACCCTTGATTTAGGGAAGGAGAAAGGAAGGATAGAAAGAAATCTTCACCGCTTTTGCAGGCAGCTTTGATATAGAAAGAGAGAAAGGTAGAAATCTTCACAGCCTCTTTTCAGGCTGTCCTAAGCTTGAAGAGGACTAGCTGACAGTGAGTCAGACTAGCGTCTCAGCTCACAGTCTATAAACTCAATCTCTCCAACCTCTGTTCTTTTAGGAATTATCACACTAATGAAAACAACCCAATGAACCGCTAACCAATGCTCACCCCGAGTCTCCTGGCTTCAGACTTTTTATACCCTAAGACAAAATTTCCCACAAACCCCCGTGGCAGGCACACAATCCCCAAAGCAAGCTACAGGTGCCAGAACGACTGCACCTAACCAAATTATAGCCACCTGCATCAAGCATTCCAAATCCAAATCATAAACAACTATACCACAGCTGGGGTGGGAACACAAACCTAATCCAAACACCATAACAAAAACTTCTTCCAAGTGTTCCTCTACATTTTCCCACCATCATTCCTTGTCACCTACTAGACTCTTGTATCACTGGATTTCCTTGTTAGAATGTTTGATTCCTTTTAATTGCTATCTTGAGTTGATTCTTGTTTTTATCTAAAAATCATGAAATGAATTTTGGCTCGGGACTAGGGTAGGATCTCCAACGTGTGCTGAAATGGCCCTAAACATACTTCTGACATTTTGTACTATGCTTTTAGGGTAAGAAGTGTTCTTGGCACTGACAATAATAAAATCAAAATACTGATAGACTCCAATAAACACTGAAGATGCTCTTGTGATGCAGTATCAAACATTCAGTCAAGATTTAATCCTTAGCTGGGCAGTGGTGGCACATACCTTTAGTTTTAGCACTTGGGAGGTAGAGGCAGGTGGGTCTCTTGAGTTTGTGGCTGATAGAGTGGTCTACAGAGTGAGTTCTAAGACATCCAGGGCTACACAGAGAAACACTGCCTCAAAAAATTGCTAAAAAGATATGTATATCTCATTAGTATTCAAGTTTGAGTTCAGCTTTAATAAATGGTAAATCATATGTCCACCAAATAATTATTTTAAAATAAACTTTAAATGATTTATTATCAGCAAGTGTCTTCTGATTGTATACCTATTTTAGATACCTATGCAAAATTTGTAATATTAATTTCTCAGGTGAAAAGGGGTCATGAGAAGAAAGACTTAGGAAGTCTTGGTCAAGAATTCCTGCCACCTCACGGAATTTAACTGAATGCTGTGTGCCAGTGCCCCTCACACCGCTCTGTGTTTTAGAGTGTTCGTGAAGGGCATGTCTTCTGGGAAGAGGAACCTCAACAGAGAAAACACCTCCATCAGACTGGCAAGTCTGTGGTGGTTGATGTGGAAGGCCCCATCTCACTGTGGCTGGTGGGCCTGGGTTCTGTAGGAGAGCAGGTCGAGGAAGCCCTGAGAAGTGAGCCAGGAAGCTGAGTTCCTCCGTGGTCCTGCTCCAGCTCCTGCCTCCAGGTTTCTGCCTTGAGTTCCCTTCATGATGGACTATGATTGAAACACAGTCAATAGAGTCCAAACAGATCCTTTCCTTCTCAAGTTGATTTTGGTCATGGTGCTTTATGACAGCAACAGAAAGCAAACTAAGACAAGTCGCAGGATACCTTTCTGCTATCTTACAGCTGGCTCCATTTCAAGGGTGGTGTGCACAGAGCTGATTAACTACAGAGATCAGTCCAAGTGAAGGAAGAGATCTCACGCAGGACTTTTATATACACTCCAATGTCCCAGTCATAACACTCATTCTAGGTCTCCGAGCTATGAGTGTCCGTCATGACTCCCACCAATTCCCACCTCACCAGGTCACAGAGGGCTGCTGGGAGTGAGCACACGCCGGGAAGAATGATAAAGCCTAAGCCTTCAGGTTATTTTTTTCTGAGAGGAGCATGCACCAGGATTTACATCCTTGTTGTAAATAAGTTGGCATTCCCTGAGGCCTCCACCCTTCCTGCCTTAGAGCTTTGCTGTTCATTTCTGAGCAGCGTTTCACAAGGAACAGGGATCAAAATTACTGGAAAAAAAGCTGCTTCATGATTTATGAGAAAGAAGTAAAAATAGTGGATGAACAATTCGTCTCCTAAGAGGACTTGCTGGCGTGTGGCAGACTCGTGTGGCAGAGGCTGGGCAGAGCTGTTTCCAAGCCAGCCACACCCTGGTACATCAGTAAATGAGATGCAGACAGGGACATGTTTTGGGATACAAAGCCTGTGTGCCAGCTCAGGACGTCACTCCGGGTTCTGACAGGATGTGGATCAACCAACGTTCAGAGTCTTTCCCACAAGACAGCGGCATGGTGGAGCGTTGGCGGCGGTGGCGGTGGCTGTAGCTAGGCAGCTTGGCTTTTGAAAAAGCCAGAAAAAGATTGGCAGCTGTTTTTTCCTTTTTTAAATAAAGAAGTTAAGCAATCCGAATTGTATTTTAGTAAGGTGAAGTTGGTGATAGGATGGAAGGGAGGCAAAGAATCCTGGAGACACAGAGCTGGGAAGACAGCCCAGTCAGCACAGTGCTTTCCTGGCAGTCATGAGGACCCGAGTTCAATCCCCAGCATTTATATAAAAATAAGATAAAAATCCAGGCATGGTGGTACATGCTTGTAACATCAACACAGGGGAGGTTGAGGCAAGTGGATCCCTGGGATTCATTGACCAGCCAGCCTTGCCTACTTGGTGAGTGCCAGGCCATAAAGCAAGGTGGTTGGTGCCTGAGAAACGACACTTGAGGTTTCCTCTAGAACACACAGACACACACACACACACACATACACACACACACACACACTACCTATACACACATGTGCACCCCCCACATGAACATTTGCACACACATGTACATAAATGTAGAATAAAGTAAAGTAAAATTAAAAGAGATTTGGGACAAGCAGACCTTAGGAATCTATAGAGCGTGAATCAACACTGAGCAGAGAGGATGGGAAACCCCGAGAGGGTTCCATCTCCATAGAGAGCTCCACGGACAGCTCTGGCTTCTTGTCCGAATTCAGGAGCTGGGAGGAAAGGTGCACTGAGGGCAGCCTCCAATTCTTTGAGCCCTGACCTTGAGCAAGCCCTCTGTTCTGACTCATTAGAATTGAATAAGTCACAGAAGGCAGCCACACGGTTCTCTACCGAGGGAACTGGGGTACAAGAGAGCAAATGAATTTGGATTTGAACCCAGAACTAACATTCTGCGCATTGGCTACAGGGCCTCATTTCCAGTCCCAGTGACTGGAAAAGGGTAACATCCCCTGCTGAGACTGGCATTCAGGAGAAGGAGCAGGCAGGCGTGTGAGTGAAGGCAGGATGGGCAGACAAGGTGCTTATCTGGATATGTGTAGAGGACTGATGTTCTGCCAGCATGTCCTTTAAAGGGACATGTCCAGCAGACTCTGTGTCCCAGCATGGAGGAGGAGCTGGTTTTCATTAAAAAGAATGAAACATCTGTAAAAATATGATTGGCTGAGTTTCCTGCTCAAGCTGTTCAAGAAAAACCAGCTGTGCTGTGGTCCAGCTGAAGATCTGGCTAATGAGGCAGACAGAGCAGGTCCATGGAGGTCCTCAGGTGGTCTATGGTCCTGATCCACCATGTCTATGCAGAAGAGACCAGGACCAGCCTTGAAGGGGAGGAGGAATGGATATCCCCAGGCTCATCCTGGATGATGTTTCCCCTCCTCATCATGATGGGAGAGCTTCTCATTGCTGCTGGCCCATTAGTGTCATCCAGGGAGCCTCACTCCAGAACCATGTAAAGCAGACTGTCACAGCATGGGCTCTGCGAGTAGTGTCAAAGTGAAACAAGGTCAAAACCCTTGGGAGGAGGGGTAGGTTGTCTTTGGAGATGACAGGAAAGCAGGACATGTAATAATGCCTACATAGCACTTGCATGTATGTGTGTTATCTCAGAAACATCCACACGGTTGTTCTCCACGGGCTGCGTGGGGAAACATGAACTGAATACAGAAATGACTTGTTCAGGGTCAGTTATTTCCTGGAAAAGCCAATGACTAGAACAATCTGCTGCCCCACATTCAGGGCTCTAGCATAACATCCCACAGGAAGGTTCTGTAGAGGGTAGTTCAAGTTCACCTGTATTCACTTACAAAGATAGCTGTGGTGCACAGGAGTTCATCTAAAAATAAAGCCATGACTGTGTGGGAACATGATGGGATGGAACAGGACTCAGATATTTAAGGGAAGGGCTGGAGATGGCCAGACAGCCTGACAGCCTGGGAGCAGAAGAGTGGCTGCAGGGAAGCATCAGGCATTCACGGTGGGAGTAGAGTTGGGGAGTGAGACACAGGGAGTGGCTGGAGGGGTTGTGCTTCTGCACAGAGTCAGAAGGTCTCATAGTCTGGGGTCTGGACACAAGCCTGCAGCAGGTAGTCCAGAAAGTGGAGAATCTGAGACGGTCCTGCAGGTATTGTCTATACTAATTCTGGGCCTTAAAGGGAATATACCACCTTCTTGACCAGATAACTGCTAATTTGGATATACTTGTATAATTTAAAATATACTGTTGAGATTGGAAGTGGAGCTCAGTTGGCAGAGTGCTTGCCTAAAATGCATAGAGTCCTGGGTTTGATCCCTAGGCAGTACATAAAACTACACATGGCAATTGAGCATGCCTGTAATCCCAGCACCCCAGTATTTCAGAGATGGAGGCAAAAGGAGCAGAAAGTTCAAGGCCATGCATTCTCAGCTACATAATGAGTTTGAAGCCAGCCTGTCTCAGAAACAAAAACACCCAAACTTCTCTTTTTACATTTCTACAATTGATCAAGGTGAGTATTGTTTTCCTATCTCTGCAGCTTCATGTGTAAATTAACCAGTGTAACAGCTTGTGGAGATGCTGAGGAAAAGGGGAATAATGTCTACAAGAAATCCCAGCACACTGGGAACTGCAGAACTCACAGCATCTCACGAGACTGCATGGTGCGGCTGTGGATGGCAAGGCTCAGCAATGCTAAAGCCATTTAGTGGGCCAGAGAGATGGCTCAAGGAGAAAGTGCTTGCCACGCAAGCTTGATGACCCGAGTTTGAGCCTTGGAATTCACCAGTGGAAGAAGACAACCAGCTTCTGTAGCTCACACCTATAACTTCTTGACCTCCACACAAACACTCTATGGCTTGGGCCGAATGAACACACACACACACACACACACACACACACACACACACACTCACACATCACAATGATGATGATGATGATGATGATGACGGTGGTGGTGGTGATGATGATACCACTTAATGCTAGCTTCGGGTGATGGTGTCTATGTAGCTTCCCTAGACTGAGGCTGGAGGATTAGGAGTTTGAGATCAGCCAATGCTACTGGGCAAAACTGTCTCAGAAAATACCACCACCACCACCACCACCACCACCACCACCACCACCACCACTGGCAGCAACAAAGGAAGACCCAGAACCATTAACCCAGCTACCAAGCCTAGGGAAGGTTAGTTACCTACATGGTGTCTTTTTTTTTTTTAAATCTGGTATAAAGTAGCTCTAATACCTGAATTTTTCTTCACGTGGTTTTAGGATGATTTGAATGAGATAAAGCATGGGAAGCTTTTATAAAAGTTCCTGGCAAACAATTACTTCTGGATTCTTAATAAGTCTTAAATCCTCCAAATGGCCCATGGGTAAGCCAACACTGGAATCTAGGCCTTTGTGGCATGCCAATATGGCTTTTGACGGTAACAGACATTAAGCCAAGCGAGAAGGAACGAGCCCACTCTAGTGGAGGGCTGACTACATTCCACACACTACTGTGCAATGACACATGTCTCAAGGATACCAGGAGCCTCGGGGAGCTTGGTACCACCCTCCAAGTCACAGAACAGGAGTGAGAGGTGTGGGGTCATCTGGCTGACACGGGGTCCTGCAGCTTTCATCCACTTAGTTCTCACACTAACACAAATCAGAACCATCTGCAGGGCCTTTCAGACTCTAGGTTCTGGGACCGGGGAATGTCTCAGGAGTTAAGAGCACTTGCTGCTCTTCTAGAGGATCTGAGTTTAGTTCCCAGCACCCACACTGTTCAGCTCACACCTGTATCTCCAACTTCAGCAGATCTGATGCCCACACAGGTAGCATGCACTCACACAGGCACATATATGTAAGTAAAAATAAGAATAAATCTTTAAAAATACACCTAGAAGCCAGGCAGTGGTGGCACATGCCTTTAATCCCAGCATTCAGAAGGCAGAAGTAGGTGGATCTCTGTGAGTTTGAGGTCAGCCTGGTCTACAGAGTGAGTTCCAGGACAGCCAAAGTTACAACTGAGAAACCCTGTCTCAGAAGACAAACAAACAAAACAAAACACAAAACCCACCCAGAAGCCCTCCTCTGACAGTTTCTCAATCAATTGGCCTCGGATAGGGCCTGGAAATGTGCATTTCTAGAAAGTTCTCAGGTGCTGTTTGTCTGCAATGTTGTGGAAATATCAGCAGACGCTAAGCCACCTGTTCAGTGAGACTTATTGTAATGCCAGACCTGCCAGGCTGCCAGAAGTTTCCAGGCGAGTCCGAGACTGCCCTAGGGATACACTGTGGAGTAAATGGAGGAAATACATCCTTGTTGGCTTCCTTGTCAGAAGGGAATGGTCTGTGACCTCAGACACTGGACTCCCAGTGGGTGTTTAATTATTTATTCACTTGACAGGGAATAGACACTGGGTCCTATAAGACACCATGCTATTGGCTGAAAGATTTGTCATTGACTAATCTCCTTTGAGGCCTTAGGAGGAGCCCTTACATGGCCTGCCAAAGACAGCTCAGTCATTTCAGGGAAAAGCCAGTCCCAACAGACTCACTGTTTGATCTTCCCAGAGAGCCTCTGTCCCACAGCCCTTCATAGCCATCACTCTCACACACGTCAGGCATTGTCAAAACAGCGGCCATGCTGGGCAACAGCTCCCAGCTAGAAGGTGGCCTCAAAACCATGGCACACCGGACAATTTGTATACCTTACAAATATGTAAGAGGTCTACATGAATACAAAAGCTTTCTAAGGGAACTGAACTCCATTCTCTGTCATGCTAGCTATTTGTGAGGACCTTGAAAACAAAGATTGTTTTCAGTGGCGCTGGTATTAAAAATAGAAGGTATTATATACAGGCTCTGCTTCGCTCGTGTCCATGGAAGCCCCTGGTGTTGTCAGGGCCTCTGGGCAGCCTCAGCACCCCCACAGGTAACCCATATGCCGTCTGCATCTTCCGAGACAGCAGGGGACTTGCCCCTGGACTTTTCTCCTGTGTCCCTATCTCAGCTTGGCGACGTCTACGCACCCACGGGCTGCCCGAGGGGGTGACACTGCTGTCGGAAGAATAATCCATACACTTTCGAAAGATCTCAGGGCTGGTGCTGGAGTTCAGTCTACCTTCTTCAGCCAGTGGTGATTTCCTGGAGACACCCCTGCGTTGGGCCAAGGGGCTGCTCCAAGGGCTTGAGCACGGGGAAGCATTTGGGCTCAGAAAGATATTCTGGTGGCCAGAAGGGCTGAGCTTGTTGGTGGCTACATGCCGCCGGCCAGCCATGGGAGAGGTGGGATTGCTCTCAGGGTCAGAGGAACTGTTGGCGGAAGACTCATCTCCCATGTACTGAAGCTCCTCCACTCTCTTGTTGAGGGACCTGCTTAGGTGGGTACTTGCTGTGGGCTCGTCATCATGGTTCTTATCTTTGAGAGGTTTCTTTTTGGGTGGCTTCATCCCAATCAGGACTGCCTTCATGTTCTCTCTGCCCTGAGATTCAGTGACCATGAATTCATGGGCTTTAATGGCTGCGTCCACCTCCTCGAATTCCACGATGGCGCACTCTTGGGTCCCCACCTGGCTGTAGCGGCTGCTGATCCTCCGGATGTCAGGGGGCAGCTCTCTCCCAGGTTTGAGGATTCGCACCGATGAGATAACTCCGAAAGTCCCAAAGAGCTTGAGCAGGTGTTCCATCACCTTCTCCTGAACCCTTCCATTCTTCTGGGGTGTGGCCAGGGCCCAAAGCTTAGGGGACAGGTGCAGATCATACAGCAGCAGCATCTTGCTGGGGAGGTTCTCATTGGGGAACAGCGGCACAGGGGTGGTCCTCCTCACTTTCCGGTGGTCCTCATTCAATTCCAGGATGACCGAAGACTTCAAGGCGTGCGCTGTGGTTCTCCAGTCCCGTGTGAGGTGTTTCACCTGCAGAACACAAAGCAGGTCAGAACGGTACCTCCTCTCCCCGCCCACACTTGTACATGCTCTATCCTTCCTCGCCTCTGTAACACCAATGGCTAGAATCATACCTTGTGTGAGACACTCAAATACCAGAGTGTCAGAGAACGAATAAATGAAAAGTTCCTCCAACCACTTCTTCAATGGTTTCTTTCCTTAAAATTTTAAAAATAAACTTTATTATTTAAAAAAATGAAAAAAAAAATCACACACTGAAATTAACCAGACCCAAAGTCTACGTATCTCAACGGACAGTTAGAACAGCCATTCTGAAGCTGTGGAGCTTCACGTTGGACTTTATACTTTCGCTAGCAAATGTATTGTATGCAGTCATCCACTACCCACACCGAAAATTTCACAACAGAGCTACAACTAGAAAAGCAATCTGCTTTAGACCCACTCTCATAACGTATGTCCACCCTCAGTCCACCTCATCCTCCTATTCAGCCTTTCTTGCTCTTTTCTACATGTTACACTCCACCCACATGTACATTTGTTTGCATATATGCATGTACACACACACACACACACACACACACACACACACACACACACACACGCTATTGGCTAGATTCTGCATGAGAGAAAACTTTTTTCCTTTCTGAGATTGTGAAACTTCATTGCATATTATACATTCTAAGTTCATCCATCTTCCTGCAAGTTTTGTGATTAAATTTTTCATTAGAGCTGAGTACACACACACACACACACACACACACACACACACTCCCAGATCTTTCATTATTCATTATCCATTCATGTGTTGATGGGTAGCTTAGGCTGATTCCAAGTTTTTGCCATAGGGAATAAAGCAGCAACAGTACCCTGGTTTCTCTTCAGGTTGTTAATATCTTTTGCCTTATTATTATTATTTTTTTTTGGACAGTACTGGGACGGAACCTAGGGCACCATGCACGTAAGGCAAGCACTCTGCCATGAGCACCAGCCCCAGCCTTTCCTTCTCCAGCTTCAGATCAGGGCAGCAGGGTTTGAAGCAGTGCTAGGCGGTGGAGTGCTACGTGACAGCAGAACTGCCCGAGTTCACAGGTCAGATCCTGCAGTTTCTAAAACAAGGCTGCTATGTACACAGACCCAAGCCTCACCTCCATCCACTAGTAAGACTAGGAAGATCGTTCAGCTTCTCACTACCCGACTTCCTCATCTGAGTGATAGAAATAATAAAAATGTCTACTTCATAGTGCTGTCAGGAAGATGAAACGAGGGCGTGCGTGTGCGCACACACAGATTAAATGAGCAGCAAAAATATATAGACACGTTTGTTCACAACATTTAAAATAGCACTTCGCCCTCCACAGATACACAATAAAAATGTGCTGTCTCTGTTTCAAATATATATGTCACAAGTGGGTTTGGAAACTGAATGCAGAATGCCAGGCAAGCAGTCTTCCCTGAGCTGCAGTTACAGCCTCAGCCCAGATTTTTTATTATTTTTTATTTTTTTGAGACAAGGTTTCACTTTATAGTCTAGGCTGGACTCAAACTCACAAAACGCTGGGATTGTGGGCAGTCACTGATGAATGTGCTACCACTTTGAAAGGATTTGGAGGGTCTGGCCTTCTCGGAAGCTGTGATTTACATTTGATACAGAGGAGCCTCCCAAAGATCTTCCCTCTTTCTCTGTAGTCTCCTCCAAGAGTAACGGGCATGGCGACCACTTGGACTGACCTGGGCCTCTTGAATAATGATGAAATAACTCCTCCCTTCCTTTCCCTTCCCTTCCCATGATGGAAACTGTGCATATCGACGCTGCAGTGTATGAAAAGCTATATTTATTTCATAAAACAGCAATTTTGCGGAGGCCCACTTCCAGTGAAGGGCATGCCAGGGAGATGAGTCATCTCCAAGAACTGGTGGATGTGGGTGGGGTGGGTAACCTGAGCCTAGATGGGGAAATCACCCAGAGTTCTCTGAGGCAGGCCCATGAGACATCTTCACAGGCCCCTGGGCCTCAAACAGAAACAGCACAGAAAGCAAGAAGAGAAGGCTCTCTTCCTGGGCAGGCCAGAGAGACCTCTGCAGAGCCCTGAGGCCTGACACACTACTGGAGCATGCACAGTGTCCACTCTGGCCTATGGCCTCTCATTCTTAGCTTGAAGAAACCCTAGGTCACCTACACAGAGTGCTTGGGCTGATCACTATGCCATAGAGAATCAGGCCTAGGCCTAGGACTGGAATCCAGAAGGGGTTGAGATGAATTAAGGTCACTACAAGGTCATAGGAAAGCCAAAGTACAGCATGATGAAGCCATCTGTCAAAACAGCTGAGAAGGAAACATGCAGGAGAGGTGAAGAAATCCCTCCTAAGCCTGAAGCCAGAGCAGGGAAGCATGCACTGTCTTATCAGGAATGGTGAGGACCAGCAAAGGACAATGTCCTACCAGAAAAGAGAGCTGTAGAGGGCTGGGAAATGGAGGCAAGAGCTAGGTCCCCCAGGAAATCCTGGTTACTCTCTGGGCATCCCAGGTCCATGTCTGTGATCCTTCCTGATGGTTTTCAGGTTTCACTTCAGAAAAGGAACCAAAGGGCTAGAGAAAGGGCTAAGTGGTTAAGAGCACTAGCTGCTTTTGTGGAGGACTTGATGTTCCTACCACCCACGTGGTAGCTCCCAACAGTCTCTAATTCCAGTTCCAGAGCATCTGATCCCCTCCTCTGGACTCCAAAGAGTACTGCATGTACATGGTACACATACATATTCTTAACCCACACATATAATAAAATCAATAGTTTTCATTTAAAAAATAAAGCAGGAAGCTTGCCCTTGTATAACCTCTAGAAAAGCTCTCTAAAGCTGTGTGTGATGATTAACTATCCTTGTCAGCTGGACTTGATTGAGACTCCCTATGGAAACACACGTCTGGACGTGTTTCTGAGGATGTCTCTATAAAGGTTTTCCATAAAGTTCCATAACTGTAAGGAAAGATGAACCCTAAATGTGGGCAGTACCATCGTGGCTGGGGTCCCTGACTGAACAAAAAAGACAAAGCAAGCTGAGCAGCAGTATGCATCTCTCTCTGTTTCCCGACAGTGGGTACCATATGACCAGCTGCCTCCCACTCCTCCTGCCACTCCTCCCTTGCCATGGTGGGTTGCACTCTGCACTGTGACTCAAAGCTTCACATTGTGCTTGTCAGGTACTTTGTCACAGTGATGAGAAATGTAACCAACATTTTGTACTCTCTCTGTGATGGTTATCTTCCTCTGGTATGTTTCTCATTGTGATTAGCAGGAATTCTTCTAGAAAAGCAGTTCTCAACCTGTGGTTCTCGACCTCTTTGGGGGTCAACTGACCCTTTCACCGAGGTCACGAAAGACCATCTGCATACCAGATATTTACATTACGATTCATAACAGTAGTAAAATTATAGTTACCAAGTAGCAACAAAATAATTTTATGGTTGGGGGTTACCACTACCTGAGGAAATGTATTAAGGGGTCAAGTCACAGCAACTGGAAGTGGGAACCACTGTGCTAGAAGGAACAGAGTCTGTGCTCTGAATTTGGCTGTGTGAATTTGGGACTGTCCACCTTACAGCTGATTTTAAAGAGAGAATGTTCCTGGGTGGATCTGCAGTTGACAGCTAGGAAAGTAGAGAAAACCAGGATGCCCCCTGAAGCCCTTAGGGAGCACAAAGGGTGTGTGTGTGCAGAGTACTGAGTTTTTCATTTAGGGGTCCCCACCCTGGATGTATTTTCCATATCAGACATGTTCTCTGGACACGAAACATCCCTTCCCTTCTGGGGGACTCCTATTCATCCTCCAAGACATACCCTAATGCCAGCACTCCAAGAAGACTTCTCAATTCTCTAGACAGGGTTAATTGCCCTGATCAGCTAGTTCCCAGCTACCTTTATGTCTTCATCAGTTTGTCTGTGGCTACCCTGTAGCAGTTCATGGGCCGCGTGTCTTCTGCTAGACGGTGTTTCAAGGAAAGACAGGATGTCATATTCATGTTGCACCTCTTGTACTTAGCACAGCACTCATCAAATACAAAGAATAATATGTTGGTGAATGAATTTAAAATTCATTTTAAAAAAAGGAGTCCAAGAAGGCAGAGTATGCCAGGGAGCTAGGCAGGGAAGAGCTCCAAGGTGTGGGGCTTTTCTCCAGAGCTCTCTGATAAAGTGCGCAGACATCTTGGCCAGGACCGAGTCCTTACGTGGACCCACCTCCTTACATAAGCCGTTATGCAACAAGCTGCATGGTGCTTTTCCATTCTAGTAAATACACCCCTTCCAAGGCAGATACAAAGTTATTATTCCAGCTGGTTAGTCGGTCCTCTGAGAGCAGGGAGTTTAGGGCCCAAGTTCTGCATCTGTCCACAGCAGGGACAGACAGTATCCTGCTTGGCGGCCAGCAACCCTTCAGCATCTGTCACCGTGGTACACAGAGTTCTCATTGGTATCACACAGAGCAGAGCGTGCTGGAGCCACAGAGAAGGCTCTTCTCACTGAGTTCTGTGTGCTTCCATCCCACACTGAGTCAGCTCAGCAAGTGGAAAGCGTGACTGAGTGTCATGCAATTCTAGACTGACAGGCATCTCTCAAGGCTTTCAGTACCCCTGTTCTGGTGTAGCACCCTCCGGGCATCCGTGTGCCTGGCAAGAGGATCCAATACTGAGAACAAGTCACAGCATTTCTTAATGAGCATCAGCTGAAGTTTGTCCTAGCATTCAGGACCCTTTATACAGCTTGCAAATATATTCTTAAGAATGCTATCATCCCCTTCTGTCTGTCTGTCTGCCTGTCTGTATGTCTCTGTGTCTCTCTGTGTGTGTGTGTGTGTGTGTGTGTGTGTGTGTGTGTGTGTGTGTGTACAAGTATGCATATATGGAGACCAGATGTCAACCTTGGGTGCCATTCCTCTCAGGATCCATCCACCTTGTTATTTATTTATATTCAAGATAGGGCCTCTCATTGGCATAGAGCTCACCCAGTAGGCTAAGCTAGCTGCCCCCTTAGCTCTACAGACATATCTTTCCTTCCCCAGCTCTGGGAGTACAAGCATGGAACCAAGCGTGGCTTTTTCATGCAGGTTCTGGGGATCAAATTCAGGTTCTCCTCCTTGTATGGTAAACACTTCACTGACAGAGCCACCTCCCTAGCTCCGCTAAATCCCTTCTCTTGATATTTTTTTCTCTTTTCCATGATTCACATTTAATTGAAAATTTGGTAGGCAGGAGGGCCTGTGTCAGGGAGTGGTGTGCAAAACAAAACATCAAAAATGCTTAACACCAAAAGGTCCACACCCCAGAGACGCCCCAATGAGCCTCTGAGAAGCCAGCCTCACCTTCTTGAAGGAGGTGAGCAGCTTGACGCTCACGTAGCCCAGCTTGTTCCTCCGCACGTGCTTCAGCAGGAAGGCGTCCTTCTCCAGGTTCTCGTCAGAAAAGTAGAACTCGATCTGATCCACCAGCTTCCTGATGAGCTCCTCATCGGGGGGCTTCCACTCCGGCTCCAGTTCCTCACGTTCATTCTCACCTCCACTTGTTGTGGTACTACTGGGGCCAGAGGGAGACAGTGCGTTAGGAACTGTCACCCTCCAAATTCATATATTGAAGCCTCGGGTCCAAGGAGCCCAGAATGTGGCCTTATCTGGAGACAGTCACTCTGGATGTTAACAAAACAATGAGCCCATCATAGAGGAGGGCGGCCCCTGATCCCCTGCAGATGAGGTCCTCATAAAAGCCAGGAACTTGGGACAGGGAAATGGCTACTTGGGATGTAGGTGGAGACTAGGGTGACACAGTGGAAACTGAGGAGGCTAAGGGAGAAGCTTGGCAGATCCTTCCCCAGGACCATGATAGGAAGCAGCCCCTGTCCCATCTCTCCTTGCTCTTCTGTTTCTAAATGTACATCTCTTCCAAGAATCTATCCTTTAGTATACAATGGATCTTTTTTAAACTGGACCCCTTGTTTCAGACTTCTGAGGCGATGCATCTCTGTTGTTATATACCATCTCGCACGTACCTGGTTGTCATAGCAACCCTAGGAAATCAGACTGTTCATATCTGAATTGACTTCCTCAAAGGAGATTGACAATACAACCATAAAAGGTTCAAAAGGTTCTGTCCTCAACCACCGGAGAAGTCAAGCGTTAGTTTTAACAAGTATATAGGATCATAAATACAATAACACTGGGCTTGGGAGGTGGCTACTGGGTAAAGTGTTTGCCACACAAATATGAGGACCTGAGTTCTAATCCCCAGCACACGGGTAAGAGGCCAACAGATGGCAGTGCCCATCTGTAATCCCAGCTTTAGGAAAGAAGAGTCAGGAAGGCCCTTGGGGTTGCTGGTCTGCAAGGCTAGCCGGCAAGGTGAGCTCCGATAGGTAGAGAGTAATTGAGGAAGATACAACTGTCAACCTCTGGCCTCCACACATGTTACACACACATGCATCCTACAGCTACGCCTGCACAAAATAAACTTTAAAAAAAATAATGGAGTAAAATAATAGTTACGTCATCTACTGAGGCTTCTGTGTCACTCAGATGACAGCAAAGTGCACTCACTCCCAAGTGACAGGCATGGTTTTTGCTTTTCTTCCATCTTCCCACCTCCAGACCTGGTTTTTAGAAGAGAGTAGAGCAGAGTTTCTAGATCTCAGGGCCTGTCCTGAGATACTCCATACTTGTGAAAAACAAAAACCTGATATCTTGTTGGGGGTAAAAGCCTCTCCTTCATGGCCATGTGGTCACAGCCACTAGGAAGTCCAGTTCAAATGAGATCCAGTGCACACTCAAGGGTAGATGCTTGGAGGGCGTGACATTCAAAAATGGGAGGAGAAAGAAGAGACAGACAAGGCAGGTAAGTTGGGGAAGAATGTGGAAAGAGCAAGTCAGAGGGGAGAGGCTTTGGAGAAGGTGAGTGATGGTGTTAAATCCTGTGGTGAGGTGCAAGAGGACCAGATGGAGCCGCGGAGTCCATGCAAGCATGCTCTGGAGGGGTGTCTCTGAGGGGAGACCCTGGCTAGACCTATCTTCCCAGGCCCGTGTGAGGTGGGAGATGGAGCACTGTGCAGGGAGGAAGCAGACACAGCGAGCCTTGGGAAACGTCAGCTTCCGGGGGGCTCTGAAAGACAGAGGTTCCACTCGCTGCTGTCTTTCCTCTGTGCTTGGTTTATGAGTTTACCTTTGATCGGGCATCAGCCACTCCAGTTTGGGAGTAGAACTTACTGATCTACACCCTCTCTGTGTGAGCCATTTGTAGTAAATTCTATCATTTGCCAGTGCACCAGAGTCCAGCCCAAACTCGCCTCTGGCCATCACCATACAGGCCATCCTAACCCCTGCTAACTGACAACAATCTTATCAGCTCTTCTCAGAATCCCCAGGTGTTTGTAGTCATTTTCACTGGTACAGTGTCTGAAGCTATTCCATTATACGATGAAGATTTAGGATCACTTATACCCCATGGCCCTTCTTCCAATGTTAAAATTTTTATTTTACTGTTGGTTCTTTACTAGCCTTTTGTCTGTCTGTCTGTTTGGGGATTTGCAGAGTTTCTTGTAGTTCAGGCTAGACTTGAATTCGCTATGACCTTGAGCTTCTGATCCTCTTGCCTCCACCTCCCATGTGCTGGGAATACAAATGTGCACCACCATGCCCAGTTTACACAGTACTGGGAATCAATTGCAAGGCTTCATATCTGCTAGGGAAGCAGAGCCACATCCCAGGTCATTTGCTTTTAAGAGTATATTTAAGATGGTTTCTTATGCCGTTGGTATTGTTTCAATCGCTGCTCACTCTATAGATATGTGCTGTATCATCCATCCCTCCTTACCCCATCTCTCCTTCCAGTTCCAGCCCCCAAATTCAATTGGGTGAACTTCTATTCCATTTTGCTATAGTTCATCACCTCGCTCTATGCTGCAAAAGAATATTCCAAGTGCTGTCTAGAAATAGATATGAAAGGTGAAAGTCAATCTGTTTTATTATTGTGCCTATGTAAACACATTCCCTGAAGGGCAAAGTTATTCGCTAAGATAACATTTGTTTAAGTGTTGGATAGGGATCAAATCCAGGGTCTTGAGCAAACTAGGCAAGTGCTCTACCACAGAGCTATACACCCACAGGTCATACAATGTAGCTCAGGCTAGTCTTGAAGTCTCTGTGTAGTTCCGGCTGGCCTTGGACTCCCCAGATCCTAGTGTCCCTACCTTCCATGTGGTGGGATTACAGGTATGCACCACCATGCCCAGTTAAGGTCGTATTCATTTTCTGAACGTGTCCTAATATTTAAGTGACCATCTGAACTGATCTTCTGTGCTTATTCTTTCTTGTGCATCGTCTGCCTATTTACATGCTAGGGGGTGTCACTAGGACCGTTAAACAAACGTTCTGTAGTTTTCACTTAGTACCTAAAAACAGTTTGTGATCTTCACACTGTCTCTTCCCAACTTTCTTTACATGTGTGTATGTGTGTGATATATGTTCACATACATATGGGTATACATGTAAGTGATAGGTTTATAGATGGGACACCATGCTTGCCCAACGTTGATGTGGGTGCTGGGGATTCAAATTCTGGTTTGCATGCTTGTACAGAAAGTGCATTACCCACTGAGCTATCTTCCCAGCCCCAGATTGCTCCCTTTTAAGAGCATCCTGTTCTTGTTTGGTAGATGCAGTAGCTTAAATTCCCTCTCAGGGTTCTGACTGCAGCACAGACTTTTAAAACACCCACCTCCATGTTCTGTGGTGCCTGCTCTTCTAGTTAATTTTCATGCTATTATTTTGCTTCAAATGACTAATAAACGATTCACTTTCTTGTTTAAAATTTCAATAATCTTATTTTAGAACTGCTTTAGAGTTCCAGAAAAGTTATTTAAATAGCACAGTGAGTCCCATACGCCTCACATCAGGCTTATTTATTATTAATATCTCCTGTTACTATGATACAGTTCTTAACGAGAGGACAATTACGCATTACCATTATCTGAAGTCCACAGTTTGTTTAGACTTCTTTCATTTTCCCCTAAAGGGTCCCACCCAGGATCCCACATATGTGGTAACATTACAGGCTGTATTATGTATCTCCTGAGGCTCCTCTTGGCTGCAACTTTATCCAGATGTCCTTATCTTTGATGACCTTGACAGTGTTGAAATGTACT
Source organism: Cricetomys ansorgei (assembly GCA_026225945.1). Lineage (NCBI taxonomy): Eukaryota > Metazoa > Chordata > Mammalia > Rodentia > Nesomyidae > Cricetomys > Cricetomys ansorgei. Next base: position 14,080,197 of record JAMJFZ010004023.1, on the reverse strand, counting down.
AGTTAGCTATGTTGTGGAATGTCTTGCTTTGAGGCTTCTCTGTTGTCCCACCATAATTATTTTAAGGCATGGGATCTGGGGAGGAGGATTGCAGAGGCAAACTTCCATCCTCCATATATCATACCAGGGTGCAATTAGCAACAGGACTTGGCACTGTGCTTATCAGGCTTCTCCACCGCAAAGCCATTTTCTCCCTTGGAAGACATCAGGATCCCTCACCCACTCTTCAGGAGGGAAGTTAAGCTCCATATTATTCAGTAGGAAGAAGGAGGACCTGGTACCTTTTCCTGAAGCTCTGTACCCATTTTTGTTTTCTTCCTAGTTGGCTCTAGGCACTTGAATGGGGGAGGGGGGTCTTCATTCTCTGCAAACAGGCGGAGAATCATCTGGCTGAGCCTTCCACTCAAAGCAAAGAGAATTTTCCTTGTAGCTTCCAGCTCCTCTTAGCCTCCCCAGAACTCTGTGGTACATTCATTTCCTCCAGAAAACAACCTCACTTCCCTTTCTCCTGCTTGGAAGTACCTGCCCTGTTGCCTGAGTCTCTTTGCTGTAGATAGACTGGAGAATAGTTCTAAGGGGAAAATGTAAATTAAATTACCTTTCAGATATTGCAGTTCTTTTTATTCTTGTATTTTCATATATTTCCCAACCTGAACCTTTCTGTGGTTCAACCTTCCCACCTCCTACCACCTCCTGTACTGTATTCTGGGCTCCAGCCTCATCCACACAATTGCACATTACATGTCCTGAAGAAGCTGTTATAATATGCAGCTGTTCTACTTCAGCAGTACTACTACTGACTGCAACAGGGTTCTCTTTGCCCACCAAACGAAACCACAAGTGCTTAGCTCCATACTCAGAGGCACTTAGTCTGACTGTCTCCACCTCACAAACTCATTTCTATTTACTTCCTTCAATACTTTTTGCTCCAAGCAAATAGAAAGACCCTGAGTCACAAGCTTTCTTACTTCAGACCTTTGCACATGCTACTCCTGACTCCTTGAATGCTTGTCCCTCTTAGTCTTGCAGCACAAAGTGACTCTCCAGGAAGGAAATCACCTCTCCTTCTCTAATGCTTGTCTATATTTGTATCATAGCTCCTCATGTGCACATCTTATTAGTACCCTGAACCCTAAGTTGAAGGTAGGGTTCATACTGACTTCTCTTATTCTAGTACCATTCCAGACTCTTGCACATAGTAGGAAATTTTAAAAGTTACTTGTAATATAAAGCAAATAGGTTTTGTTATGGTAAATCATATCTACAGAGACTCTTTGTTGTTTGTTTTTGTTTTGTTTTGAGACAGAATCATTGTGTGGCTTTGGCTGGCCTTATTTATATTTATTTATAACTTATTTATATACCAGTCTGACTTTGAACTCTTAGAGATCTACCTGTATCTGCTTCCAAAGAGCTGAAATGAAAGACATGCACCACCACACCTGGCTCTCAGAGACTCTTCTAGAAAGGAAGTATAGTTACTGGTAAATACGTATTCATTCCTCTTGAAGAAGACTTAAAGGTGTGGATGAAGTTCAGTTAGTAGGGTGCTTACCTATTATAGAGGAAGCCCTGAGTTTGATCCCAGCACCTCATAAAGTAGGTGTGGTAATGCATGCTTGTAGCTCTAGCTCTTGAAGAGTGAAAGCAGAAGGACCAGGAGCTTAATTATCCTCAGCTACCTAGGAATTTCAGGCCAGCCTGGGCTATCCCTGCCCCCCTCCAAAAAAAAAAAAAAAAGAGTTAAGAAAGTGTTATACTTAAATACTGCTGTTCACATAAAACGTTGTAAACTAAGAAGGTCTTACACTATGGCTCTAATTTGTTTGAAATTGACACAAAGGGTAGAAATAGGATCAAAACAGACAACTGGCTTCTGGGAGCAGTCCTGTAATATTTATCACTTTAAAGGAATTTGGAGGAGAAAACATGAGTAAAATCTCTGAAACTGTCTTTCTCATAAAATCTCAAGCTAATTTGTGTGTGTTGATTCAGTAGTCAATCAAAAGACATTCTGAGACAGGAAACTACCCAAATGAACGTGAAATCCTGGATCCTCACTCAAACTACTGGCCCAGGAGAGGGTTTGTGCTCTCATGGTGTATGGCTGAAAATGGTCCAGTAGAGTGTGTGGGCCACAAGGACAAGGAAAACGGTACAACGACAAGGAGGGCACTGAGCACAAAGAAGGAACATCATGTACGCCAGCTCAGAAACATCTGTGTAGTGGTGTTTTTGATTCACTTCTACAATAAGAGAATGAGCCAGAGTTAGTTCAAAAGAGGGCAGACAAGAGTAATTAAGAATACACAAGCTTCAAAAGGCTCTGGGCTGAGGAAGTAGTTCAATGGTAGAGCAGTTGCCTAGCATCCACATGGCCTTGGGTTCAACCTCCAGAACTATATAAAAAAAAAAGATAATGTTTGGGGGTGAGGAAATGGCTCAGGGTTAAGAGCACCCGGTGCTCTTGCAAGGGGACTAAAGTTCAGTTCCCAGCATCCACATTGGGCAGCTCACAGCTGACGGTTAACACCAGCTCCTGGGAAACCACTGCCCTCTTCTGGCCTCAATGGGCACCTGCACACACATGAGTCTCTCTCTCTCTCTCTCTCTCTCTCTCTCTCACACACACACACACACACACACACACACACACACACACACATTAAAAATGGCTCTTCATTAAGATATGCTGAAAACATCTGGATATGCTCTCAACTTTGGAAAACGTGTCAAAGGAACCATCAAGCTTCAGATGCCGCTGTTGAAGATCACACGCACTGCATGGGCGGCCTACCAGTTCTCATGTATCCTTACAGACATCGTAGGAATTTAAAATTCTCAGTGTGGAAAAACGTAAGTGAGGTACAGCAGAATCTTACAGTGCTAACATTGAATTATTATGCAAATTTGTTTTTAAAAGCAGTACTGTGCCTGGAAAGACCCTGAAAGTCATGATGTCCTGGTAGAAACAAGCACTTTATTTTAGGTCTTGGTTTCTAAATGCTTTCTCACTAGTGTTTAAAAAAAACTATGGATTCCTGTGGAAATGGCTAAATTCCATGACTGGAGTAGGAAAAGTACAAATTAAGCCTGGAATATGGAGTTCCCGAAAGTGGGTTGTACTGGAAACCAAAAGGACAATGTCCCCAAAGGGTGTGCGGAAGGCAGAGGCTCCTCCAGCTACATGACAGACATTCTAAGCATCAAAAATAACAAGCGTAACTAATTATAACAAAAAAAAAACCCTAGGTAAAAATTCATGAGTGGAAATGAGTGAAAGCTCAAGTTTGAGCAAAGGCCCCATTTAAAACACTTTTTCTAACTGTTAACACTGAAATATCAATTAAGGTGAAATAATTAAACATCTCTTTTTGTCTCTTTGGAAAGAAGCCTTGATCAAGCCACATGATAAGACAAAGCTCTTTTTCAAAGGAGAATGGATGGAAAGGCTCAGTGGGTAAGATCACTGGCTGCTCTTCCAGAGGACCCAAGTTCAGTTCCCAACACCCACATGGTGATGCACACTTTTATTTTTTCTCTTTCTTTTCTTTTTTCTCTTTTCTTACTTTCTTTCTTCCTTCTTTTCATTTGTTCATTCTTTTTTTTTTTTTTTTTTGAGACAAGGCTTATAGCCCTGATTGTCCTGGAACTTGCTCTGTAGACCACACTGGCCTCAAACTCATAGAGATCCACCTGCCTCTGCCTCCTGAGTGCTGGGATTAAAGGTGTGTGCCACTACCTCCTGGATGAAGCAAAACTTTAAATTAAAAAGAGATATCTCTCATCAAAGGGGGAAAACAGAAAAACCCTGTGATTTGATGGTTCGCTGCTGTAGTCCACCAACATTTAGCGAAGAATCAATATTAACCCTTCTCAAATTCATTCCAAAAAGTTGGATAGGATTGAACTCGTTTTTCAAGTATTACCCCAAACTCATTTTACAAGTGTTACTCCATTATTAAAACCATATGGGGGACACTACAAGAAAGGAAGTTACAGACCAATACCGCGGAAGAGCACAGATGCAAACAAGTTTCAACAACATATTAAAAGGATTATTATCTAGGAGTTAGAGAGTGGGCCTGTCGTCCCAGCTGTCTGGGAAGCTCGGGTAAGAGGAGAGACACTTGGACCTAAGAGTTCAGCATGAGCCTGAGCAACACTCCGAGACTCCATCTCTTGAAACTAAATTAAAGCAACAAACCAAAACAAAATGACTGGTTCTGCAGAAATAGCCCAGCAGTCCACAGCACATGCTGCTCTTGCAGAGGATTGGTGTTCATTTCTCAGTACCCACGTCAGGCAGCTCACAACCGCCAGCTCACAACCACCTGTAACTCCAGCTCCAGAGGGATCTGATGCCCTCCTTTGGCATCCAAGGAAACCTGAATGCCCATATTTACAGAATTAATATAAATTAAAAAAATTTTGATTAAAATAAACAAACCTATCCCACCATAATCAAGTAGGACTTATCTCTGGAGTGCAAGGGTGGGTCAACATATACAAATGAAAAGCTATGATATATCACATTAACACAGGAAGGAGAGGAGGCCCACACAGTCAGATCTGTATAATGCAGAAATGCCTTTAACCAAACAGTCAAACTTAGCACCACTAATGGTGAGGTGATGTCTCCTGAGGTGATGTAACCAAGTGTCAAGGAACAGCCTATGAAACACTCTTGCCAAAATGTTCAGCCCAAATGCAGTTAACTCCTCAGCCCCTAACTTCATCTACAGGAAGTCTATGGCACAAAGGAATAAGTTAATGAAACTGTGAAAACTGATTTAAGCGTAAGACATTTGAAAAAAATATCTGATCTTATATACTTAAAATGATAAAACATTAGAAAGAAAGAGGTTAAGAATGTTCCAGACCAGGGCTTCTTTAGCCTTTGCCCTTGTAACTCCTTTTTGACCCAGAATTTTTATATGACCTCAGACATACAGGTATATAAATTAAATATTTATTGGTGATAAATAATAAAGACATTTATTTTAAAATATTTCACTGGTAATAATTTTAAAATTTTATTTTAGTGTATGTGTATTTTGCCTGCATGTGTGCCTGTGCACCACCTGCATACAGAACCCATTGAAGCCGGAGGATTCCCCCGAACTGGAGCTACTGACAGTTGTGAGCTGCCATGTGGCTACTGGGAATCAAACTCAAGTCCTCTAGAAGAGCAGCTGGCACTCCTAGCTGCTGAGCCACTCTCCAGCTCCCAGCTTTCATCACTTAAAGACAGACATTGTCACAATGCTGAGATGAACACATGCTGTTACTAAGGCATGATGTCTTGCGTTATATTTGGTGCTGAGGGTGAAGGGCATCTTCCGTCTTCCATTTTTCAGACATGATTAATATTTTGATTAATACTTTTTCATTGCCAATGCTGACAACACTGCACTGCATAAATATATAATGCAAAGTGGCAGAAGAATGTCTAAAGCCACTTCAGAGCTGCCTGGAAATTCTGTATTAATGCCAAGCCAAAACTTTTTATTTTATTTATTTTATTTTAAAATATTTTTGTGAAGCTCAGGTCAGCAATCCAAGTAGCAATTTTTAAAATCAATGAATCAATCAGAGATGGATGGAGAGATGGCTTACAGGTTAAGAGTGTTGGCTGCTCTTCCAGGGGACCTGAGTCCAATTCCCAGCATCCATTTTGGGCAGCTCACAACCATTTACAACTCCAGTACTGGGGACCAGTCACCTTTCTCTGGTCTCTATGTACACCCCCATACACACAGTTAAAAATAAAATATTAAAATCAAACAATGAAAATACATTAATTTGTTATACAGCAAGGAATGACTAAGAAAATATAGAAAGTCTGTGTTTTCTATAATTAAACCATTATGTTTCTCTGAGAGCAGAAAACTTTGTACACAGGACAAAACCACCGCAATCAGTGCCATCTGTGGTCTGGAATCTGAGTTGAGGTGTTTTGGGCAGTACTTGCTGGCACTGGATGGTGTGACAGCACGCACATGACAACACGTGCACACTGTGCTCAGAACCAAGGCTGCACTGAAGTCACTGCACAGGTGAGCACCGACAGAAGCATCTCAAGCTCACTACGCACTTAATTTCAGATTGCTTTTTGGACATTGTGTGTTCAGAATTGTGTGTTACTGTTGTCAAATTATTCAGAACACTGCCACATTTGAAGAGTTATGCCCTCTTCTGGTCTCTGTGGACACCCGCATGTCTCCACCCACCCACCCAGTGTCTGGCTCAGCTGCTGTCTTTACAGGTTCACCAGTTTTAAGAAGCCGAACTCTATTAAGTGATTTTCTGAAACAACACACTGGGCAAAACTCTGCTTGCACTGACTGGCTGTTGGCTTGAGGATAAAGGAGACAACTATAGAAGATGACTGTGAGACATTGAACTTGGAACTTGACTGTTAACACTATCTGGGAGGCTACATTAGGGAATTCTCATTTTCTGAGTCGGCAATGATTGTGTTAATGGCTTCCTAGGGAACTTCCTTGTTAGGAGTTGCAAGATGAAGCATTTCAGGTGTGACTCTGTGTGCAAAATACTCTCAAATGGTTCAGGAGAAATCATACACAACATATGCATTGTTGTGTATGTACTAACAAGTACAACAGAATAACATCAACAATCGTTCATTTGTTCCTTGTCCCCAGGGTATAAGCCAGGTATTGGACTACGTACTATGGATGTGGAAAGGGCTAAGTCAAAGGCCCTGCCTTCAAGGTTCTCACTGTCTCACAGAGGGGACCATACGGCTTTTCACACTCTGAAGTGAGTAAACTCACCCCACAAACATTTGCAAGGTGCCTGGTACATTCTGCTGCTGTGCCAGGAGGGGCAGGTGCAGAGCTCAGAGACCGTGCAGGGAGGTGTAACTATGGCTGTAGGACTGTGAAAACTGTTAGACCTAAAATGCACTGAGCATCAAAGCAACACAGAGGAGAGGGACGGATCCAGCTCACTCAGGGAGCGGCATGGGACTGTGGGGAGGAGGCAGAAGTTTGCAAGGGGGACTAGAAATCCAGTAGAAAATGGAATGTAGAAGGGCAGATGCACACAGACACAAAACACCCCCCACCCCATGCTCAGGGGGACAGTGCCCCAGGAGCATGAAATAAGACAGAAGGCAGCCATGGGCTGAGGGGATGAGGTAGGTGGGTGTTAAATCTTGAGCAGATTTAGGAACTGGGGCTCCTTCTTCAGGCACTGGGAGCTGAGAACATTCATAGAGGGTAGCTCCTGCCTCACCAGGCAGGGTCCAACAGAGGACGGCATTATCCTGTCCCTGGCGGTATCTCCTCATGCTCTAGGTGTCTGCCCATCAGGCTCTGTCACCTCCACTAGTCTGAAAAGTCAAAGGGGTTTCCAGGGGTCAACTCTAGGCAATATAAAGTGTACCAGGCTGAAGATTCCATGATCCTTGAGCCACTGGAGCTGAGAGTGACAAAGAGTGGACCTGGAGTGCCTGTGAGGGGCCAGGCAAAAGGCCCACCCGCACTGAGGATCAGTGTTTCTGAGGCCTCCATAGAGAATCTTTCCAGGACTAAGAAATAAGCAGGGCCTTACCCTTGGCTATTTAGGAGGGAGCAGCTTTTTGCTGTAGTCACAGGCAAACAAGGCCATAAGGATAAGCAACTGGCAGGTATTTCGCATGACCTCTGGAGTTATCTGGCTCAGTGGCCATCATTTTTATGCTGGGCACAGAGGGAGCTTTTTGTACATATGATGCCAGGACACTGATTGTGTCACTGTTTCTGCCCTAAACTGTGAGATTGGCCTTTTCCCCTATAACAACTGTCTTTGCTGATCTGCCCTGAAATTCTGGTATCCAGACCCTTTTAACGGGGATCCAGTTTCTTTTAACTGGGGATGGATCAGAGCCTCTGGCTGTGGCCCCAGGATGCTCCTATGCTGGAAACAAGCCTTCTCTTCTGCAAAGTCTTCACAGATGAAAGCTTGTACACAGAGTCTCAAAGAAGGGCTCTGACCTAAGGCCCCTTGGCGTTCCCTAGAATTCGCTGGTACCATTGCTGTGTCTCTTTTCTCATCAGCTCCAAATGGGTTATCTCTTTAAACGCAGTTAAAAAACCATGGTTTTGAAAGGCCTAGTTAGTAAAGGTGTCTGGCTGAGGAGAGAGCTCAAGGCCCAGGGGCAAGGTCAGAAGGCTGCCATACCAACTACAAACCCCTCATCACTGAGCAGTGAGGGAGCCAGCCCCAGGCACAGAAATCAGGCAAGCAGGCAGACAGAAACGGGAATCCCCAAGCTGAGGAAGGTGAAGCAGCAAGGCCCTCAGCCATCTCAACTGAGGACAAGAGAGCTCCCTATGCCAGGAAATCACCCTCTCCTGGATGCCCCCATCAGCCTGTGTCAGCTGTGCCTGGCCTGAGCCCACCTACAGGCCAAGCAAAGCCGCTGGACTGATGAGCAGAGCAAGTGATGGTGGTAATGAAGGCTCCTTAGGAGCACTGGCATCCAGAGGAACCCAGCCTCAGGGGAACTCCAGGCTAGGTCAAGTGTCTGGAAGGGTGCATCCACCGAAGGGGGCGTCTCCTGCGGAATTAGGGATGGCGACGATGACCCAGGCAGATCTCCCTTTTTGAACCCCAGAGCACCTCTTAAGTCCAGGTCCCTCATATCCCCGCCCCCATCCCTGAAAGCCTTGTCAATCAAGACTCAAAATCTGCCGCGGGCCTGGGCACAGACTGCCCCCCAAAGCGATTTCTGACTCAGTCTACAGCCTCGGTAGGGGCTGAGTCAACCCCTCTGCCCTGGTGAGTTGTGCACCGGAGTCCCGGGTACCCCCGCCAGGCCCGCGCCACCGCGCCTACCTGTGCCCGCGGCTCTGCTCCTCCTCGCTGGCACTGCCCCAGCCAGGACTGAGGTACCGGGCTGGGTCCCCTGCTGCCCGCGCCGAGGTCCCCTCGTCGTCCTCCTCCAGATCCTCCACGTCCTCCGCCTCCTGGATGGCGACACGGATCTGCACCGTGGTCTCGGGCCCGGGCAGAGTCTGGTCGCCTAGCTGGGCCATGGCTGGCAGGGTCCCGGTGCCGCGAGGCCGGGCCAGCCGGGCGCCCACGATGGCGACGGGCGCGCGTGGGCGGCGCGCGTGCGGCGGCGACTCGGCCCGGGGGAGGGACGGGGGTCGCGATCCGCCCCACGCCGCGCCGCGGGCACCGCCCCGAGCACCCGTGCAGGGATGACTCCCAGTGCTCCACAGGCCTGTCCCGGGGTGAGAAGCAGACCCGGTCCCTCCCTGAGTCCTTGTCTGGTGGCGCCCCAGCCCTACAAGCTCCCTCCTCCTTGCCGCGCGCAGAGACTGGCTTCAGAGATGCCGCTGCTTCTGGCTTTAGGCTGCATTAGGGAAGACAGGCACGGGTCAACAGCTCCCAGGCTTGGCTCCCTGACAGGCCCGCCAAGGTGAGAGAAAACATGGCCTTTGCAGTAAAGTCCTTAGGCATAGGCACCTTTTAGGTTAGGGTGCCTCCTAGGATGTCAAGAGCTTGGCTCCTTTTGCTCTGTCCACTCAACAGTACCAGACACACATGGCAGCTATTCTAATAGCAAATTGTCAGGCCCGGAGCTAAGCACCTGAATCAGGATGTGAGTTTTAAGGAGTCCTCAATGACGCCAGAGCATCCTAAGCTTCAAAACCACTGTTATACTGAGATAGTGTTGAGACAGCACTTGGATATTTATTGACTGAATAAAGGGATTACTTAAATGCCAGTGTGCTCTAAAGCCGGGCTACTCTTTCACAGTTAGCTTTGAGTTCCATCTCAGCCTCATTAATGTCTAGAAGCCAGGTAAGCCTAAAAACATAAGACTTGAATTTGTCTCCATGAAGCTCTTCATCGAAGGCTTTGGACATAATTTATTACATTAGCCACATCAGGGCACCATAGAACAGACCCGTTGGCCCACATGTTTGTTTCCTTTGCTGTAGGACCTCAAGGCAGGAGACACTCAGGAAACCTGGTGTTTGGGAGGATGGTGTCTGGGTAAAAGGACAGCACGCATAGTGCCTTGGTATCTGGACTGGGACCAGGAGAGATCTAAGGGTCCAGAAAGTAAGCCCCACCCCTTTCAAAGCTAGGATGGAGCCCAGAGTCTCATGCACACTGGACAATTGTTCTGTCTTTGAGCTATACCCTCAATCTCATGGCCCCTCTTTTGGAGGGTTGACTAAATCTATGTTCCATTATCAGATCTATTTTATTTTTATCTTATCTTATTGAGATGGGGTCTCACTGTGTAGGTCTGTTTGGCCTAGAACTTGCTATGTAATCCAGGCTGGCCTTGGACTGAACTCATAGAGATCTGCCTGCCTCTGCCTCTGTCTCTCAAAAGCAGAGATTAAAGGCCTGTACACCTCTCCCACCCCCACCCCTCATGTTAGATCTCTTTTGATAGAAGCCCTGGAGTAAGAGAAGGAAGAGAATGGCCCTGGATGTGACTGACCCTTTTCCTACACCGGAAGTTTTGCTCAGAGCTTCTGGGGAGGTGAGCTACTGGGGCAAAGAGGCAAGCAGTCAGAAGTGCTTTTCTCAAAGCTGGAGAGATGGCTCACCATTTAAGAGCACTGGCTGCTCTTCCAGAGGACCCGGGATTTGATTCCCAGCACCCATATGGTGGCTCACAGTCATCTATAACTCCAGTTCCAGAAAGTCTGATGCCTTCTTCTGGCCTTTGTGGGCACCAGGCACATTCATGCTGTACAGACATGCATACAGGCCAAACACCATATGTATACAATAATGCTTAGAAGAATTTTTCCAAAGGCAGATATACCTTCTTCTGGGATGGCAGAAATTAAAGAACTCAGACACACCTGGAGTGAGGTCAGGAGGAGAGGGATTTGTAGTGGCCCTCTCTGACAACATCCTTCCCTTAACTTCACAAAGCAAGACCCATGATTTCCAAAACCATCCTGTGTGGCAAGACACCAGGGGCTGTCATCCTTATACACTCAAATAGTGCACATTCCTATCTTACATTCAGGTTTGCAAATGCTTTGCTGTAAGGGTTCCCTGGTGCTGGGGACGAAGCTCAGTGGTAGAGAGAGGCCCTAGGTTCAATTCCCAGTACTAGAACTAAAACCAAAACCCTGGAGACCGTTATGAAAGTATGGCTACTGAATGTAGAGTAGACACCCCAGGCAGTGGGTCAGTATGGTCCACAAAATTATCTTACTTGGTTAGATTTTTTTTGAAACAAAATTGAATTTAGGGGCTGGAAAGGTATCTCAGTGGTTAAGAGCACTTGCTACTTTTGCAAGGGACTTGAGGTTGGTTCCTAGCACCCACACGGGGTGGCTCCAGGCTCCAGGGGATCTGACATCCTCTCCTGGCCTCTGCAAGTGCTGCATTCATGTGCACATACCACCAGTAGATACACACACACATACACATAAATCAAAATAAAACAAATCTTTTAAAAAATGAATTTATATGCCCTTCAGATAGGCCTGCCTATATCCTTTCTGTTATTATTTATTTGTGAATTTTGGCTATGATAATATACAAATGCAACAATATACAATGTACAGTTAAGGTAGGAAGGGTTTATTTTGATTCACAGTTTCAGGATATAGTCAGCCCATCAGGACCAGAAAGGCTTGGTGGCAGGAGCTTGAAGCAGCTGGTCACACTGCATTTACAGTCAGGAAGCAGAGAGAGGTGAATGTAGGTGCTTAGCCTGCTTTCTCCTTTTTTATTCAGTCAGGTGCCCTAGCAGATGAGATGATACTTTCCATATTTGGAGAGGGTGCTCCAACCTCAGTTAAATCTCTGGAGACACTTCTGTGGACAGATCCAGAGGTGTGTTTCCATAGTGACTCTCAATCCTATCATGTTGACAATGACTATTTACCATCACAGCCCCTCTTGGCAGGGAACAAGTAAACTACAGAGTATAAAACTTTGGGGCTGAGGACATGTCTTAATGGGTAAGAGTGCTTGAAATGCAAGCAAGAGAACTGTCAACTTCCCATTACCTAAGTAAAAAGCCAGGTGCAACTGTGTGCCTGTAACCTTAGAGTACAGTCTGGAGAGGAGGAGTAGCTGGGGCTTGCTGGCTGCCACCCTAGCTCCACGTTAGTGAGAGACTTTGTCTAAAGGGAATAAGGTAGAAAGTGGTAAAGCAAGGCACCCATGCATGTACCCACACAGGTACACAACACGACATACACACACACACACACACACACAGCACGCACACACACAGCACACACACAGCACACACACAGCACACACAACACACACGCAGAGTAACCTTTCAACTAGGACCCTACCAGGGTAGGATAAATATAGGGCATCTTCCTGAGTTATCAGTTTTGCTCAAATATTTGTAAGAAGAGTCATACACAAGCATTAAAACAACCTGAAATATCTTTGGAATTGGATGCAAACCTTAAGGCAGCTTCATGTCATGTTCTCATGATTAGTACCTGGCTCAGCATGATGTCCGGGGAGGGGAAGACAAAACCCTCATCTGCATTTGGGGTATTTCCTGAGAGGAGTCAGCTCAGTTCACTGGTCAAAAAAGGAAAAGTAGCTTCCAATGAGGCTTTTAGAGAGGGGCCCCTCGTCCTCTTTGCTGAAGTCTGTTTTGTTTAAAGAAATTTTGCTCATATCTCACTGGTGTGCCAAATTTTTCAGGGGTGCTTAAGACAAGCCCGGGAGAAGAGAGACTGGCCACCTCCCCTGCTCTGTGGAGTAAGGAACTGGAAACCTGAAGGGGTTTCCTGTATTTGTCCCAGTAGGGCCTTTCTTCTGGAATTGGTGAAGGAACCAGGGGCTTTCAAACCCCTTCCTCCACAGAGCGGGGGAGGTGGCTAGTCTCCCCCAGGCTTGTCTTAAGCATCCCCCGCAAAGTTTGGCACATAGTTGAGATATGAGCAAAGTGTCTTTAAACAAAACTGTGACTTCAGGGTGTAACTGCCATCTTTCCCTTTTCCTGGAACCTTAGGGGCTTGTTTTAATAACAAACTTGGAACAGGAAATAGCCTTTTCATTAGCTCCTGAGGATGACACAGAATAGGCAAGTGAGGCACCATGATAGATTGTGGTTAGGTTGAAGCCAAAACTCAACCCTGCAAAGCCCTTTCCAGTACATGAAAAGCCGTTGTTTTTCAATCAGTTAGAAATATTTTCACTGTAGCTGGCAGGAGAGTCGTAAACCAAGGACCAAAGAATAAGATGTGAATGCAGCAAAATTGGATGACTAGATGTTAAAGAACTCACTCAGAAGTCTGATGGTGTTTTTAGGGACTAGATTTATCATTTGTTTAGGTATGTGTCAGATAACAGACCCTGGACCACACTTAGTTTTGCAAAATGACTGAGGCAGAATGAATGAATGAATGAATGAATGAATACCAAGAAATGGAAACGGGGTTTGGAAAGGCAGACTGTAATAAAGAATACATCGACTCTAGTAAGTACTCTAACAGTTGGCTGTGGCTTCTGGAAGGTCCTTGGTCACTGTCACCTACTCTCCTAAGTTTGAGATATCCTAAAAAAAACAATAACAAAAAAATAGTATCCCAAGTTTTGGCCCCACCATTTAAAAAATAACAAGTAAGCTGGGATGGTGGTGGCACAGAGACAGAGAGATGTGAGTTCGAGGTCAGCCTGGTCTACAGAGTGAGTTCCAGGACAGCCAGAGTTATAAAATAGAAACCCTGTCTGAAAAAACAAAACAACAAAAAACCAACCAAACAAATAAAATCAAATAACATGCTGGGGCCTGTGAGATGGTTCCATGAGCAGGACTTTTGCTGCCAAGCCTGATAATGACCTGATTTTGATCCCTAGAACCTACAAGGTGGAAGGAGAGCACTAATTCTTCAAATTGTCCTCTGACCTCCGTGTATGCCATGGCACATGTGTAACTAAATAAATGTAAAAACAAAGCACCACATTGCTACTAGAACATGAGTTTCCTCGGTGTGTGTGTTATGGTTTGCATATAAAACGTCCTCCATATGATCAGTGTTTGAACTTAATTCCCAGCTGGCACTGTTTGAGAAGGTTGTGGGACACTTTGGAGGCAGGGCCTAGCTGGAGGAAGTGAGTTTCTAGGGGTGAGGGGCATCAAGGTCACAGGCAGCCCTCACCTGGTTGGTGACTGTCCTGACATTGACCCATACCTGCCACCTGGCTTGTCACTATGTCAGACTACATCCCTTCCAACTATGAACCATAATAAGTTCCTTCCCATCAACTTGTGCTGTTAGCTATTTTATCCCAACCTGAGAAAAGCAACCAGTACAACATATAATTGTACTGTTTTATCACATCCATCAGAGCATGTATTCAAACTTGGCCTGCAATTTTTTGCCTTGCTAAGGACTGGTTGACCAAGCCAATAGGAAGTGTAGTGTGTCAGAAGTAAATTCTACAAGGTGCAGAATGAACACCTAGGCAAAGGTATTCACTCTTTCATTGAGGAGAAAGCCTGAAAAGATTGTACAAACCTGGACCACATTGATCAAGGGGAACAACTGCCTATTATAGTATGAAAGGAGATCCCATCTCTGGCCCTCCAATTCCTAGGAAAACACAACAGTTCATGTGTTACCTTGTTCAGGATGAGGGCTCTGTTAGGTCAAGAGTTCTTGGCTTTGACTGGACATTAGAATCACCTGGGAAGTTTAAATATTTTTGCATATTCTCTTCAGTTAATGTCTTGGAGTGAGCTTTAGGCATCAAGCATCTGGCCCAGCTCTCACAGTCCCCCAAGTGATCCTACATACAGACAAGGACCTCTGTGTCAGTGCTTTCATGCTCAAATTTTCTACAGATCTGTGGTTTAGCTTTTGGTTCTTCATACTTAAGATGCAACTAACCATAATTAATTCAAGCCCAGGGTCTTTCTAGAGTTTACTAAGAAACTGGAAAATTCCAGGATGAATTTCTCAGGTGTGTTATATCATGTTTGAAAAATTACAGGATGAACAAATAAAATCCTATCCCTGGGATGATGAGCTGGCTGAGCAGATAAAGGCGCTTGCCTCTAACTCTGCAGACCTGAACTGGATCCCTGGGACCCATGTGATAGATGGAGAGAACTGTCTCCCATGAGTTATCCTCTGACTTCTACACACCTGCTATGACATGTTTGTACAACACATACACACTTTAAAAAATGTAACTAAATTAAAAGAAAAGTCCCATTCCTTCTTCGAGCATTCTGGTGTGGTAGAAATAACACCAAACTGAAAGTCCCAGGAGGAGTCCACTCTGTGACTTCTGCTAAGGTCTACATGCATCTGACATCTTCTGGGAATGGGTAAGCGGATTCTGAAGACTATACAGGAGATACTGAATACTCATCACAGGGCTATGGGAGCCAGGCACCACAAGCCTGACCCACTAACAAAGCCTCCACTGTCAGAAAGGATGGGCTCAGATCAGTGTCTGACACGTGTTTGTTTGCCTGAGGGCCCAGACCTAGCCCTTGTTTACAACCCGTGGTTATAGATCTGAATCCCACTGGAAAGTGAGGAGACTACATCAAAATGGAAAATGCTGTTTCCCTATAACCCTTATAAACTTACTGAACAGGAAGAAAATGACTTTGGGACTCCAGCAATTGAGCTTACACATGGAGGAGCATTCTCAGCTAATGCACAGAACAATATCACACAGCTTTGGCACCTCAGTGGACAGGCTGTTGTCCAGCAGAGAGGGCAGGGCTAGTAGAAGAAGTCATCAAGCTGTGATTAGCTAAACTTGAGCACTTGTAACGAGAATGGCTACAGATTCCTGGGAAGTAGTTAAGAGCTTGGATGATATTGTAGTTTCATTTCTGATTTTGTGACAAATGCCCTACCAAAAGCAATTCAGGGGATGAAAGAGTTTATTTCAGTTTACAGTTTCAGGTTTCAGTTCATCATTGAGGGAAGTCAAGGCAGGAACTCAAGGCAGGAAATTGAAAGTAGCCTTGATTGCTATTCCACACACCATTGGCTCTGACAAAGGAACTCACTTCACAGCCAAAGAAGTATAGCGGGACCCATTACTTGCTGGCTGGCAGACAGACTTATGATCAAGGAACTTTCTTATGTAGTTCAGGACTAACTGTGTAGGGAATAGTGCCTCCCACAGTGGGCTGGATTGTCCTACATACATTAATAATCAAGACAATTCCCCACAGACTTGCCCACAGGTCAATATGATCTAGACAACTCCTCAACTGAAATTTGTTGTGGTATGTTTAGTTGTGGATAATATTTTAGTTAAGATTTGCTTTTTACTTGTTTACACCTCTGTGCCATTCCCAGCTTCCACCCCGACAGGAGGTTCCTGTTATTTGTTTATTGAGGATCTGTGTGAAAACAGGAAGAAAAACACCTGGGGATTGAGGGGTGGAGCAAGGAGGGTGCAGGGAGGAGGAGGTGGAAGCAGGAGTAGGAGGAGAACCGAGGAGGAGAGCATGGGGTGAAGAAGCCTTGGAGTGAGCTCTCTGGCTAGGGGCTTGGGTATAGAATTCCCTGAGATTTGACATGGTTTGTGATTAATAAAGAGCATTGGAAAATTCAACAATGGACTCTCATTAAGCGGTTCAAGATAAAATTCACAGAAATTCTCTTGGCAGACATTTCTAGATTGTGTTAAGTTGATGGTTAAAGCTAATCAGAACAAAATAATGACATTGCCCAGGTCAGAAGGTGATGAAAAACCAAAAGTGACAGACTCAAAAGAGTAAGTGCTTCCTCATTTGCCCACAGATTCATTGAGTAACTGGTCTCTGGGAGAGGTTTAGATTGAGAAGGGTCTTGGAGTTGGTCTGAATTCCAGATCAACTCAATGTCAAGTCCAGCAGGCAGGAAACCTGGGCTGGGGCTTTAGTGATAGGAATAAGGAAATGTTAGGCACTTGTAAAGTTCAGCTGGTGACTGATCTGAGATGGAATTTTGAAGAACCAAGTGCAGGCTACTCCACCTCACAGTCTACTCTCTGCTTTCTTTTTCCTGCCTCCAGAGGAAGGTCTAGTTGGGATATAGCCTTAATCATATAGGTCTGACTCTGTGAAGGGACTCTTTATTTCAGCTCTCCATTAGCCAGGCTATGAGGAGTAAAATGAAGCACCAAAGTAAGGCAAGAACATTTAGACAATAGTCCTTCACTGTGGAGGAACGGCCTAAAGCATGCTGGGATTTGTTTGATCTTTCTGATTATCAATGCAATGTTTTTGTGCCCTCCCCAATAGGTAGAGACTGAGATACTGAAAGAACACCAAAATACTGTAAAGAAAAAGACAGGGATGACCACTAAATGTGGCCTCCTCTAGCCCTTGTGGTTGTCCCAATGAGTTATTGTCAGGAAACTGAAGTTCGGCAATTCTGAATGTCACGTGGTGTTAGTTTCTGTCTGTGCAAAGCATCTAAACTACACAACCTAAGAAAAAAAAGATTTGCTTGGGTTGTGGTGTTTGACACTTCAATCCATCCAGGCAAGAGAGTGAGGCAGGGCGGAGCAGCCCAGCTCATAGGCCAGGGATCAGAGAGTGAGCACTCAAGAGAGCAAGAGAATGAGAATGTCTACACTAACGGGTCTCCTCTCCCTCCTTCTCCCCCTTCCTTTTCCTGTCTTCTTCCTTCTCTTTCTGCCCCTCTTGCTTTCCCTCCTCTTCTACCTCATTCTCCCTCCTCCTTGTGTTCCCCCCGACCCATTCTGTCTGGTGCCACCCTCATTCAGGGAACATCCCCTTGTTTAGTTCTCTTTGGAAATGTCCTCACAGACACACTCAGATGTGTGCTTTATTAATCTGGGAGCTGCTCAGTCCAATCAGGATGACCCACAGCACTTGCAAAAGATGGTGTGGCTGGGATTGGCACAGTGCAGGTTTATAATCATGTGAGCCAACATCCAACAAGCACCTTGCCCATGCCACCTGAAGCATTCTTCTGAAGAAGCCATGAGACAAAGGTGTGAGAGATCTCAGAGGCAGGGATATTATTAAATCCTAGTGAAGGAGACAGTCATGTCTACTTTGCTCTTTGAAGAGAGCTGGAAATAATTTTCTTTCTTCTTCTCCCCAATTTTCTCTACTGCAGCTACCATCTGCATTATTTTGAGACTAGCACCGGGTCATGCCTCTTGGAGCCATTCTGAACGAAACAGTCAGAAGCAGAAGTGGCGCCATGTGCCCTCGTACTCAACAGTGTCATCTCTGTTTTATTCATCCCAGATGTTGCAGCCCTTTCCTTCCTCAGCATCATCGGTGAACTTGAGAGCATTGTGTTCTTCCTTCTCTTTGGCTTGATTGTCCTTTGCCCTTGGGGGAAGGGAGAGGGGCAACAGCCTGGAGGTTGGTCAGACTAGCCCATTTTGTAAGCTCTAGCCACAGTGCTAAAGAAAACTTACAGTGTGTTTTTACCCAGTGAGGAAAACATGTTGTGTTCTGCATTCTTGCGTAACCACGAAACATCTGGTGTAACTTAGCTTAAAATTTCCTTCCAGTGTCACATTTGGGCTAAAGGGTACAGAGAAATTTCCACCCTGACATGTAAGAAGCAACAGTGTTACGAGTCATTATCACATGTGTGTAGTCACACACCCGCCAGGGAGTCACCAGGCTAGTAGTCAGTGCTTCTCAACGACAACTCGCTGTCTCTGTGTCACATCGCACCACCCCTTATAAGTGCACAGGGCTCAGAAAATGGAATTTAGGTATTTAAAGGCAAGTGGTAAACACTTCTGAGGGCTTGGCCAGGACTCACCAATGCTTTCAAAGGGTTCTTCTCAAACCTGTGCGTGATCCAGAAGGCTTCTTAGAACTCAGATCCTGTGCCTGGAAAGATGCCTCAGTCAGAAAAGTGTCTGCCATGCGAGTATAAGGACCTGAGTTTGATCCCCAGCACTGTAAGGAAAAGTTGAGTGCAGTGGCAAATGCCTGTGAGAGCGGTATTGGGAAGGCTGAGCCAATCAAGATCCCTGCTCACTCTGCCTAACTGAATCAGGCAAAACTGAGAGACTCTGCCTCACAAAACAACTAAGAAGGATACCCGAGGTTAACTTCTGGCATGTGCGTCACACACGCGCACACACACACACACACACGTACACACGTACACATGAACACCCAGATCCTGGTTCTCATTCCGAATGTAAGTCTAAGAGCTTGTTGGATCTGCTTTTCTAGCAAGATCCAAGGTGATGCTGATGCCACCCGTCTGTAGATGGCATCCTGTGCTCAGAATCACATTAAACTTTGGTCAGCTAAATCTAGAAATCAGAGTGGCGGAGTTACTCCTCTATGGTAACATTCTGTCTTATGCTTTCCTTTCCCAAATAGGTAAGAGCTGGAATTACAATGACCCTACTTAATCAATGCAGATGGGAGAATACTTGGTACAAACTTGGAAGGAAAAAAAAGTCAGTAAATAAATTTCAGCACCATACAACAAATCTGAAATTTAGGTATCTCTAAGGAAATAACCAGAAATGAAAGATACAGCGGGGTAATAAGTCATTTTAATATGTCAATTTGCAAAGCTGGAAGGGAGTCCACCCAGGCTTTCTAGGAAAGTCCATTGCCTTTACATTGTACTGCACCGCTCCTTACAGCACAAAGGTGGCTACGTATAAAATGCTAGACATATGGAAATTGTATGTGTATGCAACGGTTCATACATTATAGTAACACCCATGGAGGACTATTATGCCACCATCAAAGTACTGAGGGGAAGATTTTAATGACAAGATAAAAAGCTTGTGGTATTTTACTCTGCAAAGATCCCAGGACAGGAGGGGGAGATAGCCCAATACCAAAGCACTTGCCTTTTAAACAGGAGGATTTGAGGTCAATCCCCAGAACCCATGGAAAGAGCCAGTTTTGGGGTAGAGAGATGGCTCAATGGTTAAAGGATCCTATTGCTCTCCCAGGGCACTTGAGTATGTTTCCCAGCACCTGACTTGAGGCTGCTCACAACTCCCAGTAGTGCTAACTCTCAGGGGTCTGACACCCTCTTCTGGCCTTCTTAGGCACTGCAGGCATACGCACCCCCACCCACACAAATACATATTTTTTTAATTTATTTTTCTTTTCTCACATAATACATCCCAACACCTCTTCCCTTCCTCCACTTCTCCCAGCTCCCCCCATTTCCATTCTCCCCCAGGTCTACAGCCTCATCCTCACACTCTTGCCTCTCCCCAGAAAAAAGCAATCCTCCCAGGGTTACTGCTCAAGCAGAGCACAAGAAGATGGAACAGGGTCAGGCACAATTACCTACTTCAAGGGTAGACTAGGCAACCCAGCAGGAGGAGAAGGGTCCCAAGGGCAGGCAAAAGGTTCAAAGACACCCTCCCCAACTCTCCTCTCTCTCCCTCTCTCCCCCCCCCCTCATCTATATGAGTTCTGTAAGAGTACCAAGCCAGACAACCTCAAGATATATTTGGAAGACCCTACAGGTTCCATGCCTGCTGCTTCAGGCTCCGTGAACCTCTAAGAGTGATGATCAGTTGACTCTGTAGGGTTTGTTCTCCCCATAATCCCTCCTTGACCTCTTTTGTGGGGTTCTCTGAGCTCTGTACTTTGGCCCTGGGCCTCTGTATCTGCTTCCATCAGTTGCTGGAGGAATCCTCTCTGATGAAGATTGGTCTAGGCACCGATCTATGAGCAGAGCAGGATGTCATTAGAAACCATCTCCTGGCTATCCAGTCCCTAGTTCCTGGACTGCCCTGCAGTATCAGGCCTGGGCTCCCTCCTTTGGCATGAAGTTCTGCCCTTCCATTGATACAGTGGATCCTTTAGGAAGGAGGGGTTATAGATTGAAGATTTTGTGGCTGGGAAAGCCATCGGAAGCCTTGCCTGGCTCAGGAGACGGCCTGTTCAGGCTCCCTATCCTCCATTAGTTGAGGTCCTTGCTAGGGTCTCCTTCATTGATTCCATTGAGTTTCCACTGCATTAGGTCTCTTGATTCCCCCCTAAATGTCCTTCAATTTCTATCATCTCACCATATATTCTCTCCCTCTCAGAGAATTGGAAATCAACCTACCCTAAGACCCAGCTCTACCACTCCAGGGCATATACCCAAAGGTCATTCTATCCTACTACAAACACTTGTCCAATTATGTTCATAGCAGCTTTGTTCATAATATCCAGAAGCTGGAAACATCCTAGATGCCCATCAACTGAAGAATGAATATAGAAATCATGGCACATTTACACAACAGAATAGTACTCGGCTATTTAAAAATTGGGTACATGAATTTTTGCAGGTAAATGGATGGAACTAGAAAGAAAAATTATCCTAAATGAGGTAATCCAGTCCCTGAAAGACAGCATGGTATGTACTCACTTATATGTGGATATTAACTGTTAAGCAAAGGACAGAGGTGCTGCAATCCACAGACCCAGAGAGACTATGTAACAAGGAAGGCCCCAGTGGGGACACAAGGATCTCCCTGGTAAAGGGAAAATAGAACAGATGGTGCAGGTAGGCTAGGAGAGGATGGGAATGGGAGGAGAAAAGACCAGGTTGGGGGATAGGGATGGAGGGATAAATACATAATTACAAATAAAAATAAGTTTTAAAATGAAAAGCCAAGTGTGGTGGCATGTGCTTGTAATCTCAGTGTTGTGGGAGCAGGAACAGATGGGTTCATAGGGCTCACCACCTGCCAATGTTGTCTGCCTGTCAAGTACCAGGCCAGTAAGAGACCTGCCTCCAACAGAAAGAGGTGGATGGTATCTGAGAAACAACTTCGGAAGGTTGTTTTCTAGCCTTTATGGGAATGTGCACACTGTGCGCATGTACACACACATATGCACACACACAAAAGAAAAGCCAAGGATATAGAGTTACCTGTATGATATATCAACTCTACTTTATATACCTCTCTCTCTGTTCATGTCTTATAGCATATCAGCTAAAGAACACGCTGAACTGCTAGCTCAATGGTTTCTGGATGCTGGCATATTTGTATTTTAAATGTTAACATGACTTAAATGTCTCCCACCCATAATATCTCCTCCCATAATGCCCTCCCCAAAGAAGTTGTATGTCAAGGGATCTCATCCTTCCAGTTGACAGGTGGTTGGATACCTGACCCAAAGTGAACTCATCAGTGGCTCTTGTTGTGGTATAATGTAAATTTGTAGTGATAAACCCCAAACTGCAGTTAGACAGTTATCGTGGAGTGTATACATGTAGATTCGGGGCGTGTGAGCATCTTAGGTCAGCACCAGTAGAGCAGGCTTCTGTAGACTGTAGCTTCATCAGCTACTATAGTCGGTACAATACAGGCTCAGTAACTAAGCAACAAACACATGATGGGGAAGGGCCATAAGTATGAAACCACTGTAGCTTTGCTCTTCTATGTTTCCAGTGAGCTCCCTTCTGGCCTGTGGCTAATTAGAGTGGGTTCCTCTTCCTTGTAACTATGTCTCAAAGTAACAGGTGACTGTTCATTTACACAACTTTGTTCTTACTGTCCTTGGTGTTTTACTTCTTTTGTTCACAAGAAAATATGACTAAAAATTACAGTAATGAGCTGTAGCCCAAAACCCAAAGAAACATATTTACTTGAGAATATCCTGCTGGCTGGAGTCCCTGCCCCTCCACAGACACTCCTATTTCTCACACCCAGCTTCAGAAACTGAGAGTTTTTATTTGGTTACTTCAGTTTGGTACAAAATCCGGGAGACAGTTTATTTTAAATTTGGAAAATGTCAAAGCAAATTATTTTCCTGTCCTGGGCTAAGATGATTCTGATTGCAAAGACCAATGCAGAATGAAAGATGCAGAGCATGGCTATCCCTGTTGATTTATAGACCTGAAGACTGGAATGGATGAGTCATGGGCAAATGGGATTGGGAGGGGCTGTTGCAGAGCTCTGCTGCAACACAATGCGAGCCCAACTGGGGTTTGTCATTTGTAGAAAACTGCACGAATACTGCACAGTTGCTTGCCACTTTTTAGTGAACCTCCTGGGTTCATGTGAAGCTGAGTTGACCAAAGGATGACGTAGCTCATGGATAGGACTGTTAGGAACAAGTCTAATAGGTCTTTCTGATCCTTCTCAGGGTCATTATGCCAGTTATATCAATCATTTTTTTTTCTATTGGGATCAAATTTTAACTAGAAAATTGTGGAAATTCATTTAAACATTTTTTTTCAATATGCTGGAAGATCTTTGAGGGCAAAAACTGATTTTTATCAGGTTTTTGTTTTATCCTCGGTTTATTGAATGGAAGGAAAAATGTTCATAATGGGTGTGAAGAGATAAGCCTAAGGAATGTTTGGAAGCAACTTCCCAACCCATCCAATTTGAGGAATCTGAAATCGTGATCTAGAAGCCTGCAATGGTGTTGGAGATAAAATAGTGATGTAATTTAGGCTTTCCAAAAGTTTACATGTCCTAAAAGGAAGTTTGTCAAGAAGGAGAAAATTACTGGCATTTTTTAATAAAAGAGGAAATTTAAACCAGAGAGGCTCATTAAGCAGATCTAAGACAGCTGCTGCGTCCATTGGGGAAAGTGATTTGGATCTAAAATTATAGAACACACAGAGAGAAACTGGGGACATTTTTGCTTCAAGGGATTCCAAAAACCATGAGAGAAAACACTCAGGCTTAAATGTCTTATCAAGCTGGATTTAAGTTTATATCTGCAAATGACCCAATTTAAAAGATGTATCTGTCTATTTATTTTTACTTGGATATGTGTGTATGTGTCTGCTCGTTTGTATGTTCAGATGCTGGTGGTGGCCAGAAGTAGGAGTTTCAGGCATTTGTGAGCTATTGGACCTGAGTATAGGGAACCAAACCTGGAGCCTCTGCAAGAGCAGCAAGTGCTTTTATCTGCTGTCATCTTTCCAGCCCAATTGACCCAATTTTAATTAAAATTATAGTCTACTGTTGTATCGTTGAATTAAAACACCATATACACTCAAAAATTACTAATGGAATATATCAGGGTAGAAGAACAGGAAGACGAGAGCTATGATGAGGGGAGAGGAGAGTAATAGACTTTTTTTTTCTTTTTCTTTTTTTCTTTTTTTTTTTTTTTTAGGACATCTGAGAAACTACTTGTTTATCAGGTGGTCTTTGTTGCATAACAAATGAAACTAGAACTTTATGGGTTAAAACACACTGTTGATTTATCTCCCAACTTCCTGGGTTGTCTGGGAAGGTCTATCTTGGCAAGCTCAGTGTTCGGTTATCCTGTATGTAAGAAGAGGCTCAGTGACCACACAGACAGTTGAAGGACTCTTTGAAGGAGCCAGCTGCTTCTTATATGGCTTGCTCATTCTCAGAATGAGGTAATTTTTCTGGTAGTCCTGGGGTCAGGAACATAGCAAGGATCAAACCCACTGCTCAAGTACTTTTCAAATCTCACCTTGAGTTACCTTTGCTGATGTCTCATTGGTCAGAGTAAGTTACATGTCCAACTCAAAGTCAAGAAGTGGAGAAACAGATTTTATCTCTTGATGGGAATGTAGAGATTTCAGGCCTTTTATGAAATCTATCAACCAGGTAATAGTGCCAGTAAAGAAATAAAACAACATGCCCATTGAACAATAGAGAAAAGACAGACACATCAAGCACACAATCCTTGGCTGTAGAAATTCATTATTCCCTGGTGGTGGTAGCTGGATGTTTCTGCAGTCCCAATCTGACACTTAAGGCCAGTAGTATTCCTGGAGAGCTTCTAGTCTTCAGTCTATGTTAGAAGCCCAAGGAAGCTTGCTCTTTGGAGAAGACAATTGGAGAAGGAACGTAGCAACAAGATAGATGAACTTCCAGGAGGAAAGGCAAGCAGGCAAAAGAGTTTTCCATCTCCTTTCACCTGGGGTGCCATCCTGAAGGTGCTACCCACATTGAAGGTGGGTTCTCACTGCTTCAAATGATCAGATCAAGGTAATTTTTCCCAGGAGTGCCCAGTGGCTTACAGTTTAGTTGATTACAGATCTAGTCAAACTGACAACTAGGATTGACCATCATGGTTGGATTGCTGAGAACATTGCAATAGATTATATCAGATAATTCCCTTGATCTTCAGCTCAGACTAATTCCCACAGATTCATGCAGCTCCACGGTGCTGCCTTGGCTTCCCAGATCTTCCTCCATGCTTCAACTCAGCACCACATCTAGTGTCTGTGATCTTCGGGATATGTAGCATTCTAAACATTGCCTGAAATGAGTCAATGAAAAGAGGGACAGGCTGAATGCAGGCTTTGGATGCAAGATACATGGCCAAGGATTGACTGTGATTACAACCAATGTTTAACATGATGGGTATTGTGTGTCAGACATTACATAACTCTAAGTAGTTAACACTCTTGAAAGACTATGACAGAGGAGGTGATAATACCTTACATTACAGATGAGGAACCTGGGCACAGAACATGCTTAGTAATTAGTAGAATAATAACTGAAGCCCGGGACTTGGCCACCAAGTCCATTTTTATAACTGCTGATTTCATGCCTTAGCTCACACGCACACACACACACACACCCCAAAAGATAAATCCTTTTTAAAAGACAGTATGTATCTCAGGGATCAAAAGAAAAAAAATATTTGAGTTGATTGTTTTAAAAAAGGAACAGGACTTTATTGATGGTGCCAGAAAATGGGAGAGGAATAATTCTGGTTACTACATGGAACAGCTGAGCAAAGTCTAAGTAGAAAGGAATATAGAGAACCCAAAAGCTAAGAAGAGCAGTATTACATGTATGAACGGTTAAGGGCAGTGGTCTTAAACTGAACACGTGTGGTAGGACAAGGACAAAAACCATGCAAGAATGTGTAAGTTGTGTTCATATTTTTGCTCCAAAATTATATGTTTGCATGCCAAACAGTGACATAATATTACTAAAGGAAGGGTATTAGGCATTCACCCAGATGTGGAAAGCAGGTCGGTATTGTAGAAAGACTATTGATCTGGTAATTGAAACTACAATAAGAAATCCAGGCCCTTGAGGATGTTAACCCTTCCGGATGAGTCTCCTCAGGTAAAAACGATGGACTAGTTTGGACTACATGAGAAATAAGGTTTCCTTCAGCCCTATCATTCTATATATGTTTCACATATTCAAAGCCAAAATGTCAGCTACAGACCACCTGAATTCTTGGCAAACTTTTCTCAAATTTAGAATAAAACGTTCTTTTGCACAATTATGGAGCCATTGTTTAATCTACATAACGGTAATGGGGGAAGCTTGATTGCCTCAAAGAGAGCTTGAAGTCTTTAAGAGAGCCAGCAGTGGTAACCAGATGCAAGGTAGCTGTTTAATCAGTGTTTATGGGTGTAGAAAAGTAAGCAGCGAGGTAAAGATGAGAAGTTCAGCTTGCAAGGAGTATGAACTTGAAGACCGCTAGTTATGAGACAAAAGAAGCTTAGGGATTACTAGCAAGCATTGTCTTCAGTCAGTAGCTTCACAGCTTCCTTCCTGGATCATTTTTTGACACGTCGACAGTCTTGGAGCTAAGCCGCGGTGCACCCGGTCCCTCTGTCCCTAAAGGCCTCAGGGAAGCAGGCTTTTCCTTCAGTGTTTGTCTCCAGTCGGGCTGTGTCCTTCCTGGTCTCGGCTCTGCGGAAGGGCCGACCTGGAATTCCAAATGGGAAGGTTCTTGGGTGTCTTCCTCCAGCTCTTCTCTGCGTTTCCCCCAAGAAAACAGGCAGACGCAGACAAAGGGAATCAAACTTCCCGCGGGCCGAGCTGAGGTGGGACATAAAGAGGGAAGGACCGGAAGTCACGGTTGCCATAGCCACTGATGTGGCCAGCCTCTTCCCCGTCTTATCCACCTCCAGTTCCTCCTTCTGTTTTTACGAGACCCGAAAAAAAAGTCCAGAACGAGGAAGTGCTGACGCACCGGGCCCTACAGATACACCCGAGGCTAGGCACTCGGTCAACTAGCAGATCTGAGACGAGGACCAGACCGGAAATGGTGGTTTCTATGGCAACCCCTGAGTGGGTTGCCTAGGAGATGACCTCTTTTGGTCTCTGAATCTTAGCTTGTAGCATTACCTCGGAGGAGGATCGAACATCCTGGACTGTCTCCTGCCATGATTCCCGGGAAATACCGCTCCGTTTCTGGCCGGGCTGCAAGCAATGTGAGCTGGGCCTTCCTGCTTTTTCTTCCTTTCCAGTGGTCTTGTCCTCTCTGTCTGGCGTCTTTGTCCTAGGTGATGGGCTGCTTTACTGGGACCAGGGCTGCTCAAGCTATTGTCTGACAGAGGCGAGGGGTTCGTGGGCTAGTCCAAAGCACTCGCAGAGTATTTGAATATTGTACGATGGGTGTTTAAAATCATGCCCAGGATCTGAGTTCCCCAGAAGGTGGAGCTGGTCTGCTAGGCAAACATTGAGATTCCTTTAGTTACCATCCGCCCCTTTCTTTCTTTCTTTTTTCACTGAGAAAGGAACCTGTTCTTAGACACTCCCACCTCTTTCATTTGAACACTGATATATTGACTGGCAAGAGAAATGACAGGAGTCCAAAGCCTGAGGTACAAGGTGGGTTAAATTGGTGCCTCCGACATTTTGAAAAATAAATCAATGAAAGCTTTTGATTCTTAGACACGATTTTACAAATCTTCAGGAAATGGTTATTTACCAGAAAAGATGGATCTTTTGAATGTATTCCAATTTTTATGTCTTTTGTACCATGGAGGGTATGTGTATATTCATATATATATTAAGAATACATTTTGTGATTTAATTTTTACATTTCAGGTGAACTGTGGACTTCATCTGGTTATTCAAACGTCTTCACTTTCTGACAAAAACAAAGTAAGATTTAAGCAGATTTGTATTTAAGTTGAAATTAAATTGTCAGATATTCTACATGTGGCATGTTTTAAAAATAGATTTCGACCTGGAGAATATATCTATTTTGATCTTTACTATAAAGCTGATTTTATTTTCTGCGTACGTAAAGCCAGATCACCCCTCTTGTATCAATTTAGGTCATTCCATTGGTTACAAGAGACTCTCCTCCTTACATTTAAACATTTCTGGTGAAGGAATTTTTTTCAAATTGGTTGTATGACATAATTTAATGAGAAATGTTTTTCTTTCTTAGACATAGGTAAAATGATGGTGTCATTCTACTGGTGGCATCTCAAAGAATAAAATGTGACATTTCCGGAGGGTCTCACTCTATTCCATATTTCAAATAAGGGAAGGAAAACTGGTTTAGCAGTGGAAATATTGCCACAGCATTTTCATAATGTATTGAATGTAAGATTCTTATTTGTATATTTGTGTGTGTGTGTATGTGTGTATCTGAGTTTGTGTGTCTTTGTGTGTCTGTCTGTGTCTCTGTGTTAGACAGAGGAAAGTGTCAGATCCGAGATACCTGACATGGGTGCTAGGAGCTGAACTTGGGTCTTGTGGAAGGTCAGCGGTGGTCGCAACCACTGAGTCATCGTTCTGTACCCATACCATTTACCTGCAATATCTTGGAAATTTACAGAAATTTACAGAATTTCTGTCTTTTCATCTGGTTTTTGAGATATTTTTTCCTTCAGTTCCTGCCTCCCCTCAGCGCTCACACATCCTCACCCAACCTCCCATGCTATCCATACTCAGTACACTTCTCCGTTTAACCAACACGTACATTTCCAAGCACCACAATTCCTTTGTTCCCTAAAACGTTGTGAAATAGACGTCACTGGAAGAAGTCTACAGTAAAGGCCAGAGTTTACAGACAGCCGCAGGAAGAGAATAAATAGAGGCTGGAGGAGGGTGAAGGAAGGGGTCCGCCAGTTAAAAGGCTGCAGCTGATTAGTTACATGTAAATGTGAAAAAGAATAACGTGTCCTTGGTTGGCTCCCCTGGCCTCAACCTTTGATCATCCCCAATGACACCTGAATTAATGGGAAATGAATTCCTTATTCGAATCAGGCATAATGGATTGCTTGTAAAACCTTTCTAATTGCCTTTGCCAGGTCAGTCCTTTCCTGCCATTACAGTGCTTTGAGGCATGCTACTTTTCAACATCCTTTTTGCACCATGCACCTTTCTTTGCGTAGACATGCAGTGTCCATTATGATAGGAGCAAATGTGGATGAGGTGCTTATGGGGTGCGTGAATGAGAAGCATCCAAAGTCCTTGAAGATCTGCTTTTAAGGTTTTCGTGGCTAATCATAAGAGGATATTATGGTTTTGGCTTTTCAGTTCTGCCATGAAAAAATATTTAAAAGAAAGAGTTAAAATTCTTCTTAAATATGCAATTTTTATTTTGTTAAAATTGGCATTTAAAAGACTTTAATAATCCAAATAGTTCCATTTAGTTTTTATGGTTTGCATTTCTTTTTTACTGAGCAAATGATTTTTTAGTCATTATTTGTAGGGAGATTGGAAGTGTTTTAATCTAATCTTGTGTAACTGACTTCAATGTTATGTTTGGAAAATTACACCTCCCAATCAGTTCCTAATTTAGCTAGTTTAAAGTTCGCAACGCAGTGACATCATGTACATTCACAGTGCTGTGCAACTGTTGTCTCTATTTAGTTCTAGGACATTTTCATCATTCCAAAAATAATCCCATATTCATTAGGCAGTTGCTATCTGTGCCCCACTTTAGGCCCTTGGAAACCACAAATAGGATTTCTGTTTTTGCTTATCTTCCAATTGTAGGTAATTTGTATAAATGGAATCATATAATATGTGGCCCTTTCTGATATTTTCAAGGGTCATTCTTTTTTTAAAAGCACATTTTATGTTATTTTATAATAAACTTCATTTCTTACTGCTAATTTTTTCTCCAAATATCTCTTCTTAAATACTGTCTTTCAGGCTGATTTCAAGCTTAATAGAGATTCACCTGGTAGACTGTTACAGCATGACCTGGAGAGAAACTACTCAACGAAGCAAGGTACTGCCACTGAGCAGAAAGCAGACTCATCTTCTTTGAATGGTAGCTTTTAATATTGTTGGGTGACTAGAGCCAAACAAACCTGAATTACAAAAAGAAATAATTCAACTGGTTACAAAATTGATTTGATATTTGTTAAATTGGCATTACAGATCTACACACACACACACACACACACACACACACGACAGAGTGGATTCCTTCCAATGCATAAAAACCAGCAACAACCCTTATTTTAGTTTGGAAGTAGGTTGCAATAGAGAATAGGAAAAAGATGTTCTGATCATATATTAGAGGTAAAAAATAATGGCTAATTAGTAACACTGAGAATAAGGGAAGACAAGTGTTTTGAAAATAAGAAAACAGTGGAGATCCAGGAGTAGAAAGAAACCCTTGTCCTCCCACCTTGTCACAGTGCCGCACAGTCACAGGCATTTCAGCATCGGAAGCCGTCATCCTGCAGATTCTCAGTGACCCTTCCCCTCCTTCCCATTCTGATTTTGTAGGTTTTGGGTGGTATTTGGGGGGTGGAATTCACAGTGCCATGGTGATTCTGTCAGGTATGGTGGTGTGTGGTTTTGGACCACCTTGGACAGATGTTGGGTACTTCTGAAAGATCTTTTTAAAATCAAAGTAAAGTTTCCTTCAGAACGTTTGACTCTTAGTTGATTGCTAGTTATTGGTGGTGTGTTAGTGCTAATCAGTTCTGAGTTCTTGGATATAGCACTGCCTTTACTTCCTAGGAGCACTTGTTTCCCATTTCTCTGCCCCACTCCCTTTCTGGTATACTTCCAGGCCTTGTGGATTTGCCTGCCATGTCTAGATGCCTGTATAAGAGGAGGATCAGAAGAGACCCCTTGACTGTCTGTCTCATTGCTGTATGAACAGAAGGCAGTGCTGGACAGTTTGAATATTGAGTAGTATTTGTTTTTTTTGGTGGGGAGCATCTCTGGGCCTTCCTCTTGGACCCATATAACCTCACCTGTTTTATCTCCTTCCTACATCCTCCATGCAAGACTCGGTCAATTCCTGGAAAGAACCGGCCTTGCTCTAGTTCTGTAACTCAAGAAGCATCAGTCTCACCTCTTGCATTTCCTGAGTGTGTGCTGTGCTCTCCCCGCTGTTCTCAGCACGGAGCTGTAGATTCCGGCCTGCAGATTCTCAGCTAGGGGCTGTTGATGTCTTCATATCGAGCTTATTTCACCTTGTTATAGAATAGCACCTTGATTTTTTCCTCAGCTGTGGATGAAACTTTCTTGCAGTTTTTCTAAAGTTAAAGTAAGGAATTGATGTTAATTTCTATTTTTATGATAAGTGATAAAGCACTACCAGATATTTGCTGATGAGGAAATAGTGTGGCTGTATTGATTTGTGAACCTGAGAGGCAAAGCTTTATGTGTAAGAGCCATGGCCCATAAAATGCGGAATAAAAATAAATTTAGGCAGAAGAAAATTGGATTGGCTTTTACTTAAAATATTCCATTCAAATTGTTCTCTGTGACAGACACTCGTTTGACCTGTCTTACATGCGACTCAGCCATTTCCAGTGCAGCCCATCAATGGTCTAGGCAGTACTATGTGCAGAAAGCCACACAAGTGGTAGCTCCTATCTTGACTTCTGTACTCAATTTTCTACAATCCAGAGCATACAACTCTGGAAAACATTTTAAGTTGGCAAAACTTTAAAAATTAAAAAAAAAAAATTTAAATTTTTTTTTAAATTAAAAAAATTAAATTTTGTCAGGCAAAGTTTGGAGACCTCTATGTGATAAACTACACTCTCACATCTAGTCCTCTACAACCCATTTCAGTCATTTATTATTCTTAAAAATTAACCACACATATAATCTGCCAGCACAAAATGACCAGTAGTACACTCAGTCAAACAGAAGAACTTGATGTCTAAAACCAGTTCATTTAAACCTTGATGTGTGATTTCCTTTTAGGCCTTTTGGGTGTTGCTGAGCATTGTTAGCCTTGTGTCCTTAAGCTTTCGTAAGAGCTAGATACTCCAGCGACTTTACAGAAATCTCATTAAATCCCTTAAGCAATCATGCAAAATCGGTACATGGAGGGTAGGAGGCAATGCTCGGCTCACGACCAATCAGTGGAAAATCTCATCAGAATCTCAGTCATCAGAGCATTGTCAAAGATGAGGCTGAGCGACCCCGCCACAGCACGCTGCACTATCCCTGCAGCTGCCTGTCTGTCTGCCACCCTCTCATGTGTCCGGCTGCCAGCTGTCCAACCTTCAACACACTACGTGTGCTAACCAGTTGTAGACCGTTTTGCCTATGAACACTTAGGGGCATCGTTTATGCTAAAATGCAGGAATTTTGCATTTTCTTTTAAAAATAGAAATAAAACACAAAATAGATTTTCAGTTAGTTCCTATAAAGTGGAAAAGCAGTTTATTCACTGATCACCTACAGCATCTAAATTTCTGCGGAGATGTAAAATGAGACCAGTTCTCAGGAGCTTAGAGATCTGATCAGGAAGTATAACAGAAGAGTGGCAGCAGTACTATGAAAGTCTTGCCATCTGGGAGCCATCTCCACTTGAGTGCTTACACCAAAGCAGGATACATGTCTCTTCAAAGATTCCTATATGTCACATTCACAGGATCTTGTGTGCAAATTTTATGACCTTTTTTTTAAACCTAATCATTTTTGTCTTTTGCCAATATGGTTAGGTGTATATTGCATCAATAGTAAACTTATAATGTTGAAAATAATGACGAATTTGCATGTAAGAGAAGCAGAAACATGTGAGGATAGAACTTTTTTTTTTCCAAGACAGGATTTCTCTGTTGTAACTCTGTCCTGGAACTCACTCTGTAGACCAGACTGGCCTCAAGCTCACAGAGATCCACCTGCCTCTGCCTCCCAAGTGCTGGGATTAAAGGTGTGCACCACTATACCCAGCTGAATTATTTCATTCTCAAAGTGTAAATGAAGTGTATTCTTCCATATTTGCCTCTGCATTCCAAATCATGGAAGGTTTTGATCTACTGTTAAATCGCTGATTGCCTTGAAGTTTTAATAGTAATTCAAAGACTCTAATGAAATGTTAGACAAAGTGAGATTCTTTGTTCCTAGAGTTTTCCTTTACCATTTTACTTGACCTTGACAGCTAATTTTTATGCTGTACCTAATCCTTGTGCTGTTTTTGGCTTTGGACTCCAAATCAGTGTGCTGGTTCCTGTGGCTTGGGGACCCAGCCAGCAAATGTTACTGACATTTGATGTTCGTTGGTGAACACATTGGCGACTCTCCATGCTTACTTACCTCCTGGGACAGCATGATTAGCTGTCTTGATGTTTCATGTTGTTCAGGGAGAGATGTGAGCACTAGTTATTTTGTGGGAAGCTTGAGATGCTCTGGCCTTGTAGACCTGAAAAGACTGACTGTTTCTAATGCTACTTTACAGTTCAGAGCTGTGTGTGGCTTGGTTTTATGCTGTCTCCATATCTTTAATGACCTCTTAAAAGTCTGTTGGCTTCTAGATTTCGTTTCCTCTTAGCAGGTAGTTTAAGCAGCAGAATTCTGTGGTAGCCTTGATTTCTACCATCCTGCCTATTACTCCTATCTAGAATTCCTTTATTACTTGCTTCTGTCAGTGGATTTTCTGTAGTCAGAGAAAAATATGGTAGCTATCTTCTGATATTCAAATTTTTGGGACTTTTCATCATTGCTTCCAGACCATTTTATAATCTTCTAGTTCTTTAGGATGTATCTTAATATTCACCTCTTTCTAAACTCATCTCTGATGTTCTTTATTAACAAGTAGCTATGCATACTTATGTGCAAATGTATTGTTCTTCTTTTTAAAGGGTAGATATAAGTATTTTTAAAATTTATGTATGGGTATTTGCCTTCACGAATGTCTACACCACAAGCATGCAGTACCTGCAGAAGCCAGAAGAGGGAGTTGGATTCCCCCAGATTTGAAGTTAAGGATGGTTATAAGTTGCCACATGTGGCTGGAATCAAACCTGGGTCCTCTGTAGGAGCAGCCAGCACTCTTAACTACTGAGTGATCTCTCCCAGTGTCATACTGTTCTTTTTTATTCTGTATTTTTGCACATACTGTTCTAGCTTATTTCATATGTGTTTTTCTTCAAGATGAAAAGCTTCTTACCATCAGAAACACCCAGCCGAGACCCTATAGTTTCACAGGGTATCATATACTCTCTGGAGCCTAACTACAGTATCTTAAGTCAATCAACATCCGCTTCGGTGTCTTTGCAGTACTCTCTAGTGCTAGTCGCTGCCTGCACAGAGGGGGAGAACGATGTGAGGTTTACATCTGCTATCCCAAACTACTTTCTGTGTATATCCTATAGCAAAGTCATGTATTATGTAGCTTTGTGATAAACTTTTTGATATTTTGAAGGAGATGGAAGAGTAATAAGTCCTTCGCCTCGTAATAAGTCATCATGCATCTCATCCACAACAAACGTGCCGGAACTCTGTGGGCTGGACATGAGATCGGCCACAAGCTCCCTGTCAGCATTTGGAGACTCTTCCATTCAGACACCTTCAAAGCCCAGAATCCGGCAGGGCTGTCATAGTGCTGGCCCCAATGTGTCTGGTAATGAGGGGCTATCATCAGTTAGAGGAGTTGTCGTGTAGTGTCAGGAATCAGAGTTGGAAAGGGATAAAGACAGGGCCAGAGACTTCCGGACTTTTCAGCTGACCTGTAAGACAAGGGAAAACTATTTGGCATTCCACGGAGCACAGGGTTTAGGGTTGAGAAGAAGAAAACAGCCCCAATATGATAATTAGCTTCCAGTACGGAAGCTGTGGAAATGTCTAGAAAAGATACCTGTAGGCTCTAAAGCTCTCTAATAAACAGCAGCTCTAGTTTAACAGCTGTTAAGATTTACCTTAACCAAGTGATTTGTGTATCGTTTTCAATAGGTGATCATAATAATTTGGTGAGCTCATCAATGCCATCATTTCCCATTCTCCAGCGTTCTTCTGAAGAGAAAGTACTTTACTCAGACAGGCTGACCCTAGAAAGGTGAGGACATTTCCTTTTCTCCTTTCATGACATCTCTCTCTCTGTTTCCTTCGGGTCTTCCCTCAGATGTCATCATCCCGAGGGTGACTCTCTGTAGCCACGTTTTCCCAGATGCAGTCCCTCCCACCTCACATGCTCACCCCTTCTCATCTTTATTTCCCCTTAGCACTTGCCATCCTCTAACACGCTAAATATTGACTCATATGTTTGTTGTCTGCGGCATACTAGAATATAAGCTTCATAAATGGTGATTTTTTTTTTTTGTTCAATTATGTATCTCAGGCACTTAGGACAGAGCTGGGTACAAAGTGGGCTCGTGATGAAATGGTTTATGAGTAGGTGAATATATTTAAGTTCTGATGCCCTTCTTTATAACCAGAAGAGATCTGTAATGGAACGGTGGGTATAGGATCCTAATGGACAGAGCATCTTTGCTGTGCACGGGCGACCTTAGCAGGTGCAGCCGACACATTGAACTGGCCCTCCTGCATGTACCAGGGAAAGGCTGTGTTCTGTAGTCAGGGTTCTAGTTGAGCACAACATCTCTCATAGCAGCTTTAGAAAATGAGTGGGTTTTGAGATTCCTATGTTAAACACTGCCTTATGTTTGTAATTTTCCCAGTAGCACTTTAATGTTTGAAGGATGATGCAGGAACTTCCCTTTTCTGTCTTTAAAAATGCAAGCAAGAATGGTAACCCTGTCTTGTATTTCTTGATATTAAACAGGAGACCTGTTTGTAAGACTGTGACTTCGGAAGTTTGGTGCCTCTGTTGTAGCTCAGGGGTGGCTTGGGCAGCTTTAAAGATGAGTTTTTGCCGGCATGAGCCTCTAGAATGAAGAAACCAAAATTGATCAGTAGACACTTGCTTATCAAGAACGTCAGGAAACTGACTCTCCTTCAGAGGCTGGCTGTGAGATGGTGGCATTACAACGATGACATAAACTGTCATATACACAGTCAAGAAAGTTAGGCCAGCAGCAAGGAACCACCTTCGGAATTCTTGCTTGACAATGGGTAGTAATAGCGATTTCTGCATTGTTGTGTGGCTTCTTGTTCAGGGGTCTGTGTGTTCTCTAGCCCTAAGAAGAAGTGCTTGGTTCTCACTGATCTGAAGGTAGGCCTGAAATGCCAGGAAGGCAGGCTGTTAGTTCCAAGAAGGAAACAGAAGTCAAGTCAGGATCCCATTCAGGTGTCGGTAATGGGGCAGAGGTGTCATAGCCCAAGGCTTTTACAGGCCCAGCAGAGCCTCTTGGAGGTCTTTAGGTCATTGCTTCCTATCTTGTTTTGATGGAGTTGCAGGGATTCCTGGGGTGAGGAAAAGTGACTTTATTTCAAGGCTAAGCAGTTTGTGAAAGGAGGACAGGAAGTGATTTTCCCACGTAAGTAGCAACTGATTCAGGATTGGAAGTTGAGGCTTTCAGTGCAACTATGAGGGACAGAAAGACAGAGCATGGAGGGCAGAATTCTGCTAAGAGCAAAGATAGAAACTTTTAAGTTGCCGTCTGCAGGATGGGCATTTCGCTGTGAGAGCGCAGTGCGCAGGGCTCCACACTGACTCTCAGGGCTGCTGCTACTGCCCAATAGTCTTCGCTTTCCTTTTCCCTTAAACCAATTTCTCCAAGGCGACTCCATCTCTCTCCCTCCCCCCCTCTCTCTCTCCCTCCCTCCCCCTCTCTCTGACAGGTTCTCACTCTGCATCCATTGCTAGCTTAGAATTCACTATGTAGATCAGGGGCTGCCTCAAACTCACAGACACTCACCTGCCTCTGCTTCCCGCCGCTGGCGTTAGAGTATTGAGCACCAGACCAGCATTAAGGCTTTGATTTTAAGCATTTTATCTTTATGACCATTAATCTATTAATATTCCCTTTTTTATGCTAACTGTTCTTTTTTTTTATTGCAAAAAGAATTCTGATCACTCCCACAACCTGCCTGTGCTTATAGCCTTCTGATTTATTTTCTTTAAAGCTTTCATTTATGTGATTATCACTGAAGGGGTGTTTCTAACGAGCCACACAATATTGTTATTGCACAGACAGCTCTATTTTCCTTGAAGAGCCTCTGGATCTTCATGTAGAGTCACCCTGGACCTTCTCCTTGGCAATGTTATGACAGGGATAGACTTCTTCAAGGCCATGTACTTATTTACTTCACATGTGAAACAGTACAGCTTTTGTACAGAAGATGCTCACCGTTTTAAATACAACTAAATACACACAAAATTACATTCTCATCTGGTCTTGTAGAACCATGAGTGTTCTGCAGAGTTAAAGTTAGTGTTTGGACAATCAAATCCAGCATCCAACTTTCTGAAGAGATGTTCAGTAAGGATTGCCTTAAGATGCTTCCCATGGAATTTTCCGTAAGAGCTTCCCCTATTGTAGTTGGCAGGATTTCTTATCACTGTCGTGAGCATTTTGTGAGCTAGTGATCTAAAAGAAGCCCTTTTAGTGTGGTTTTTGCTCCCATGTCTTGGTAGCTCAGAGAAAATTTGATCTTGGGGGCTGATACCAAAGGCTTTTTTTTTTCCTTTTTCTTTCTCTCTCTCTCTCTCTCTCTCTCTCTTTTTCTGGTTTTGTGACTTGCTTTGACCATCTAAACCTCTCCCATCTAAAGTTTTTTTTTATGTTGTTGACATGTGAAATAATTGATACTGGGGTGTTTTAGAATACAGTGAGAGTTTAGACTTAAACTTTAGTTAATTATCCTTGTCAGTGTCTATTGGCTTTTATATAGATATTTTACAATTAAATTTAGGTCCCATCCCAGGAGCAGGAAGTGGTCCAAATTGCCCTTTTCTCTTTAAAAGTATTGATTTTATGTGTATTCATGTGTTCCTGAGTGTGTGTCTGTATACCACATACATTCCTGAGCCTGGGAAGATCAGAAGAGGGCTCTGGAATTCCTTAAATCGGAGTTACAGAAGTCTGGGCGCACAGAAAACACTACGGAATAGTAT
Organism: Cricetomys ansorgei; assembly: GCA_026225945.1. NCBI lineage: Eukaryota > Metazoa > Chordata > Mammalia > Rodentia > Nesomyidae > Cricetomys > Cricetomys ansorgei. The sequence continues at coordinate 14,042,357 of JAMJFZ010004023.1, read as the reverse complement.
TTGACAGAGGAAGAGGATGCTGACTCAGAATCTTACTCACTTTATGTTTTTTTCTAGACAAAAATTGACTGTGTGTCCCATCATCGATGGGGAAGAACACCTTCGTCTGTTGAACTTTCAGCACAATTTTATAACTCGGATCCAGAATATTTCTAACTTACAGAGGTTAATATTCTTGGACTTATATGATAACCAGATTGAAGAAATTAGTGGCCTTTCTACTCTGAAATCCCTCCGTGTCCTTCTATTAGGGAAAAACAGGTATTTATAAAGCAGTTCCTCTGTGTGTGGGGGTATGTGCATGTGTTGTGTGTTGGGAGGTATATGTATGTGGCCTGTGTGTGTGTGTGTGTGTAGGAATATATGTGTACATGCACATATGTCTGTGTTGGTGCTCACAGTGTGTGTAGAGGAGGACCTTTAGTGTCCAGCTCTGTCACTCTCTGCCTTCTTCTCTTGAGGCATGTCTCTCACTGAACCTAGAGCTTGATTTTGGGGTATGAGGGGCACTAGACTGGCCAGCCAGTGAGCCGCCAGGGTATTCCTATTTCCACCTCTGCAGTGCTGAGATTTTGGTGGACACTGCTGCACCCAGCTCTTATGTGAGTGCTGAGGATGCAGATTCATTTCTTTGTGCGTGTACAGGCAGCACTCTTAAGTGCTGAACCCCTTTGGAGCAGTTCTTGCCTGTAGCTTACTAGAATCCAGATAGTGTTCAGATGGTAAGTCACAGCAGAGTAATATTGTCGGCAGTGTAGAGGAAAGCTCGGTGGAAGTGAATGGCGGTACACTGGCCTAGTATGCATGAGAGCCTGGGTTTGAGTTCTAGCACTGGAAAAACTCATCATGATTTGTTCAGAGATTCAGCCTGACAGTCTTGTTGGCATTGCTCCAGGGCCATGTCTTAGATAAAAGTAAATGGAAGGGTCTGGCTTTGGCTTTATGATTTCTTAAGATATATTTTAAGCATATATGCTCACTTGAGGCTTGTATGTTTCATCTGCCATTCTTGTTAGTGTTTGCCTGAGGGAGACATTTACTGCTTTGTGGTTGTCAAATCGGTGGTTGATTCTTTTTCAGAGAGTAGTTTCTGTATGTTTTATTGAAAGATTTGTTTATGTTGTATGTATACATGTGCATGTTCTCCTCTCAGGAAAACATACACTCATACATGCATTCATACACACAGTATGCCTCTATACCACCTGTGTGCCCGGTATCTGTGGAGGCCAGAAAAAGGCGTTAGATCCTCTGGAGCTGGAATTTCAGGCTATCTTGAGTTGCCTGATGTGGGTGCTTGGAACCAAACCCACTGAAACAACAGCAAGTGCTCTTAACAGCAGGGCCATCGCTCCAGCCCCTCAGTATGTTCTAGTATCCCACATCCTGTCTGTATACCTCCCCAGTTCCTTTTCTATAGCTCTGCCAGGCAAGTAGCTACACAATTCCTAACTCATGGCCTTGAGGTTACTCATGACTTTTCATTCAGTTTTACCAAATAGCATTTCAATACCTAGAAGAAGGATTAACAGAGTCTAAAAATTAGTAGCACCTTTTGTTTTTGCCCTTTGCAAGATTCATGGCTGACACCCTGATAGCAAATTTATAAGAGAAAATCATAACATGTTTATATAACTTTTATGTGACATGGTGGACTTCAGATAAGAACACCAAAAGAAACAGATTAAAAACTACATTTGCATTCATAGGTTTGGTGGCTGGTGGGCAATCTTAGAAGAATGTGAATTGGCAGAAGGAGTATGATCCATGGTGATAACCTGTAACAACTTAGCAAGGCCCATTTGTGCAGATTCTTCCTGTGTCTGTTTTCATTCCTGTTTCTTTCTGTTTATAGGGCAGGACACTTCTGGATTGAGGGCCTTATGATGTACTCTCAGAGGATGTAGATCAAGGAATCTTTTTATGGCTTTAGGGAAAATGGTGGGAGGAGGTCAGTGTAACCTTCCTGCCTCTCCGGTGTCCTTGCTTCACTTCATCCCAAATTATGTAATATTCAAAGTGCTGCATTTGGAGATGTTGTGTTCTTAGCTCTGCATTCTCAAGGTTATGGTCCAGAATTTTAGGATTCTTTTCCCCCCTGATGTTTCTCTAAAAGTTTCTATCAATATAGTTTATTAGTTCAACTGTTGCATTAAAAGTTCCACTAAAAATGAATTCCAGAGTTTGAGGGGCTAGAGAGATGACTCAGTGGTTAAGAGAGCATACTGTTCTGGCCAAGGACCCCAGTTCATAGCCCACCATCCATGTCGGGCCTGTCCTCAACACCCACTAACGCCAGCTCGAGGGGATCTGTTGCCCTCTTCTGGCTTCTGTGGGCATTGCACTCACCTGCCCTCCACACAAATAAACACATAGTGAAACATAAAAAAGAAAAAGAAAATGAAGAATTTCACATAGTTTGAAAGAATTGGGGAAATTATAGAACCATGGAATATTAAAATTTGAAATGATCTGAGAAGTAAGTCCTTTCATTTTAGAGACGTGGAAATGGAGTGGTCAAATTGATCTAGCTGTGTATAAACTCCATCACACACCAGGGGTATGTTCCCTGGCAGCTCACTGAGCAAAACATTCGGCTTTAAGGCTTTCCTTTCCAGGGGCTCCATGTTAACTCCCATAGCAGTGGCTCCTTTCTGGTTCTCTGAGTTATTAGTGTCTAGTTCACATTCATTCTCTAGTGCCACTGCCTGAATGTCTCCTTTCTCATCCTTAAATCAAGGTATTTTCTGGAGATATCTGTGTTCCCCATCTCCAACTTTATTTAAGCAGTATTCACACGCTGGTTCTGGTTGCGTCCAGCTAAAATATTCTTTCTGTTCTTTCTGTGTGCTTCTACTTTTCAGTGTCTCAGAAACAATTTATCCATCTTGACCTAGAGACAGCATTGCTTTGGCCTTATTGAAGTCCTTGGGGTTTCCTACTCTGAGGGACCTAACGCCCTCTGCTATGTCCCTATTTTGCTGTAATAGAAGCAGTCTAATAAAGACTCCTTCTCTTTCTTCTCTTCCTCCTCCTCAGTCTTTTTGTTTGCTTGTTCTGGACAGATATACTTTGATTTTCACAGAAAGAGAAGCTGTTAAACAGCTGTTGGACTGCTAATGCCCTCGAATCAAAAGGAAATGTGTCACGTGAAAACTTTCTACACTCTTCCAGATCGGGTGTCTCACAAGTATCCATAACAGACATCTCTGATTCCTAAAACATCTGCCAGTGCTCCTGGTCAGAGCATTACTGACAAAAGTCCTATGAACTCTTTGGTGCAGAGCTCTGATGAGCAGAAGGGAGGGACCTGAATGAGCATCTCTAGCTGTGTGTTGTAGATGACTTTCTGCCCCTTGTTGGTCAGAGCAGATTTCTCCAGCTTCTTTTGAAAATTACTGAGGCAGTGGAACCAGAGCACAGAGGCTTCTAGGTTCAGATGGCCAGTGCAGCTTCTTCAGTACCATTGCCATTATGTCCTTTCAGCCCTCAGGTCTCGGGTTCAATGTCATTTACATGATCACCCAAGAACCTCCAGTCCCATTTTGCTCTGATAACTATACACAGATGTCATTGAGACTCTAGATCAGAGATGGGTTCCACTGGGCCTCTATATCAGAGAGCTCTGATAGTTACACATGGGTTTCATTGAGATCCTAGATCAGAGCTCTTATAACTACACATCAGGTCTCTAGATTAGGGCATTCTGGGTGAAGACAATTTCTGTTATCCTTGGAGAGTAAGTTTCAAAATATATAATTATATAATATATAATTCAAGCATGAGGGCCTGAGTTCAGATCTTCACTTAAAAATGCCAGGCTTGGTTATGTATACTTGTAACTCCAGTGATGGGGAGTGGGGACAGCCAGATTATAGAGGTTGGCTGGTCAGGCAGTGTAGTCAAAATGGTGACCTTCAGGTTTGGAGAAAAATCCTGTCTCAAAAAGAAAAACAAAGACAAAAAATGGCAGAGAAGTGATTAGAGCAAGGCATCCCCACATCTACCTCTGACCTTCACACACACCTGCACACACACAAATACACGTGCATACACAGTGAATATGCACACATACCACCTATACATACACCACACATACACACGTGTGCGCGCGTGCACATACACACACACACACACACACACACACAAAACACAGACACACCATATTTCTGGTTAAGAAGCTTAACCATAGCCCAGTGCTTAACCATAGTCCCAGTAACTCAATGTGGGAACCAGCTGGAGAACAAATCTAGTTGAAGGGAGAATAGGAGGAGCTGATCATTGATATTTAGTAAGCTCTCCAGATAAATCTGATCCACATAAGAGTTTGAACCACTGTTTTAGTGACTGTTAGCTTGGGAATATGAAAGAATGGGATCAGTGGCTTCTCTAATAGCTCTGAGGTCAGATTGCCTTGGAAACCATGGTTCTGTCCTAAGCCATAAGGTTCAGCTTTCTTGTAACTTTCTCCAAGTATTCTAGGTATATTAGGAGCAACAACAACAAAAATAGGTGTCTATGTGACACCCGGGTGCCTGCATGATGGCCAGGTTCCTGAGGGATAGCCAGGTGCCTGTGAGAAGTTTGGATGCCTGTGAGATACCTGAGTGACTGAGATATCCTGGTGCCTGTATGATGTCAGGGTGCCTGCATGTTTGGGTGGTAGCTTCAGGTTGAACTTGGTCGTGCTTGATCTCAGGCTAATGTGATTCAGGTGGATGTCCTTCATCAGAGCAGAGCAGCCTACTGCCTCCAAAACTATGAAGATGCTTGTGATCCATATTCCTGCCACACAGGCTGGACTTAATTTTACCATCATCATCATCATCATCTTTTTTTTTTTTCCTTGAGGGCACAGGGGTGAAAGCATGGACCAGGGAGGAATGGGAAGAGGGTGTGATTGAGATACATTGTATAAAACTCAAGTAATAATAAAAGTATTAAGAAAAAAGGCAAAGAGAAAAATCATCAATAGCTTTGTCTATTCCATTGGGTTTCAATATTCATTTATATTTTGACCAACCAGATATTTGGATGGTAGCTAGGACGGTATGAAGTACCTCTTTTAGGCTTATGAGTCCATAAGGATGCATGTGTCTTGGAGTGCTTGTAAGGTGGAGTGTTTTCCAGGAAAAGAGCAGATTCTGAAGTTTTAGGAGAGACAAGTAAGGAGGCTGTGGGGAGTGTGATGTGTCTGAAGCAACAATGCTGTCTGGTAGGAGATGAAGAGCACTTTATCAGTAAGCTGGATTGACTGGGTGGTAATGGAATTGTTCTTGCTTTGGCAATTATGTCAGATGACTGAGGCCTGAAAGACCTGAAGGGTCTGAAAGGTCTGAGGTGTCAGACATTCATGAGGTTCAAGTGTGCACTATGCTAATATGACGGCTCAGCTTCTGGAAGCTTTGAGGAAAGTGTCTTTGAGACAATAAATAGTGATACTAGGGCTAAGTAATGATGGACACTTGGTGGTAAGGGTGAGAGTGTGCATTATTTCCTTCTCTCTTCTGAGTACATGTGGTGTGAATCTGCAGGATTTATAGAATAAGAATAAGAAGAATTCTTTCATGATAAGAGAGTGTGTTTGTGGGCAACAAGGCAGGTAAAGCAATGAGAAGAACACGGGTAGATCTGAAAACCAAGGAGTTTTAATTTTAGCAATGAGATTAAAATTCTTTTTGTTTTATTTATTTTTATTTTAAAGCACTATCTTACTGTTGCCCAGGCTGGCTCTGTATTCCTGAACTTCTGGACTCAAATGATCCTCTTGCCTTAGCCTTTCAAGTAGTTGGGACTTATAGGCATGTGCCACTGTCCCTGGCACCTCCCCCAACACACGCTTTGACCTAGGGTTAGAAGTAGAATTGCTTTTCTCTAAAATAAGACATTTATGCATCTTTCCCCAAGTAGTATGCATCTGTTACTCCTCTGTGGTATTCAGTGGGCGAACAAGAATTTAAATATTAAAACAAATATACCTTTATGGCTCAGCAGGCTTTGATTTAATTATAGATGTAATGCATCTACATTTCTATTCTATTCAATTCTGCTTTTTCTGGTTTTTAGAATCAAGAAAATCACAAATCTGGAGAATCTAAAAAATTTAGATGTCTTGGACCTTCATGGAAATCAGGTATTGAATAGCTCTTTTCCTTCCTTCCTTCCACCCTCCTTCTTTCTTTCCCTCCCTTTCTCTTCCCTCTCTTCCTTCTTCTTCCCTTCCTCCCTTTTTGAAAGTCTCCAGCACATTTCATGTTATAAATGTTTCAAGAGTCATGCTTACATTGAATTGTAAGAGTTACTTTACAAATTCATTCACTTTCTAACGTCTTCAGTCTATTGGTACAGAATTTCCTAGTTTGTTGTTGTTGTTTTTTGTTTTAAGAAGTAAATCACAGATTTACTGTGAGAGACTGGAGATCTCTTTTAGTTATGACAGTAAGCAAAGCTCTCAAGAACTGACTTCCTCTTGCTTCAGTGTTTCTCCTTTATCCTGCTCTTTGCTTCTTTGTCAGAGGTCCTCACTGCCTTTGATTTCCTGACTGTCATGCATGCTGTTGTGTTTTTTTAAAAGTTGGTTTTATCATAGTAAGGAATTGATATTTTATCTTGTAGCATATTTATTAGTCAGGGTTCTCTACAGGACATGTATATCCTGTATATACATAACATACAGAACTGATAGGACATATATATGCTGACTAGTTTTATGTCAACTTGACACAAGCTAGAGTTATCTGAAAGGAGGGAACCTCAACTGAGAAAATGCCTCTATCAGATCTAGCTGTAAGGCATTTTATTAATTAGTGGTAGATGGGGGAAGGCCCAGCCCATTGTGAGTGGTGACACCCCTAGCTGGTGTCCCTGGGGTCTATAAGAAAGCCAGCTGAGCAAGCCATGAGGAGCAAGCCAATAAGCAGCAGTCCTCCATGGCCTCTGCTTCAGTTCCTGCCTCCAGGTCCTGCCCTGCTTGACTTCCTATCCTGGCTTCCTTCACTGATGAACTACAATGTGAAAATATAAGCAGAATAAACTCTTTCCTCCTCAAGTTGTTTTGGTCATGGTGTTTCACCACAGCAACAGAAACCCTAACTAAGACAACGTGTGTGTGTGTGTATGGATATGTGCGCGTGTGCGCACATGTGTATTTTATTAGAATGGCTCATACAATATGGTTCTCATAGTCCAACAATGGCTGTCTCCCACTGGAGAGACCAAAAATCTGCTGGTTGCTCAGTCCACAAGGCTGGGCATTTCAGCAGTCCCAATCTGGTGCAAAGGTCTGGAGGATTCTGGGAGAGCTGCTGGTCTTTAGTTTACAGTGGAAGCCCAGAGAAGTTGGTTCTAACATGGGTGAAGGGATGCCATGGCAGAAAACTTTTCCAGAAAGAGTGAGAGCAAGCAGACAAAAATCCAAGTTTCCTTCTTTTGTATCCATTTATCTGACCTGCCACCAGAAGGTGACACTCTCATTGTGGGTGGATCTTCCCACTTCAAGTAATCTTATCAAGAAAATCCCTCTGGAGTGCTCATCAGCTTCCACTTAATTGATCCCACATCCAGTCAAGTTGGCAACCAGATCAGATGTCATGCATACTATTTTAAAGACTATCATTACAAGTGAAGCATTTTATGATGGTGATACTTTTGGTAAGACTACTTTGGTATAGACATAATAAGCACACTGTGTGGTTTTTCAAGTTATTAGATACACCTTTGAGAATTCACTGGCACCCATCATTTGGGTGTGAGCATCATCTGTCGGCCACACTGTTAATGAAAACACTATGCTTCATAAGCTCGTTTTACTGCACATCTTATAACTCCAGCCTGCTGTGACGGTCTGATATTAAGATTGCACATTTGTACCAAAAAGTTATTTCCTAAAGTTCTGTAGTCACAAGGAGGGAATTTGAAATGAGAATCTGAGTCTCCTTTCAAAATATCCAGCTTCAACAAGCAAAATATTGGTGTATTTCAGAGCAAAGAGGGAAAGCCTTTGTAATGTTAGGTCCCTAAAACATCAAGGGATGAACCAGTCAATCAAACATCAAATTAGCATCAGGACCCATGAAAACAGCTCAGGGGAAAAGGCATTTGCTCCCAAAATGATCCGAGTTCTATTCCTGGAACCCAGGAATAGTGGTGGAAGGAGAGAACCAACTCCCACGAGTTGTTCTCTGACCTCCACACTCATTCTGTGGCATGTGCACACCCCCCCCCAAATAACATTAATAGATATGATAAAAAATAAATACACTTAAGCATAAGTGAAGTGAAAGTTTTTGGTCTTAGAATTCACTCTCATTAGTGTTGCGGGACTCTTGGACGCCAATGCGAGTGGAAGAGAGGCGGTGTCACGGTGGGCCAAAGCCAGCTCTGGAAAGGCTTTGATGCTGCGCCCAGTCTGTGCACTCATTCTATACTCTAAAAACACAAGGTGGGGGAGCAAGCAAGTGAGAGTTCACAGAAGCTTACGTGCCAGTCAACAGGTTAAGGGCAGCGACCCGTTGTTTCAGCTGTTTCTCCAGGTCATTCTGTTCCAGGTAGCAAGTGAAGTCAAGCTTGGCAAATAGGCAGCACAAGCAGTGTTGAAGTGAGTCACTAAAGCAATAAATCAATATCTAATAATTACTCCTTTCTATCTTATTCTACTTCATTAAAAATTAAAACTGCCTGGTGAACATAACGTTAAGCACAGTTGTCTTATGGATATAAAAGTGTTTTGAAGAATGATAGTTCTGGTCAGGAAATTGATTGGAGAAGGGAAAGAGATGGAGAGGAGTTGTCTTAGTTTACTTTCTATCATAAGATAAACACCCTGACTAAAATCACCTTAGGGAGGAAAAGGTTTATTTCAGCTTTAAGTCTGTGGTCCATCTTGAATGGAAGTCAGGGCAGGAACTGGGAGGCAGAAATTGAAGCAGAGGCCCTGGAGGAGTGCTGCTTTCTAGCTTTCTCTCCATTACTTGTTCATCCTGCTTTTTTTACAGCAACCAAGACAAGCTGCCCAGGGGTGGCACCATACACAGTGGGCTGCATCCTCCCACATAAATCAGTCAAGAAAATGCTCTGACAGACTTACCACCAGGCAGACTTGATGAAGGCACTTACTCAATTTATGTTTGCTCTTTCTGGATAACTCCAGCTGTATCAAGGTGATAAAAAACTGACCGGCACAGGGGAACCTGTTCGCTGGAGTCTTGTATAGGCACATTTTAGTGGTTGTGGTTAGGGATGTGGTAAGGTGACAGATTGAATAAGTATTTAAACGTGGCAACATAAGACTTAGTCTTCTATGTGACAGTGGTGGTGAATACAGAGAAGTCTGGGAGATTGACTCTCATTTCTAGTCCAGATTTTGAACTGGCTTACCAGATTTTGTCTTCCTAGGGATGCTTCAAGAAGACACAAATGTGGTGCTAGAAGATCCTGGCCTTCCATTAAGAGCTTTCTCAGGGAGAACATACCCTCCCTGTGGTTGGCAGACCACCGTTTCCTTATCTGCAGGTGGAAAAGTGTCCTTATTGAGGCACCAGAGCACACAGCTCTCCTGGGTGTGTTCAGAAGCCCTGGACTCTCTAGTCAGTGTGGCTCGAAATCAGGCTTTCTTTCTCAACATTCCCTTCATCATTTTGTCTTTCTGTGAAGTAGATCCATCAAAGCCCCGTGTGTGCTCTTGGCACACCCTCTGCTTCAAGCTTCTGCCACTTTCTCTGTACCTGTGACTTTGTCCATGGCAGAAAGAATAACTGACTTTATTCTACCCACTGCTGTAACTTAATGAGTTGTAAAAATCTAAACATCTCTAGTGATATTTTACAAATTTACAGATTAATGGGGCTGGGGAGATGGCTCTATGGTTAATACTCTATGTTGCTCTTGCAGAAGACCTGGGTTCAATTTCCCAGTACCCATATTGTGGCTCACAACCATCCATAACTCCAGTTCCAGGGGATCCAGTGCCCTCTTCTGACCTCCAACAGCGCCAAACACACATGTAGTACACATAAATACTCACAGGCACTCATACATACAAGATAAATAAGTAAGTATTTTAAAGTTATAGGCTAATACTTACATACAAGAACTAACAATGTTTCCGAAGTAGAAGTAACAAAAAAATCCAGGAGACTCTAGTTTCAGACTCCACAGGTCTATGAGGAATTGTAGAAGCATAGTTTTCTAAAAGGAATGTTCAGAAATATAAGCAGAGGAGAGAAGAAATGCATGTACCTTAGTCAAGATTAAAATACCTGACATAAGCTACTTGAGTAGTAAAGAAAGGTTTATTTTTGCTCACAAAGGTTCAAATCCAAACCAAGATGGCTGCATTTGGGCTTCTGGCAAAGCTAGGAAAAGTCACTGGAGAGAGCATTCACGTCTTGAACCAAGAGATGGAAAGAGGGGAGGTCGAGGTCCCATATTCCCCTTCATGATCACACCCCGGTGACCCAGTGACCTGACTCTTGGTCTCACCTCTTAGCACCTCCCAATTCCTGCACCCAGAGAAACAAGCTTTTCTATGGGGACTTGTTGGAGACACTGACGCCAACTATAGCAGCCCATGAGCCCAGCAGAGTTTTAGTTTGCGTTTTCAAACACTGTTTCTTTTTTCTGTTTGTTATAATTACAGCTCATGTCCATCTCCACGACCTATCTGTACGTTTGGGGAGCTTGTGTTTATATGACTGACTTCCTTTTATGCAGTCTCTATGTTGCAGTTTTATGAAGCCCATATATTTCAAACTACATCACACGCTTGCTGTCAAGCATCTTACTCTGTATCTTGTACAGTTCTGCCATCTACAAGTCTTTATAACCTTATTTCTTTTAAAAATTTTATATAACTTTATTTCACTTTAAATCAGTTAGTTGAAAAATCTTGGAACAAATTTTAAACATAACCATATATATTAAACATATATATTAAACATGACCTTCATGTATTTTCTAATTTATAATATACCCATGCATATGTCTCTTCTTGAACCTACAGAGAATCTAGATGATGTTTGTTGACTGAAAAGAGTTCAGATAACATCATGGAAACTGTATTATACATTTAAAAGAAATTCTTTTAGCAAACACATGCTTTAAAGTGTTAGATTTTTTAAAAAATCTAATGTTACAGCCATATAAATGAGCAGATTCATATTCACCAGTAGTAAAATCTATTCTTTAAAGGAAAAGATTTGAGTGTGTGTGTGTGTGTGTGTGTGTGTGTCTACATGCTTTCACAAGTATCATGGAGGGAAGGTGAAGGGGAATCATTGGATCTCCTGGAGCTGGAGTTACAGGCAGTTATGAGCCTCCATGTGGGTGCCTGGAACTGAGTTGTGGTCCTCTGTAAGAGCAGCAAACTCTCTCAACTCTGAGGGTCTCTCCAGCCCCCGAACCATATCCCCTTAATGAAAAGCATTACACGAGTGACTCACTGTTTCTTGAGGATGTCCTGTGAAGAGGTTGTTGAGTGTCCCTCCCACCTCCTGGGTTGGAGACACTTATCCTGTTTTGCTGTGTTGGCTGAGTTATAACAACGGGGCTTAAAATCATGCTGTGCCTCACTTTTGGATGAGAACTCAGCCTCCTCTGCTGTGGCCATGTGCATATGTGCCGGTGTGGCTTCCATAATCTACGTTCTTTTGCTCTACAGGCCATGCCTGCCACAGCACATTCTAACTAAGCATTGTCTCCTGTCCTAAGTGCTCTGTCACAAAGTCCGCCCTTTCCTCCCAGCGGGGCTCCTGGTCCCTTCCATCCTTCCATTCAGACGCTTCACTGCTCTCTAGATCCTGGCAGTCCCATGTCAGTCCTGTCTTTTTGCTCTGAGAAGCTTGATTTGCCTTGTCAAAGCATTGTGAATATGTGGGTTGGGGCCAGAGTCAGATTCTGTATGACGGAAAGTGTGTAGATACAGGACCTGGCATCCTTAGGGCCGCTCCTAAGGGACTCATTGATTATTTGAGGAAATTAACTCAATATGTTTATTATGGTCGAATTGTCAACTAGCTAATTACCTTAGCTAATTTTCACAGGTTGAATGACGTCATAAGATTTGCAACATAAGACACTCAAATGGACTTTAATGTCTCCATATAAACTTGTCACTAAATCTGATGACTTGAATATTTTACTTTTAGAGCTTTATAACATGTACATACTAACCATGCTCCTTCCCCCTCATTTTTAAATACAGATTTCCAGAATTGAAAATGTCAATCACTTGTGTGATTTGAGAGTTTTAAACCTTGCCAGGAACCTCTTGAGTCATGTTGACAATCTCAACGGTCTGGATTCACTAACTGAGCTTAACCTTCGACACAATCAGATCACCTTTGTGGTAAGTACCACAGTGGACTTCAGGTGCACCCTGCTTCTCTTTTGAAGGAAATGGTGTAAATGTTTGGTACTGCATGTGTAATGTTGGAATCTGAAGTTATTGAGTTTTTTTTTTTCTGAATTTAAATTGTGAATGCAATTATGAGGCTTTGGAATATGTTGATCTTGAAAGGTGCTTTCTGTTTTGAAAAATAAATATAAATTTTAAATGGTGGAAGTGTTACCTCTGAATGAACTGGCTGGTACACATGACTACCGCCTCCTCATCCCATTTTGGAACTGAATTAGAAAGGAAGGTTATTGGCGAACAACTGCAGAGAACTTGTTTTACCCGGAAGGAGGGCCGCAGAGACAAGACATAGAAGTCCATATGATCATCCTTTGGCAGTTCTAAGGAGGCCAGTCGATATAAGGGGAAGAGTGCACACCACAACAGCCTAGTTCTGGTTTCAGCTTCACCTCCAATCAGTTGTGTGACCTTGGGTGAAACACTGGAACTTTCTGGATCTCAGTTCAGATTTGTCTAAGATGAATAATTGATCTTAATTGTCATTTGGGTCTCTTTTGGCTTGCCGACTCTAAAAAGGAATAGTATGTGAACAGAAAGAAAGGAGAAGTATTGTGGAGACAAATCCTGAGCTCTCAGACTGACTTGACTGTTCTGCTGTGTTACCTGAACAACGACAGTGGGGCTTGCAGTCATGCGGTGCTCCCCTCCTCACTTTACATGAGAACTAGGCTCCTCTGCTGTGGCGTCAGGAACTGGGTTCAGTTCCCAGTACCCGCAGTGTGGCTACCTTATTTCTACCTCTGTAGAAGGGCTTAATGGTTATGCTGGAAGTAGGCAACTAAATAGTAGCCGGATGCAGAGGACTTCTGCATTGATCCAAAGGTGGAAGGTACTAGAAGCACGTCTTCAGTTTTAGGTTTCCCAGCCAAGTGGACTTGGCATCGTCATCATTTTGTATGTCTTTAATCTCAGCACTGGGGAGGCAGAGGAAGTGGATCTCTGTGAGTTCGAGGCCAGCCTGGTCTACAGAGTGAGTTCCAGGACAGCCAAGTTACAACAGAGAAACCCTGTCTCGAAAAAAATCAAAACCAAACCAAAACAAAAGTTTCCTTTGTTTCAACACTGGAAAAACTGCATTTGGGCCTCTCTGATGTCATTTATGTACTTTAGAGGCACATCCTAATGGAACCCTGGGAGGGAAGGACACTTTCAGAACCTTTGTGAAGACATGGATTTATTGCAGAATTTCTGAAATGTGTCAGATCCTCCCCAGGTTGGATGAAATGGTGGTGGGGCTGTTTTAAAAGCTTCCAGATTGGATCACTTTGCTGTGTTGCTGAATCTTCTGCTGCTTAGTTAGGACCCAGTGTCCTCCTGACGCTGGGGCTAGTAAGCGTCCAAAGAGCTCCAGGTAGTTGGGGGCAGAAATCTGTTGACCTTGCATGTTCCTGCTTGGATTTTGGCTTTCATTTGGAAAGTACATGCTGCTTATCCAGGAATTCACCTATTGCTCAGTGATTGTTGTCTCTACTCATCACTGAGGTAGCTGAGACAGCAGCATCTTGTGGGAAAGGAAATTGTATCCATTTGTGAAACTTAAAAAGACTACAGTATCATACATATATCTTTTGTAATGATAAGTATAGTGCATGTAATACAGAAAATTGAATATACGTGTAAGAGTAGATAAGGATGTAGTTCAGATCTTAAGTTCAAATCATTTCTAAAGGATCCTTCTCGTTCTTCCTGTTTGCTGTTGTAGAGACAGGGTCTTCCTATGTAGCTCTGGCTGGCCTGGAGCTGGCATTCCTGCATGGGCTGAGAGCTGGATTAAAGGTGTGAGTTCTTATGTTCGGCGGCATGCAAACTTTGCTTTAAATAATCCAAAGACTAAAATCTGAGGTTACATTTTTTTCTTATTTTTTCCTGTTCTTATGGTCAGTTATCATACTTACTCCTTCTTTGGGAGGGTGGGAGATTCAGGGTAAGACATGCTGGTCTTAAAAGTCTCTCTGTAGCCAAGGATGATTTTGATCCCTAATATTCTTGCCTCTTCCTCTCAGGTGCTGAGATACAGGTATGCTCCACCATATCTTTTTTTCTGTTTAATGGCTAGTGACCTTTAAGAATTATTTTTTAAAATTATTTTTAGTTGTGGGTACAGATGCCTGAGAGGCCAGAGGCATCAGATCTCTGAAGTGGGTGGTCAGTCCTGAGTCCTGGTCCTCTGAAAATACAGTATATGCTCTTAACCATGCAGGCATCTCTCCAGCCCTGTCTGGTAATCTGTAGGCAAGTGCTAGCTGCCTCAGATTTTCCTGGCAAGTGCTCTGCCACTGAGTGGTAACCTTAAAATAAAAGCTTGGATGTTAATTCTTTAACCATAAGGGGGAGTGTTGTTTCTCTCTGACTTTCCCCGCCCCCTTTCTCAATCACTAAATTATGTAACTTGTTGGATTGAACACACAGAACACTCTGGAAGGGAAAGAGAAACTATTGGCTTACTTAGTATTTGTGGAAATAAGGAAGCTCTTACTTTGTAGGCTATAAGGACTTCATTTTCTTTTGTACCAGGTGAAATGCCTTTCCCATCCCCCTGGACTCTGTTGTGGCCATTACCAACAATCTTCCTAGGGGAAGCACTTTACACTAGTACATGCTGTTGAGAGCAGGTCTGGAGCTCCAGCCGAGGACTGCTTCAGCCAGCTGCTCTGGCTGTGCTTATGTGCACAAGGGCGTGGGGTAGGGATGGGGTTGGGTTAGTGTTGATTCAGGAATTGCTGTTGAACAGACAGATGTTTAATTTCACACCCACCTGATGTGCTTCATTAGTGTAGCCCAGGCCTGATCTTTGCTTGTCCAGGCTGGGCATGACTGCCATGTCCTCCCATGGAGGGAATTGTGTCACGTGCAGCATCTCTCTGGTCATTCCCAGCTGCATCCGTCTGCTTAGCATGACCTCTTGGGAAATTCTATCAGCTTCCTGAAATTCATCCATCTGCCCATCTGTCCGTGACAATTCTTTTGCTTTCTTGATTTCTGAGAATTTAGTTATGTTAGCGTGTTTCTATTGCGCCTTGGGAAGCAAACATTACCTATTTGACCCTTGTGAATAGAAACTCCTCTCATGCATTCAGTGTTGAGATTTATTGCTTGTTTGCCAGTCTTTTCTTGGAAATTGTGTCTAAAAGATTTTAAAATATCTTTTTAGTTTCTACAGTGTTATTTCCTTTTAAAAATCAAAACTTGGGTGTGGTGCTCAGGCTTATACTCCTAACTACTAGGAGGCTGAAGAAGCAGGAGCCTTACCATGAGTTCAAGTCCAGCCTAGGCTACATAGTGAGTTCTAGATCAGAATGAGCTAGAGTAAGACTCTGCTTCAAGAAAAAAAATCATGAGACACCCTCAATAGCTGGAAATAATACATCAGCAATGACAGCTGTCACTCAGATTAATGATGAAACCCTTTTGAGCACCCGGGCCTTTGGGCTCCCTTCCTCACCACTCTGTCTTCATCCAGAAGTAACCTCGGTTTTGGCATTGCTTATTCTCACACACATCTGTTTCCAACTCCTCTTGTTTTTGGTGCCAGGAACCAGCCTCACGGCCTGACACATATAAGTTAGCAGCCTACCACCAAGCCACCTCCCCAGTCCCACTTACTGCAGTATTTTATGTAGTGATGAGTTCGCATGCTTTTAAGAGTTTTGTGCATGACACCATCACATGACTCATGCCATCTGTATCCTGCTTTCATTAACACCGTGCTTTGAGACTCATCCATGTTAACACCTCTAACTCTAGTTTATTAATTTTGGTAACTATATGGTATTCTGTTTTATTGTTATAATTCAATGCTCAAGCTTTTCTTTATGGACGGTCTTATTATTTGCAATTTTTCATTGTTACAAATGACACAAGTGACAGTCCATACCTTTGTGTACATGCTTCTCTATAGACAGACTTTCAGGAGATTTTTATCAAGGACTATAACAACAAGTTAACCCCGAAGCATGGCTGCTCCATACATGTCCATACGGTCCCTTTGCAGAGGAAGAAAACGCATTTCAAGGAAGCACATGTGCCCCTTCCGAGAACTGCCGCCTTCTCTTCTCATCTGTCCTTTCTGTCTTATCAAAATACTTTTCAGAAGATATCCTGGTCTTGACCAATAAGAAATCAGCTCCTTTCTTCCTATTTTCTTTCCTTCTCTTTAAAAAAATATCATTTTAGGATTATTTTCCACAGAAGAGGGGTGGAAAGATTATAAGCACTAGTGGGTCAGGGAGTTTGCTGTTTCTCCTGTCAATGTCAGAAGCTACCCCAGAAAGCTCACCAACATGACTGCCCAAACATGAGCTGAACAAGAGCAACAGTAGACATACATGGCAGACAGGGGAAATACCACGACTCCTCAACCCTACACAAAGAATACAGGCAAGTAAGGAATGCTGAGAGTGAGAGAAATAGACTTTTTCCAGGGACAATCACACCGATTGGTTATCTAATACCAAATGGTCACCCCTAAAAACATACATGTGAGTAATATTATACAGGCTCAGCAGGTTATTAGGAATGTAATATATATTATATATATTCATTTTAATGTATTTATATTATATTTATAATATATTTATATATTAAAAAATGAAAAAAGGCCATGAATGTGAAAGAGCAAAGAGGGATATAGGGAGAGTTTGGGGGAGGAAAGGGAAGGGAGAAATGCTATAATTATAATCTCAAAAATTTGTAAGTAAAATAGAACTGGATTCATTACTATTAAAAAACTTAAAGTTCTTTGAAAATTAATTTTATATGATAAAAATAAAATAATTTTCCATATACTATCTAGAAATAACATGCCACGTCCACGGTTCCTGCCAGCTATCAAATGACTTTTCTGTGCTCTCCTCCACAGATAACTGACATGCTTTTTGTTAGATTTGTTCCCAGGTATATTTTTTGTTAATATTATAACATTTCTTGTTAAGAAATTGATTTGTTACTATTGGTAGCATGTGGAACCATCGTTGATTTTGGTTTATTGATTTTATCTGTGACAACCTTACTCTGAGCCCTTATTCTAGTAATATGTCTGCAAATTATCTAAGTCGGTGTTCCACGTAGACTGTTGTTGTTTTTTAACAAAAAATAGCAGTTTTCTACTATCCATTATAGATTTACTATATGTTTGAATGCTTGTCTCCCTCCAAAATTTATATTGAGACCTGGTCACCAGGGTGAAAGAATTAAGAGGCAGGGATCAATTAGGCCAATGGAATTAGTTATTTTATAGAAGAGGCTTTGGGGAACCTGTCACCCCTGTGTCATGTGAGGACACATAGAAGGTGCCATCAATGAAGGCCTGTCACTAGACACTGAATTCAACGGTTCTTTGTTTGACTAAACTTGAAGAACCTTTGGCACATGGCTGAAGCAAAAGTGCAAGTGGATTCTTAGATTACATCCAGTTTTAAAGAAAATGTTTCACCAGCTACCTTCATTAGCTGGCATTTATCCATCTGAGGACATTGTGTGTGGTACATGCATGTGAGTATGTGGCTATGGCATCATATGTGTGCTTGCAGAGCAGAACAGGACTTGGAGCATTTTACACTCAACCCCTACTGTGCTGCCTGAGACAGGAGACATGGATGCGCACAGCCATGCCAGCCTTTTACATGTGGGCTGGGGATTCAGTCTCAGGACCCCATGCTCACAGAGGAAGCAATCACCTTCTCTCCAGCCTAAGAAATTGTCTACTATTTTGAATTTGTTTCAAGTTTATATTATGAGTGATAATTGAATTTTACTAAAATATTTTCTGTAACTCTTACATAGGTCATATTAGGTTCCATTCTTTAGTCTATGGAGCTTGCAAATTAATTTTCAAGATCCTTAGGTCATTCTAGCATCTGGTTCATATATTCTAGGCTGTAGCTCATGAACAGTTCTGCAGGCTTTTGCTAAGGTTGTTTGTAATATTTATGTGTATAATACAAGAGATGGCCCACATTTCCCTTTCCTCTTACTGGTACTGATGCCCGATGCTGTGCCCGCCCCAGAGAGGTCTCTCACTTTCATCTCTTTGATTTCCCACTTTGCTTTCCTACTCAGAAATCTCCAAAAGTGAGGGAAAGATAATGCCTTCCTCAGACATTTAATGGAAGTTAATTGGGAATTTGGCTGGGTGATTTTGACTTTGACTGGACACACACAGTCTTGGCTGTTTTGATAGTTTCTTTTAATTTAAGGACAATTCTTGTCCTACTTGCTTTCATTTTGGTCACTCTGTCTGTATTTCTGCCCCACCCCCAATTCTAGTAATGCTTGTTTATCAAGCAATGTGTGATGGTTTTCATGTCTGTTAGAGTAGAAGTAAATTCCAAGGTGAGGTGGTTCAGTGCTAGCCTGCAGACCCAAGTCATGTACACACACACACACACACACACACGCACACACACACACACTATAATTTTTATTAATAATTAAAAAATGAAATCCAGTCTTTTCTCCCAGTGCTGGAGTTGAGCGTGTGGGTATGGACCCATGTAACCCACATGCTAGGCCAGTGCTCTACTTCCAGCACCTTGAATTTTTCTTATCATAATCATTGGGTTTTTATTTTTAGTGCCTGCAGTTTGGGAAATATATACATATTTATGGAGAGTGGTGGTAGGCTTGAGCATGCAGAGGCTAGAGCAGGACGTGGAGTGTCTTTGTCACTCCATCCTGGATTCTGAGAAATGATCTTTCACTGAACTTGAAGCTTACTGCTTAGGCTACACAGATTGGTCAGTGAACTCCCAGGATTGCCTGTCTCTGCCCCACAACGCTGGGGTACGTGTGTGCACCGCATGTCTGACCCCTACATGGATGTAGAGGTTTTAACTCAGATCCTTTTGCTTTCACAGCAAGTGGATTACCACTGAGCCCTCTCCCCAGCCCCTGGAATATACTTTAAATTTTTGAAATATATGTTTTTCTTATTAATTTTAGTATAACTGTTTTTTTCTAGTTTTACTGCTTTGCATCCAGTGAATGTGGATTGGTTCTTTGAAGTTCATTTTATTGCCTAGCATATCATCAGTATTTGTCTAGTACATAGTAAATATTTTAAAGTTTTATTCTCAAAAATAAAACTTTGAAATTGATATTTCTTCCTGACAAACTGTCCCTTTCATCATTAAATGTTAGTGCTCTTGGCTACTTAGTTTTACTGAACAATATTGCAGGAGCATGCACTGTATCTATCCTCAGGTCTTCAACCCAAATGTACACAGTAATCACAAGCAGCATTATGGCTACATTCTCCAACTTAAATATATATTCTCAAACTGTTTGTCTTTTAAGGAGCTGTGCATTCTTTATGAGTACTTGATAGCCATGCTGAGGACTCAGCATCCCTTCTGTGACGGCCCTCCCCAAAGCACCTGAGCTTACGCTAATGACCAGGAAACTTTAGGCAAGCCCACACTGAGAGACAGTCTCCAAAGTGACAGGCTAGTGCTCTGCGTAAATGGAATATTCAAAATTCAAAATTCAAAAGGGACAGGACTGGAGCAGTGAGAACCTAAGCTTAGTGTTGGCTGAATAGATGAGCGTCCCTGGACATGACTGTACTTTGGTCTACTCCTATAATTAAGAACCAGATGTAGCGAATGGAGCACAGCCATGTGTTTGTGGAGATGCATGCTATGCTATCACTGAGCTAGGCTCAGGGAGGCTGCCTGTGCCCTGCCAAACAATGCAGGGGGAAGAAGAGACTGAGCAAACCCTCTGAAATGGAAAAGAGAAGTTTCAAAGTTAGAGCCCATGTCAATAATTCATATTTTGCTTTATTTGTTTAATTTTCCCCCATTCTTATTTTGCGGGGCTGGTGTGTGGGAAGGGGAGTTGTATCCCAGAAAGTGTGGAAGTCAGAACAATTTGGAAAAAAGTCTGCTTTCTCCATAGCATCATATTGGTCTCAGGAATCAAACTCAGGTCATCAGGCCTGGCAGCAAGCACCCCTACCCACTCAACTCTCCCCAGCTCTGCTCTATGTATTGTATATTATAAAGATCCACAGTTGTCACTGCTTGGAGGATATTCTTCTAGACGGGAAAGGAGCTTCTATAGTATACTACTGTATCCTCCATGTTTCCACAGCACCAAGGCCTTTCTCCAGACTTGATTGAGATATATCTAGATGAATAAAATGTATCATTTTAGTTGTTCAACTCAGTGTGTTTCTATTTTGATGTAACTGCCTACCAGGTCAAAATGTCTGAAATGTTTCTATTATTCCAGAAAGTTCACCTACACCCCTTTTCTAGTCAGTCCTGTCCCTACCCCAGAGGTACTCTGTAATAGTACACTGCTGTGATGACTCAGCAAGGGTGACAAGTAGGCATTTTCATTTGTGCAAACCCTGCCAGACCTCAGCAGAGGGAACACCATCATGACCAGAACCATACTAGACAGTGGAACACTGAGTGCCTCAGCTCAGGTATTTTTACTGATATAGAACTCCTCAGGTGCTCTACTGATAGCACATGCAGATCATGAGCAATCAAACATCCCCCTCATAAATCCAGCAGCTGCAGACAATACAAATGCCAGGGCCTAGGCAGCTGTTTTCCCAACAGTGCACAAAAGAATTACTTTATACATAACTAAAAACAAACTTCCACAACAGTACTCTGATGACTGCCTCTGAAGAATTTGTCTCCCTTTGTACTTTATATGAAGTAAGTGTATACAGCCATATACCATGTCATGACAGGGATGCATGCTTGGATACTTAGTCTTAGGTAATTCCTTGCCATTGGATTGATGCCGTAGACTGGATGTAAGCCTGGGTGATGTGGTCTTCACACACCTAGATTATGCTGTGTGTGGTCATTAGCTGTGAGGCCATCGTATAGCACATTCGCAGCTAAGCATAGATTCTTTCCTGTACTTGCTATGCTTTGGGAGTCATCCATTTGTTGTGTCATCATAGTCTCCTTAATTGCTGGGTTGGGTTCCAATGGAGAAAAGCTGTCATAGCATTTGCTGCTTATTTTGCAGACATCTTGCTTCTTTCTACTTTTTGGCTCTCACAAGTTGCTATGGATAGCCTTTTTATTTTTATTTATCAATTTATTTTAGTGAGCCTGAAGCCCTATTTCTCCTAGGTAGAAACAAAGGCATGTCATATGAGTGCTGAATTTATCAGAAACTGTCTAAATTTATTGGAAATGCTAAATTCATGAGAAACAGTTGGCATTGAGCATCTGTGCAATTCGCTTCTGTAATTCTCATTATTTTAGATTTGCATTTCCTTGATGAGTTAGTTACAGGCAGCAGGTATCTTTCAAGCACTTTGTCATCTGGGATGAAGCATTGGTTCTAGAGTATTGCTGTTAAAACTTATCTGACATCCTAGATTTGGGCTTTTTTTTTCTCTCTCTCTCTCTTCTCTCTCTCACTGTTTGTGTATCTCAGCTCCTCTGTCTGTCTGTCTGTCTCTCTGTGTCTCTGTTTATCTGTCTTCTATCCCAGTATCTATCTGTATGTCTACAGAGAATATATTTTCCAAGTGTCATCTGTAGCTTGACATCGTAAGTGTCTTCTGTCCGAGGACTCTTCTTCCCATTGCAGAGTCATGACTGTGTTATCCTGTGTTCCTTCTAGAAAGCTTGCAGCTTTCTCTCTTCATTTAGGACTGTGAGCTGCCTTTAATTAACCTTTTATGTGCTATAAGATAGTAGGTGATAGTCTACTTTATCCATATACGGATATCTGGTTTTTTCGCCGTGTTTTATTGAAAAGGCCTATTTCCCCATTAAACTGAACTGCCATGTTGTCAAAATAAGTGAAAACTAAAAATGAGTTTTCTGGACCTGCTCTTCTCTTCATCTGTCTACCACTGTGCTCGAAGCATTTTCTCCTAGACTCATATTTTATGATATTGTGAAATTTCAGTATATTTCTTTTTATAATTTTCCTTTTAGTGCATAAGAATACGTAGTGCAAAGAGTAAGGGTAAGTGATCCACAAGCATTCCGCCAGAAAAATTTCCCTGGGATAGACTGCCTGTCACAGGTTCGTCATCTTCACTTTTTCCAGGTGCTGCGTAGATCTGAAAATAATGGCAATTTTTATTAAAACACTTAGTATTTGTGTTTCAGGATCTGCATGATCACTTCTTTTATTAATTATGAAAACATTCTCTATCTGCATTTTCATAAAGAGTTCCTTCAATTTTCTCTTTCTACTAAGCACCTCAGGATATAGTGCAAGCCTTCTCATTGCATTGCTTATCTCTAAATCTCTCCTTTAATTTCCATCATTCTAATTTCTCCCAGTTGCATCTCCCCAGTCTTATTACTTCTCTAGTTCTACCTTGAAATTGACTCTATAAAAAAATGAAACAAAGCTGGGCATTGGTGGCGCAGGTCTTTAATTCCAGCTCTCAAGAGGCAGAAGCAGGCAGATCTCTGAGTTCAATGCCAGCCTGATCTACAGAGTGAGTTCCAGGACAGCCAGAGCTACAATAGAGAAACCCTGTCTCAACAAACAAAAAAACCCCAAACCCTCCTATTTAATCAGATTTCCAGTCTTAACTATTGAATCGTCAGGAATTGCCTTTTGTGCTTGTAGAAGCTATGCACCATGCTTTCCGTCAGCTCCCGGCTTCTTCACTCCTGGTGCCGTGTTTTCCTCACATCCTAATAATTTTTAGGTGTAGGTGTCCGCGTCTGCACCTAGACAATTCTCTCCTCTGCCGCCTTAGCAGTTCTTTACTTGATGACTTGGCATTTCAGCTCAGTCTTCCTCATGGTAAGTTTTTCTGTAGAAGTTAGTAGTTTGGGGTAGTATGGAATGCTGTGAAGTGTAAGTTGAGTTTATGTCTTCCAGTTCTGCTAGCAGGGCTGGAGGAAGGAATATCTGAATCCACTTTCTTCAGATTTTTTTTTTTTAGATGTAGCTTGTGATGTAAATTTCAGGTACACATTCAAATACAGGAAAGCCATGAATTATGAAATGGAGGAGCTAAGTCCTTCTCCTTATAGCTATTAAAGTAGTGCTTCTACAGTGTAGGAGGTGGGGATCTCCTAGTTAGCATACCAGTTCCTGCTTTCTAGTCTGGTTTTAACGCCTCCTTAAGATTTCTTTGGTGAGATTACAACAGTATATAGATGAAAATCAGATCAGAAACTGGGCTACAGCCCACTGATTGATATCAATTGCCATAGAAAGGATAGAAAACTGGAAAAGCACATAAGAATATTAATGCCTTTCAGAAACATGAGCAGATACTGGCTGTTTTCATTGGCACTTAAATAAATGTATGGTTAGAGAGGTGTATATGACGGTTTAGTAGTTACTGTCCTTGGACAATGTGTGTGTGTTTGTGTTGCAAAGTGGTGGCTGTAGCTGGCAGTTTGGATTAATTTAGTCTTTTAATGAAAAGGACTACTGTTTTCTTTTTCTTGTCTTCAAACATGCTCAATAAATCCATTTATGATTTCACAAATTGAAGTAATGTCTGCTATGTGTATTGTACCCTGACCTTTTTCATATATATATATATATGTATATATATATATATATATATATATATATACACACACGCACATACACACGCACAAATATACACACATATATAAGTATACATACATAGACACACACCTACACATATAACAAAAACAAGACTAAAGATGATTTTTTCCAGTCCTCTTTGTCTTGTTTGATGCAGTACCACACCCTGTTTCTTCCCCTTGCTTCTTCCTTATTCCTGTAGGAAGATTCACTAAGAATAGCCTGAATAATAGATGTTCTATACAGGCATTTTGCTGAGTCATTCAGTTCTGTTACAAAGTTAGGGAATATGGAGAATAATGTTGAGCAGAGGAGACAAGTTCTTTAGGTGCAAAGTCATTATTTTTTTGAAAAATAAGGAGTTCTAATCCTCTCGTCAGTCTTAGAGTTCATAATTTCGTTCATCTGTATTTTTAACAAGATTATATTTTGAAACTATGTAAAATGCTTTAAACCATACTTTAGAAATCTATTAAATAAGATTTTCAGTGTTGTTTTAAGTGCGATTTATTTAAGGTGATGAGCATATTAATACTGTGGCCTATAAGTATTTCTGTGCATGTTAATATTTTCTTTTCATGCTTATGTATGTTAATATTCTAGCTGTCCCATAATAGTTTCTCTGCCTGTGAAATAGCTACATCCAGAAGAGATGTTCTAGGACTGTTGAATCCTTGACAATAAAATTAAGCGTCTTTACAGAATTCTAACCCCATTTCTCCTCCTCTGTCATTCTGAAATACTTATAGTTTGGTGCCAAGCAGATGGATGAATTTGAGTCCTGCCGTCAGAATATCTTATTGGTAAAGCACAGCTTAAAACCTGCTACCTCAGTGTAATCTTGGTCTGGTTTCTAAAGGTGAAGGCAAGATATTTATTGAAGTCCATCCCAGGGAATCCAATATGAAATGATTAGCCCTGAAATCATATACATAAGAGCAACATTATGGCAACTGAGCTGGTTGTATTTATATATTTAGGAATACACATATGTAACAACAATTAAAGAAAAAGAAGGCCATTAATTTGAGGAGGGTCCATGGGAAGGGTTGAAGGGGGAACGATGTAATAACATTTACATTTGAAAACTAAAAAAAAAAAAATCTTAAAAAAACAACAGCAAAAACAACCTACAGATCTTAAAATGAAAACGAAAGACCTTTAAAAAAATTTATATTAAGAAAATAATGCTTTAAGGGGCTGGAGAGATGGCTCTTTATTTAAGAGCACGGTTGTTCTTCTAGAGGACTCAGGTTCGATTCCCAGCACCAGTGTGGCTGCTTTCAGCTGCCTGTAACTCTAGTTCTGGGGGATGCAATGCTCTTTTCTGACCTCCAGGGTTATGAGGCTTGCACCTGGTGTGTAGACATACATGAAGGCAAAGCACATAATAAATACATTTAAAACAAAAATTTAAATACATTATAAAATAAGACCTACTGTAGGCCTTTAAATGCTCAATTAAAAATGATACATTTGTTATATAGTAGATTTAGATGGTCAGACACAGCCAAGTGAGGCTTCAAAGTCAGTCTTGGCCCATTGTGTTAAACTGCAGTGATTTGTTGTTGTTTTTTGCCATTAGAACTAACTCATTTACGCACTAATTGAGGGTTTAGATGTTAATACTAAAGCTCCCCAGTGCAGTAACAATTCTCTCTGTGGTCAGGACTTCAGGTGATCTGTTCCATTTGTCCCTGGAGCTGCCCAGCCCAGGACCGTGTGCTTGTCTGAGGGAAGCTGTGTGTGCTTGTCCTTGGTCCTGCCATGTGGACATTACTGGGTCCTCTTTGCCTTTCTGGCTAGTGAATCCAACTAGCTGAGTTTTACAGAGTTTTCATGTCTGACATATTTCATGTCTGACATATTCCTTCTTGTTAGAAGGGCCTATTTTAGTAGTGCCTCAATAATTGATTGATACGACACATATGACATGTATGTTTCTTTTTATCTGTTGTAATGTCAGAATTTCACTATGAAATATATCTTAAAAGGTTTTGGGAAATTAAAACAATTATTTTTATTGGTGTTAAATTTGGAACAACAGAAATATTGTGGGCAGTTATTCTGCTTTTTGAAGTCCTGGGAATGCTAGCTGCAGAAATCAGTATTGAGATGTATGTAAACTAAATTTGGATTTTCTTTTTCTTTTTTTTTGCAGATATTTTTATAACTAAAAAGAAATGACAGTTAATGATTTTGAAAAATTGGTAGATTTCTGCTAAAATTTATTTTATAGAAGATGATAAATACATAGTATTATAATTTTGTCAAAAAACACTTAAACTGTCGCTAAAAATTGTTTGTACTTTAATTGCAAAACATCATGTCTTGAGAAGAGTGTTACTCTCTGCCTGTGGTGTAGGGGAGACAGTGAGACTGTGGTCTCTGAGAGATGCTCTGACTTAAAGCATATTGGGGCCACTGTCTCCTTCCCCAGCTGGGGGCCAGCAGTGTATATTCCCAGAGTAGAGACAGGGCTTCAGGTCACTCGGAGAGATAAGAAAGCAGCAGCTATTTCCCAGGGGAGCTAGGTCCTGCAACGAAACCTGCACCCCTCCTCTGTAACAGCGGGAAAGTCAGAGAGAGATGGTGTGAAGAGATGGTTATCAAAGTTTGCCAATATACACAGACCATTGCTAACACAGGGAAATTAGTCTGCTGTCCTATTGGAAAGATCTAGAAACTACAGCCTCACCCTTGTGGATCATGGTTTTCAGAGAGGCCAGAGAATGACAGTTATTATAGAAGGAAGATGCTGTACTGGAAACATGGGCAGTAGTAGAGTGCTTAAAGTCTGGAATGTTCTGTCTCAGCCTCTGAACTCTGCCAGCCCACCCTCCTTCTGCCAGCCCACCCCCTCCCTGACAGCCTACTGTCCTCCCTGACAGCCCACCCTCCTCCCTTCCAACCCACCCTCCTCCCTGCCACCCTACCCTCCTTTACAGACCACCCTCCTCCTGCTAGCTCACCTTCCTCCTGCATCTGCAGCAGCCTCAGCTGCTCTCTTCTCTAGACTAGGTCAAATTGCTCCACTTCCCCTGAGGAGTCTGTCTCTTGTCATATTTTTCAGAAGGTTTTTGTTTTGTTTTATTTTGTTTTTTTCCTAATGAAACTGAGTGTGTTTATTTTGTAATTGTTTTTTAGTCATCTGAGCCTAAATAGTTCAGTATTGACTAAGGGCAGCTTCTTAAAATACTGCAGGAAAGATTTTAGTACATGTTTGAGTATACCTTCTAAACCTTCAATTTGTGACTAGATTAGGAGCTGACCTTATAGTGCCCTTCAGTGACATTATGATCTGCTTTTAGTGTTTTGGGGAAGGGGTTGTCCATGTAATGGGTCTTTATAACCGAATGATCTATTTCCAACAGTTGAGAATAATGAGGCCAACTGCTTTGAAATCTGTACCATTGTCTGGAAAGCTTTTGAATGTCTCCCTTTGAAAAGTGACTTTGAAAAAGCCCTGCCTGTGCTATACAGTAAATGCTGAAGTAGCATCCTGGCATCCTTCCCGAAAGCACGCTTAAGGAGGTAGCCGCAGCGCTCCCGCTCCCTCCACTGCTTTTTACCTTGCTAGTGCTGGTGCAGTTTGTTCTGCGGATGTGCTGGAACCCTCCCACTCGCTCTGCAGCGGAGAAGAATGGATCTCCTAGCCCAGTAGAAATGGACGGTGTAGCGAGGTTGTGTGCGTGTGGAAGGGGGGGCATGAATGTCTTCCAACAGCTGAACAAGAAGGCATTTTAATACGGTATTTTTTTCTTTCAACTGCTACATTTTTGCTTTCTGTTTCCTTCTAGAGAGATGTGGATAATTTGCCCTGCCTCCAACGCCTCTTTCTCAGCTTCAACAATATATCTAGGTATGTGGAAACTCCCAACTTGTCATTAATGGATAACTTGTCAGTGTGGGCTCCAGTGCTTTGAGATTGTCAATGCTGTGGGTGGAGAGTTTTACTGTCCTAAAAGATTTTACATTTGAAAATGGGAGGACCGCCCATGACAAAGTTCTTTGTTGGGAAAAGGAAGCTCTTGTGTATTCTGCCTCTGCTGCTAAAGATGATGCAATTAGCAAAGCACGGCCTTTATTTAGTCTTGCTGGTGGGCTGCAAGGAGCCGTCACTGCGTGTTTGCTGTCCTTTGTTTGACAGCCACTGCCTTAGTCAGTTCAATTAGTTTCTTTCATAAATTATCATCTGCAATTTGAACAGCCACTGAGCAGTCTTGATAAAGCAGGCTATGCTTGTCACGGAGCAGTGGAATTAGGTCGTGCCTGCTTTCTAAGTTAGTCTGCTTAAGTGGATGCTGCTAAGAGAAGGTTATTAGAATATACAAACACACACATTTTGCTTGCTGCCTTATCCCTATATCATGATGTCTTGTTCAGTGTTAGTGTAGAAGGTTACAGACCTGAAGCAGAGGCAGAGGCCGACTTTTCAGTGCAGAAAGACCTCCCGCATCTCTATTGGTCCTTTCTTTCTCGTTCTCTTATCTTTGAACTTGAGTCTATGACATCCCCTCAGCTCTTCAGTTTCTCTTCAAGGCTGTTCTCTGGACTTGAATTTGTGCAAGGATAATCGTTAAGTTTAAAAGCACATCTCTTCCGGGACTCCAGGTCTATGATTCTGAGAACTGGAAACCATGGAAGTTTTGTGCATCTTTCTGTTCACACACCCCCCAACCTAAATTTAACCTCATCTTCCTATCTTGTATCTCTAAAAGAAAAGTTATCTCAAGATGGTAAACATTTTAGAGAGATGATATTTCAGAAGAAATGCCCTTCAAACCTTATACTTTTTCTCCTCCATAGAAAAGCATAAAAGTTTTCAGAAGGACTTCCTGTGTTCCTTCTCAGTTTACATTGTGCTGCATTGCTTTCATGTGTGTGTGTGTGTGTGTGTGTGTGTGTGTGTATAACGGTGTGTGTGGCTCTTTTGTTGGCATTGGTTTTCTGCAGAGGATTTCTACCTAAAGACTGTCAAAGCTCTGGAGAAAATACTCACTGTTTCAGCTGCTGTAAACCCTTAGATTCCCCCATTCGGAAGTGAACTCGTTCCTTCTTGTTCTTGTGAGCAGCTGAAGAGATAAGTATTTGCTTATATACAGATTATGCTACTCCCAGGCCCCAGGGCACCAGCTCTTTGAACTCCTAAACTTTGGGTTTATATTGGAGAATTTTCTTTCAAAATCTGTAAGGGAGGTTCACCCAGCAAGCAAAATAAGATTAATGGGATTTTTTTTTTTCTTGAAAAAGCATGATTTCCTAAGAAACTGAGGAATAAGTGAGGCAGCATTTCAAAGCTTTTGTTCTTCCCCAACTGCTTTCTCTGTTTCTCCATGGGCAAAACTTTAGATTTCCTTTAGTGTTTCTACTAGATCTGTTTTGGGGGCAAAGTAGATCTTGCTCTGTGTTGCTGTCTGTGGCCCAGAGGTTATGTATCATGAATGCATTGGGTCTGGGGAAAAAAAAAAAAAAAAACCTCATAGAAAGCAAGCCTTGAAAACATTTGTGTAAACTTTGCTTAAGATACAAATGTCAGTTAGCTGTGTTACAGACCACTAGAGACCACCTTGAACTCCATCTTCTGGTTAATAGAGTTGTCAGGCTGTCAGGCTCTACAGTCCAGTGTTCTGGGCGTCAGAGGCCATGGAGAGAAGAAGCAATTAAGTAAGCGCATGCTGTATAGGTGATTCCAGTCCTCTCTATGGAGATGCCGACTGCATCTGACAAATGAAAATATCCAGTGTGCGGCCATTCAGAGGTGAAAACCTGTTGCCCCTTTCTGATGTAGGACTTCCTAGGTTTTCACCAAGCTGTTGGATTCTGAATGGTCCATTTGCATCAATTTTTAGACGCCCTGTGGAAATACAGAAACTTCCAAAATGAAATTTCATTATGGAATTCAGAGAGCACCAACATTGGAAAAATATGTCCTTATGTTGAATGGTGGGTTAATCTTGAGCAGTGGACAGACCCCTATTGTATGCGTGCCTGAAGGTAGCAGAACAATGCCCTGAGTTCTGTCAGTAAGCATGGAAGATACCCTTAGAGAACTACCCACATGTCACATGTCACTTCGGTCAGTAGAATCAGTGCTTTTGTGATGTGTCCCACAGAGGATTTGTAGACCCACAGGGAAGGCACAGATGGAGCTACGGCACTGTAGTTAGACTTAGTTACATGAAGGGACAGCATGAAAGCACAGAATAAATGAACATCAGCTGCTGGGTGGGAAGTGGCACTTGGCTGAGCTGTAGATGAAGAAAAGTGAAGGGTGCTCACTTGATTCAGTGGGCTTGAGGTTCTAGGTCCACACCCCTCCCTTCCTCACCGTGCACTAACCCGGTGTGCTCGCCTAGCCCATGAAGTGCTGGGGGGTGAGGATCTGCCAAGGTACATTGCTCACCATCACCCTGAGAGAAGCAGCCTGTGACAATTCAGGAGGGTCAGGTGCTGGTACTTATTCTTCAGCCATGGTCATTCTGTTGCTCAGCCCTTCTTCTAAGCTGCTGTTGGCTTTCTTTGTTGTTCCATTTTCTTAGTTACGTGACTATTGCTGTGACACAGTGCCATGACCAAGGTAATTTATAAAGAAATGTTTTTAACGTGTTTAAATGGATTTATGGTTTCAGAGGGTTGGAGTCCATGATGGCGGAGGGTAGAAACAGCTGAGAGCTCACTCACACCTTGGTCCATGACCATGAGACAGAGAGTGCTACTTTGAATCACATGAATCTTTTGAAACCTCAAAGCCTGCCAGTGCCACACTTCCTCCAACAATATCACACCTCCCAATTCTTCCCAAAAAAGTTTCACCAACTGGGGACCAAATATTCAAACACGCAAGCCTATGGGGGCCATTCTCATTCAAACCATTAGTTACAAAGTACTCTGTGTCTAATTTTTACTAGTAAGCTTTCCTTCTTTTTGATTGTTTGTTTTCCTTTTGAGACACTGTGTGTAGCCCAGGCTAGGAAATGAAGGACTATCAGATAGATTTACATGGTGGTTTGAATAAGAATGATCCCCATAGGCATATATTTAAATGTTTAGGGAGTGGCATTAGGAGGTGTGGCCTTGTTGGAGTAGGTGTGGCCTTGTAGTGGTAGGTTTGGCCTTGTTGGAGGAAGTCTGTCACTGGGAGTGGGCTTTAGGGGTTCAGAAGCCCAAAGTGGTTCTTTCACTCTCTTCCTTCTGCCTCCCAATCTGGATGTAGAACTCTCAGCCACTTTCCAGCACCATGTCTGCCTGTGTGCCACCATTCTTCCCACCATGACAATAATATACTAAACCTCCGAATGTAAGCAAGTCCCAATTAAATGCTTTTCTTCATAAGAGTTGCCATAGTCGTCATTCTTCACAGAAATAGAACAGTGACTGAGACAATTTATTTCTTCAACACAGGCTTATTACGTCTCTGCGAATGTAGATGGTAAATTCAGGGTTCTGTGTGTACAGAGGATGCTGTCCCGAGGGAGCATATCTGATCTGTAGTTGGGCTTTCTTTAGGATGTGCGCATACAGTAAGGACATTCATTCATTCATTCATTCCTGGGAATGAATGATCCCTGTTGACCTCGGCCATCAGAACATACCTATAACCCTGACCGTCTCTCTTTCCATATCAGCCTGAGCTCGGTTCAGGAATCAGCTTCCCTGAGAAAGAGGTAATATATTCTTGCCAAGCCCTCCCAGAATTGCCTGCACAACCTACTCATGTCTGCTGTCATTTGCTGTCACTATTCTAAAGAGTCCTCTGAGGCTCTGATGATGACTCTTGCAATGTAATGCTGATTTTAAAATGTGTGTTTCAGTAGTGTGCCATGTCCATATTGTTTTGAAGCCAATCTCAAGAGCTCTTTCATCTTGCAAACCTGGAGCTCTATACTCACTAAACAAATCTCCATTATTCCCTGTTGTCATCAGCCACTAGCTACCTCAATTCTAATTTCTGCCTCTGAATTTGATTGCTGGAGGGGTGTCCCTCACATGAATGAAATCCTACAGTGTTTGTTTTTTTATGGGCAGCCCATTTTACTTAGCACAATACACTCAAGGTTCATCTGTGTTGCTGCATGTCAGAATTTCCTTCCTAAATCTGAATATTCGTGTTTTCTTTTTTTTTTTTTTCTTTGTTTTTTCTAGATAGAGTTTCTCTGCAGTAACTCTGGCTGTCCTGGAACTTACTCTGGCCTTGAACTCACAGAGATCCACCTGCCTCTGCCTCCTGAGTGCTGGGATTAAAGGTGTGCGCCAACCACCTCCCGGCTTCATGTATTCTTGAGACAGTATAGAATATTTTGGAAGAGGGAGCTTGCAGAATGGGCGGTGCCTACCTTCCCATCCTCATTTTTTTCCCACAATGTTCAGTATTCTGTCCCACTGAGCCTCCTTAAAGGCATCCAATATCCATGCTCAGTCCTGATTACCTTCACCTTTGGCAATCACCTTTGCATTTCTTCTCCCTATTAGAATAACTCTGATCATCCTGTACCTCTGAGATTAAATGACACCGGGAATTCACATCCTACCTGCAGTGTTTGGAGTTACTTTTCATGGGCTACAATTCCATAGCTCACCCACCCCCTAATTCTGTAGTTTTAAATCCAGTTCAAGAATTCATAGATAAAGCAAGTAATTATACCTGACTTGAAAATATCACTGGTCTGTGTTTTGCAACCTCAAGTCAGAACATATCCAGGGATGCTAAAAGCAGCTTGGTGATTCGGAACCATGAAATAAGAACAGAAGAGAAAATATCAGAGTCTGTCCTATACTGTTTCATTTCATGAAAAATTTCTACTTTTGTTTATGAGTGGATCTATGCTTGTGTGTGTGTGTGTGTGTGTGTGTGTGTGTGTGTGTGTGTGTTTGTATGTGTGTTACTTAATTCTAGAGATGTGTGAATTGGTTTATAATGGAACTATAGAGATTTCTCACTATGAATTTGGTTTTTAAATCTTGAGAACGGCTGTAAGGTCTTGCACTGAGCTCTAAGAGTCTTCTGAGCTGGCTCTATTGTTATTAAAGCGCGTGTAGCTTTGTACTCTGATTTTAAATTTTTCCCTGCTAGACTGTAAACTGGACAATGACAGACAATGTGTGCATTGCCCATTATTTCATCGTCTCCAGTACCTTGCAATGCTCTTTATATGAAATTTACCAGGGTCTAACTCCTCCCCTGCATGGCTCAGGTGTTGTTTTGCTGTGCCCTTGGTCATACTGTTGCCAGGTCATTTGGATTCTGTCTCCTACCTGGACCTGTGAGCTTTAAAGCTGTTAGCAATCACATTCTCCTGGCAGATTCTTCACACTTCTAGTCAGTAAGGCTGTTGCCCAGAACTTCTAGATATAAGAAAAACCTACAGAAATGAAGGCTTTTACATTTGTAGTCAAGCCTGTTCAGGATAGGGTCTACTTTGAGCTGTGACCATTCAGGAACAATGGCTGTGGGGCATTTATAATATGAGCCACCTAATGGGTGCTGGGAACTGAACTTGTGTCCTCTGCAAGAACGTTTAGGGCTCTAACCACTGAGCCACCTCTTTAGCCCCATGTTTACAAAGCAATCATGGCGTTCTCAGCATTTATTTTTCTAACATTTATTTATTTATTATTGGGCGGGGGCATGTGCTACAGCACTCATGTGGAAGTCAGAGGACAACTTGCTGGAGTAGTTTTTCTCCTTCCATCATTGTGGGCTTGGGGTTGAATTCAAGTTATCGGGCTTGGTGGTGGGTGCCTTTACCCACTGAGCCATCCCCCCAGATCTTGATATTGAAACTTCTAATCTAAGCTTCTATTTTGTTTTGAGGAAGCAGTGCTGTTAGAAAATAGTCTAATGTGGCTTGAAAGTTACCTTAGCAGTTAAAGAGCACTGTCTGCTCTTCCAGAGGACCCTGGTTCAATTCTCAGAAACCACATGACAGTTCACAACCATCTGTAACTTCTGTTCCCAGGGATCCGATACCCTCTTCTGGCCTCTGCAGGCATCAGGCATGCATGTTGTGTACACACAGAACAAGCAGGCGAAATACCCAACACAAAATAAAAAATACATTTTTTTTTAAAAAAAGGAAACTATTCTAATGGCTTCTGTTAGGAATTATAACCATTAATGATCTCTTCCTTCTCCTGTTCCTCCTTTTAGTGTGTGTGTGTGTGTGTGTGTGTGTGTGTATGCACACACTAGGCAAATACAAGATTTCTTTCTGTTATGGAAGCTAGCATCACTGTCATTCTCCCAGAACTTTGTGGTGTAATACTATCTGGAAATGCTTCTGTAGATGAATGAACATCAGAAGTCAACTTCTTTGTGTGTCCTCTGCTTCTTTTTATATTTTGTACAATTATAACTTGGGTGAGGTTCTCTTTGAACTATTAACAGAATGTGTTTACACTGTATCTTCTAATTCACTAAATCGTATATGGAGTTGACTGGCAAGAAAAGTATTTAAATGACATGAATAGAGGATAGAGGTTCACTCTTTGAGTTATCAGAGAGCCCTGAAAACCAGATTATCCCAATTATAGCAGTCTTGTTTGATAGGCCTGTTGAGAAGTTGATGGCGTGGCCCTGGGCTTTTCCTTAGAGCACCTCCCTTCTCCTGTGCTGTGGTTCTTACTTTTCCGGTCTCAGCAACTATCAGAAGTGACACTTTCTGAGGACAGTGTTTGTAAACCTCTCAGTTTATTGAAGGGTTAGAGTTCCCAAAGCAGATACAGTAAAAAAAGAAAGAAATGATGGTAAATGTGTAAATCAATGGCGAATCTGGGGCTTCTACCATGTTGGTTTATTCCCTTATGTGGTGGTTGAAGGAGAGAGGCACAGAAATCTAATGTACAGAATTACTTTTATCCATTACCATATGCCGTACTTTATTATCCTTGGCCTCTGTTGTGTCGTCTCTATAGTCATTTAAAATATTAATTCTGCAGGTACATAAGAGTGCTGCCCTGGGTTGCAGTAAGGTGCTCTGAAGTAGGGAGTGCACTGAGTATGCTGTCCAGACTCTCTGGAGAAAATGGCGATCATCCACAATTGTGTTTTCAGTTCAGAGATTGCCTTTCTTCAGAAGATGCCATTTGTCAGCTGGAGGTTTTCTGAGCCTTCTCAACCAACTTATAAATAAACACATATGATTTTGAAGTCACAGTGAATTTTCTAGCTCCTTTTATTGAAGTTATAAAGGTTCATTTTCATGAGTTCAAATAAATTGAGGTGTTTTTTTCAAAAGAAGTTTTCTTGAACTAATTAAATGGAGTCCCTGGGAGCTGGCTGTTTACACCTTCTTGCATCAGATGAATTCACACTCTTAAAAACTTGAGAGGCTGACAGCTATTCATGGCAATAAATTAGCATAATTTATTTAGAAAGCCGGTCTTGCTATGTAGCATAGGCTGGCCTTTAACTTGCTGTATAACTAAACTGTTTAGTGTTGGGATTGCAAGTATGTGCCACCATGCTGGCTTAATTAACATTTTTATATATTATTTTTATTCTTTGAGAATTTCATAGATGTAGATAAAGCATTAATCACACCCGAAACTCCTTCCAGATCCACCCACAACCCCATCCCAATTTTCTATTCTTTTTTTAGTAACCCACTGTTTGTGCTTTCCATATCTTGATGGATTTGGGACTGTCCACTGGAGCAGGTTGACAGGACAGGGTTCCAGATACCAACCATTGGCCACACCCTTGAAGAAAACTGACTCTCCTTCTCCTAGGAGCCATCAATTGTCCGTAACTCCTTAGCAAGGGATAGGAGCTTAGAAGCCCCACCTTCCTCCAACCCAGAATACTGATTAGCTTGATCCTGGGCAGATCTGGTGCAGCCAGTCATAACTGCTGTGAATTTGTGAGTGAGTGGTCCTGTCATGTCCGGAAGACATTATTTGCCTCTAATCTCCCTGACGTCTGGCTCTTACAATATTTCTACCTTACAGGGTTTCTACCTTCTCTTCCATGTGGTCCCTGAGCTTAATTGTGTGTGTGTATGTGTGTGTGTGTGTGTGTGTGAGAGAGAGAGAGAGAGAGAGAGAGATGTTCTATTGTGTCTGAGCAACCCACAGGCACTTGCTCTCTGCACTTTTGTCAGTTATGAGTTTCAGTGTTAACTTCTATCCACTGAATAAAGAGGTGTCTCTGGTGAGGTCTGAGAGCTGCACCAATCTGTGGGTATAGAGATCTGAATTTAGAGGGCAGATTGATACAGTGTTCACTTAGCAAAATATTAGTAGCAGGTTTCACCCTTAAGGCCCACGAGCTCCTCAGCCATTGGTTCTTGGCCAGATTTACAGTATCCAGTCATACAATTCCCTGCCTCTGGAACGGGTCTTAAATCAACAAGAATGTGGTTGGTAACCCCCATAACACTTGTGCCACGATTGCAGTCATAGGCATATCCTGCCACAGTTATCATTGTAGCTCACAGAGTTCACATCCGGGAAAGACTGTTGATTACTTTCCCTCCAGCAGGCTGCATAGCACATTCCACATTCCATGTGAAAGCCAGCCATCAGGGAGGAAATTTCTTGGTATATTTGATTTTTCTATGTCCTGTGATCAAAGTGAGTGGTGTGTTCAGTAATAGGGTCTTATCAAGTTCTGGTGGGCAACCAAGAGAAGTTATAACAGCCTGTATTGCTTTGGGGTCTCTCAGACACCCTTGACTAACAACTTGAAGCAAGATATCTCAGACCTGGCACTGTACTCTTTTTTCCTACTCCAGACACATGCTCGTCCATGTTCATAGCTCCCTATTCACCATAGCTAGGATATGGAAACAACCTAGATGCCTTTCAGCTGATGAGTGGGTAATAAAAATGTGATATCTATATACATTTTATTCAGCTGTAAAGAAAAATAAAATCATAAAAATTGCAGATAAATGGACAGAACTGGAGAACAGTATACTGAGTGAGGTAACCCAGACACAGAAAAACAAATACTGCATGTGTGGATCTCAGCACTCAGTCTTTAGATTTGCTTGTTTAACCTGGAGGGCCTGGATAATCCAGGAAAGCAGAAAGGGACCATTAGTGGGGGGAGAGAGGAGAAAAATCTTGAGGGAAGGGGTAGTAGAACACATGATATGAAAGGTGAGGGGGGAAATAGGAGAGAGGGATGGGAGGACAGGATGGAGGAGGGGACGGGGGAGGAATAACTAGCACTAGACATTCGAAGAAGCCATAGGCTCTTACCTGACACAGGGAATGGTATTCTTCCAGAAGCTTTGGGTTGAATTGACATTTTTAAAAGCAATGATGTATCAAAGACCCCCAGAGGTTTTGCTAATGTGAAGGTTCTAGAATTTGCATAGATGTTTTTGTTGCATATTCTTAAAAGGAAGGCCCTTAAGCCTTAAAATTATTTGTGATTAAGTATTGGGTAGTTTTTTTCTTCAGAAGGAAATAAGTATGACTAATTGAGACCAAACTGCATTCATGGTTTCCTTTTTAGTTTTTCTAACAAACATGAAGAAATCGAAAGTATATTTAGAAGTAAATTTAAGGTATAAGTAGATTAAATTCACAGCTAACAAAAACAAACTCAAGAAAGCTACTAGAAACATTCTTAAGTGGCTCACCTTGTCTAGCAGTACTTTTGTAGATGA
Source organism: Cricetomys ansorgei (assembly GCA_026225945.1). Classification (NCBI taxonomy): domain Eukaryota; kingdom Metazoa; phylum Chordata; class Mammalia; order Rodentia; family Nesomyidae; genus Cricetomys; species Cricetomys ansorgei. The sequence goes on along the minus strand of JAMJFZ010004023.1, from coordinate 14,004,815 downwards.
TTGTAGAACACTGCCAAAAGGCAAGATGAAGTCCTTAGTGTTCAAATGAAACCCTAACTGTAGTGATGTGGTCACCTGATACAAAGGCAGACAGACAAGGGCACACCATTGAAATGACTGGACAGGTCAGTCAGCTAATTTGAGCAGACACTCCTGTTTCCAATCAATCATGCCAAAGCCCAGATGTCTCCTTCCAATTACAGAACTGTTAAGTTTGATCTGCTGGAGGAAAATGTATTTCTTTTTACAATCAAAACTCAAACCTAAATGGAGAGATTTATTTTCATTCTTTGGGGATATGACCTCAAATGAAGAAACGATTTCCTCTTTTCCTTCCTCCACAGTCTTATAGAGCACAGGATGCCCAGTCAGCCCATGTTATTGTAGCATGTCAAACCTGGAGCAGTAGGCTGACAGTTACTATTCACTTTAATGTACAAATAAATAAAGGGAAATTGAATCTGATGTTTTTCGATTCTTAAGTAACTTCTTTAAGCTTGAGTGTTTTGCCTGCACACGTATAAGTGTGTTACATGTGTTTCTGGTGCCCATAGCGACCAGAAGAAGCCATTGGATCTGCCACCCCTCTCCTAGATCTTTTAATGGCCTCATTCAGCAATTTCTCTCATATAGCTATCTCAGGATTCAATCTGTAGCTGATTCTGGTGGCCACTGCCCAGGATGTAAATTTGTTTAAAGTAAATAGAACACAAAAGCTAAGTTAGGATCGTGTTACATTCAGTTTGCTTTGTTGTTCACAACTGTCTCAAGGCCTTCCAGATCGAGGGTCTCAGCAGTGTAGCTTAAGCTGTCAAATGCATACTTTCTGAACATTTGAAAAGATTTAAATTTCCTTCTTGGAGAAAGCTGACACCTTTCCTTGTGGTATTTCCTAAATCATCTGTTGCAAAGAGAAGTGAGCACTCCTTTAGTGTGAAAAGATCTGATTTTATAGAGATTTAACTATGTACATTATGCTTTAAAGTCCTAGCTTACTACTTTCAACATCTGTGTTATCCTTGGTACTTTTTTTCCTCCTCAATATTTGTTTTATATTTTTTTACTTATATTCTAGTCTGACAGTTTTAAAAAATCATGTTTTGGGTATTCCACAATGCCCAAGACATTGGTCAGAGTGTGGGTGAGGCTGTTTTACTTAGATGTATTGAGCTTCATCATGGAGAATCAGCTTTTATTTAGCCAAGACTCAAATTTTGAATGTTTATATTTGTTTTTTAATTGAATGGGCAGATCTAGAGTAATATTTATTCTAGAACTAGATGATATATTTTAAAATACATGTTTGTGTTGTCCTTACAGTCAACACAAGGATCCATGGGAATCAGTTATTTAACTGCATTATTTCCCATGTTCTGTTTTGCCCCTTGGGACTATATGGTAAAGGTGTATGCCGCCTACATATGTGGGAAAGGACTTCAACATACGGCAGGACCCCAGATTATTAGCCCCAGAATTTATATAGGAGCTGTTTACACATCTGTGTCTTCTCTCCAGAGAAGAAAGAGAAACAGTGGAGAAGGAAGAGGGGAGAGAGAAGCCAACCAACCTTATCTTCCTAGCATAAATATATCTTGAGGTGAACAGGGAGAAGTCTCTTAGCCAATTAGCCTTTGTAATGTAAGTGAAAGCTCCAGACTTTATTTGTTTGGAATGTAAACATGTAGCTCTAGGAAACAAATTTCTAGATTATCCTCAAGGTCTTGGTTTAATCACCCTTTAAATCCTCTACCGTAGAGAAACATGAAACAGATATCTTCTGTAGTCACCCTGCATTTGAGGCCATGCTGGTGGCTCTAGTGCATAATCTGGATGTTCAGTGAGGTCTCTTCACTCTGGCTAGAAAGCCGCTGTCTCCTAACTCCAGGTGGTCTATAGACACTCTTGGTCTCACAGCCCTCAACAATTGCACATTGCTAGGCTTCAGGCACCAACATACATATCCTGATAATCAGGCAGGTACGCAGAGACCCCTATCCAGGCTTCTGAGTCTCCTTCTCTGTATGCTGTCGCAGACATCCCAGCACTCCCAGCAGACCCAGAATCTGCTCTGTGTTTCATCTCCCCAGCAAGACCTGTTTTCTCTTTGGATCCACTGCCAGGTGCATCCTGTTCTGGAAAGTATCTCTGGGCAGAAGCCAGGGTAAATGTAATTTTCTTGTATTTCTCTCTCTCTCTCTAAAGGGGCCATAGCTCTATACTGTGTCTTATTTAACAACTGGATTCTTTATTTTCTTGATTTATAGCATTTTATATTGTTATAAAATGTCTGTTATCATCATGGCTAAAATTCTAAGTTCTGTCTACCAATTTTCAAACTGCTGATCATAGATCATCTCTGCCATTTGCTTGTCTGTACTTGTAGGCCATAAATTCCTTATAAATAAATAAAATGTTGATCTGTTACCTAAGAACTAATGGTACAATCTAATCTTCAGCCGAAAGACTGGCTCTTCTGTCTAAACCATTCCTTACAAATGATATGTACAATTTAGAAAAGGTCTAAAACTCTACTCTATAGATTTTCAAACCCTACACAGGTCTAGAAGGTCCTGCACCATGTCTTTGTTATTTCATCTCCCTGTAGAAATGGCATCATAAACTATCGTTTAGCTTTTCCTAATCGTTACTGAAGAGATCAGCAGAACTAAGTGAACTGCCTCTGAGAGTGCAGGTGATGCTGTTCTGAAGAGTGCTTTCCATCGTTTGTGATGGAAACATAAATACTGTGCTCTCTTGAATTCTTGGGAACAAACTTAAGGGGTGTCTTTCTACAGAAGCTTCTGGCTTGGTGTTTGATAATCCCAACCTTTAACTTCTGCTCTAAGTTTTGAATTAATTAAAGAAATACAGAAATCAGACAAACGGAGTTCAAAATAGCAGAATGTAATCTTGATACTTATAATCAGGATCTTTTTATTTTTTTATTTATTTATTTTCACATTTATTTATTTATTTTTGATTTTTTGAGATATGGCCCCTTTACTGAGTCCTAGCTATCCTGGAACTCATTATGTAGACTAGGCTGACCTTGAACTCAAAGAGATCTGCCTGCCTCTACCTCCCCAAGTGCTGGGATTAAAGGTGTGTGCTTCCATGCCTAGCTTTTATATTTTTATTTAATGTATCTTTGTGTGCATGTCTGTGTGATCTGTGTGAGTGCATATACTCATGTGTGTATAGGGAAGGTTCATAAAAGGCCATAAAAGGACAACAGATTCTTAAGAGCTAGAGTTACAGGCATTTGTGGGAAGCCTGGATTGTTACCAGGGTGCTTGGATCTGAACTTCAGTCCCCATAATTAAACAGCAAACACTCCTAGCTACCATAGCATCTCTCCAGTTCCCCAGTCAGGCTTCTCAATATATCTTTCTGAATAGAATTTTGCTTACATCATTGCTGGCAGAGAAGTTGGAAAGTAGGAGTCATTTTTTCTGGGAAGGACAGAGCTACAGCTCTGGTAACAATGTTTCAGAAAAGACAAAGAGAACTGAGGATTCTTCTGTGTGCAGAGTGACCTCTCCAGTCTTCCCAGTTAGAAATATCAAGTTTGCCTCTTTGGGGAGGTTTTCTTGAAAGAAGAATGTGGTCATCATCTTTCCGTTGCTCTGACAAAATACCAGAGAAGCCAAAGGAAGGCAAATTTATTTTGACTCATGGCTTCTGAAGTTCCAGTCCAGGGTCTTTTGGCCCAGTTGCTTTTAGGTTGCAGCTAGCTCAGTTGTATCATGCCAGAAGTGTCTGGTGGAAGAAGTCTCATAAGTTCCTGGCAGCTTGGAAGGAAAGGGGAAGGTAGAGACATGAGCTGGGGAAAGAATATGCCCTTTAAGGGCACACTCCTGAAGACTACTTCATCCAAGTAAGCCCACCTTTTACATTTCCATCACTCTCCCAGTATCCTATTGAGCTGTTAATTTATGCATGAGATCAGAACCCTTGTGACCCAGTCATTTTCCAGAGGCCTTCACTTCTGAATATCATTGCTTCAGGGACCAGAACTTAACAGGAGCCTTTTGGTAGCATCAAAGATCCGAATCTAAGGAGGCTATGCAAGGTAGGACTCGTTAGACAGACTCCATGCTTCACTCTTTCATGTTCATTTTTAATATTAAAGATGGCACTTATGTGCTGCTGAAACTTGACCTTTCCAGGAAGGAAAGTAATTGCCCGATCTTGCAGAGCACTTGACTTGGTTAAAAGAGGGAACACCATTTTCTCCTTTAAAAATCCTTCCATGATGATCAGTCTTAAAGGCACATACCTTTAATCTCAGCATTGGGGAGGCAGAGGAAGGCTGATCTCTATGCGTTTAGGCCATCTTGGTCTACATAATGAGTTCCAGGATAGCAAGGGCTAGTAGAGAGACCCTGTCTCAAAAACCAAAACAAACAAACACATAAAAAATCCCTTCCCTTGCTTGGAAATAAAGGTGAGGGAATTTCTGGATTCTTGCACTAAAGGGAAATCTAATACTTTGTTTATCCTGAGTGCATAAAAAACTGTCCCAGTCACTTCATTGTAAACTTTAAAAGTCTGAATGAATTGTTCAAATGTCAAATGTCCAAATGTCAAAACTTTCAGCTAGTCTCTGGGCAGTTTTGGTGTTTAAAAATACTTTTAGTTTATAAAATTATGTATATTATGGTGTTCATCTTGAGATTTAGATATATATATGCTGTTGTTAAACATCAGTTGTCAACCTCACACACTTGGGAAGAGTGACTCTCAGCTGAGGAATTACCTTCAGCAGGTTGGCCTGTGTGCATGTCTGTGGAGCATTTTCTTAATTGCTAATTTATGTAGGAGGGACAGAACCACTGTGGGCTGTGCCATTCCTGGGCAGGTGGTCCTGAGCTGTATAAGAAAGCAAGCTAAGCAAGCTGTGGGGAACAAGCCAGTAGCTGTGTGCATCTGTTTCAGTTCCTTCCTCCAGGTTCCTGCCTTGAGTACTGCTCTGAATTCCCTGGAGTATAAGCCAAATAAACCCTTTGCTCCCAAATTGCTTTTGGTGGTGGTGTTTATTGCAGCAACTGAAACAAAGTGGGATGTACGTATATCTTGTGGAATAACAAAATCAATTTGCACTTTTCAAACATAGGATATGTCGTTATTAAACATAAACACTATGTGATATGGCATCTCCTAAACTCATTCCTTCTAATAGAAATGTATCCATTGAACAAGATTTTTGCACTCACCCTTCCTCTCACTGATGCTTCCCCTAACTCCTCGTAACCTCCATTCTGTTCAATGCTTCTATAAGGTCAGCCATTTTAGATTCTACATGTGAGAATAGATCTGTCCTACTGCCCCAGCTTATTTCTTTCTGTCCAGCGTCCTCCAGATTTACCCTTGTTGTTGCAAAGGACAAGTTTCCTTCTGAGGTTGACTAGGATTGTACTGTGTGTATATACCTCAAATCTTTTTTTCTTCGTGTGTGTGTGTGCGTGTGTGTGTGTAGGTGCTTATGTAGTGCATGTAATTGTGCACATGTGTGCATGTTGACGGCATAGGACACACTCAGGTGGGGCACTGTCAATTACACCAAATCTCTTTATCCATTCAGATGTCAACAGATGCTTAAGTTGGTTCCATATTATAACTATTGTGAATAGTGTTACCATGAGTACAGGAGACAGCACATCTCTTCACATTGTCATTTCATTTCTTTTAGATAGAAAATGGGATTGTTGGGTCATATAGTAGCTCTACTTTAGTTTTTAAAGGTGCTCCATACCGTTTTCCATATTGGCTCTGCTGCCAACAGTATACAACAGTATTACAGCAGTACACAGCGGTTCACTTGCCCCGTGGACTACTTACTCTTGCATCACCATGACCACAACACTTCACAGAAACAAATTAAGGAAGGAAGGCTGGGGCTTTGAAGGTTTCAGGCCCCTGTGGTGAAGGAGGCACGCTGCCCCCAAGGTGTTGGTATGCTGGAGACAGACCAGGGAACAGAGAGCAAGGCAAGAACCAGGGGCAGTATGACCCTGGAAAACAGCCACAGTGACCTGCTGGGCCAGTTGGGCCCAACCTTCAGAAGCCTACTAAAAATAGTACCACAGGATGGGGGAAAAGTATTCAGAACAGGGACCTATGGGGGACACTTGAGATCAAACCACAACACCCCCTGTTCTAGCCAACACCACCCCTTGTGTTTTGATAGTAGCCATTCTAACAAATGTGCTGAGACAGTGTCTCACTGTGGTTTCAGTTGGAATTTTGTTATAATTTTTTTTAATGTGCCCATTGACTGATGCATGCATGCTTTTGAAAAATGTCTATTCAGGTCCTTTTTTCATAAAACTTCTCACTTATGACTTAAAAAAAAAAAAGTGCCAGTGTCCATTGTAGACCTTCAAGTAAGAGACCGTCCTTGTCATTTTTAATTTTCAGTAAGATTTTGTGGGAAGCGCTAGATGAATCTGTTAGCAAGGGCAGCATTTTCCTGCAGTGACTTGGCGCTCATTGGAGAGCACGCTGTTTCACGCATCAAGGTGTTGGCCTCTTGTTCTCCTAAGTGAGCACAGGAGGCTTGAGTGTGCTCCCAGATTTTCATAGAGGGCGAGTCAGGAAAATCTTAAAGATAGAGAGGAAAGTTCACCTTCGCCCGGGGCTGCAGCTACGTGTCCCGCTGCATCCTTTCCCAGCTCAGTAAAGTCTCTTCACCTCTTTCCTTAAGGAACTCGTGTTTTTTTGTTTTTTTGGTTTTTTTCCCCAGCTGGTTTTTGAGAGACATTCCTTACACATTTCTTGTGTAAAACACCACAGATGACAGTGTTGAGAGTGAGAAAGGTTGAATGAATGGCTTTTGTTTCCTGTGACTGTATGATCGAGTCACTGAGAACACACCAAAACCCAAGTGACAGGCATGCTGCAGGTTGTAGGAAAGTCTGATGTGCACCAGTCTGTCTGTTTGCAGCTCCGCTGTGAAGACCTTTCCATCCTTGCAAACTCTGGTGGGAAGTTTCTGAGAAGCTGAATGTTCAAAGTCTCTGGACCATCAGCATTCATCTCATTGGGAAGCTTATTCCAAGTTCAGCTCGCCAAGCCCCATCCTAGACCTCCTGAGTCTCAGATGCCATTTTCTGGAGATCCTGGTGATTCAAGTGCACATTTAGGAGGTGTTGCTGCAGAGGGTTTCCAGTGTCCTTAATGAGGTCAGGTACCAGTTGGAAGCAGTCACCCTGGCCAAGGACATACAGGCAGCACAGAACACAGTGCTGGAACTTAGGGGTGGTGTCAGTTTGTAGAAGGGTTTACTGCAGGGAAGAATTCTTCTAGCAGGGAAAGGAGCTAGGCAGAAAAATAACAGCAGATACTCTGTGAGCACGCCTTCATTTTTAGCACGCTGGATTTCCTCTCTCTCTCTCTCTCTCTTTCTCTCTCTGCCTCTGTCTCTCTCTGTCTCTCTCTCTTTCTGTGTGTGTGTGTGTGTGTGTGTGTGTGTGTGTGTGTGTTTGCCCTGTTTCCTCCTGTGCTCTATTTCCAGTCTCTTTTACCTCACAAAAGCCATCTGTCTGCCTGACCTAGATAGGAAAGGCTCCTGCTTCTTCCTCAGCGTGGAGACTCCCATTCTCCAATGACGATTAGCATGCTGAACATGGGCACCCACATGTCTCTGCTCAAGTATCACTTCCCTTCACTGTGCTCTTGGGATACTTGGGGGAACTTGTTTGCCTCACTCACTGTGCTCCATCCTGTCTCTAAGGCACTAACATGGATTCTGTCTTTTACAGCTGTGAACTAGCTGTTCAAATACATTTGTGTTGACTCAAGTGAGCCAGACTTTTAACCCTCAGGAGTTAGAGCTCACTTTGAAGATTTTTTTTTTTTTACATCTATGAACAACAACAAAAAAAAAGGGTTGTAATTCTTTAGTAAGATTATTATAAATTGATACCCAAATAAAAATGGTACCCAGATTTTGACCTTCCCTGAGCTGGCTCCTGTCATCTTTGGACAGTGTTTACTATGTTAAAACTGATTGTTAGGCGCAGCTCTTACTAGCTTACTTTTAGTACCATCTCCTTTTCAGCCAGGTATCAATCATGGATTGCCATTGTCTGCTTCCTTGTGTTCAGGATTCAGATCAGTGATTCTTCTCCCAACTTCTTCCTCCTTAAAACAAAAAAACTACAACTCTTCTTAAAAATAGATTTTCTGGTGGCTTTCATTTCTGCAAAGACTAGTTGATACAAAACAAACAAAACAACAACAACAACAAAAACAGGATACAAACTTGATCCCTTTATCTATGCTTTGATTTAAAATTTTTAATTTAATTTTTATTTGATTATTTAACTCATTTTTCTTATTTCTAGAGGTCTGGTGGTGCCTTTTAATATTCTTGGATTTTGCGCATATTTTCAAGCCTGATTTTATTTCTTAAAGCATATTATAGATTTCTTTAAATTTTTATTTTATTTTTATGTGTGTGTATGGGGGGGGGGTGCCCATAGAGTCTGTAAGAGGAAGTAGAATCACCTGGAGCTGAAATTATAGACAGCTGTGAATCTTCCACTGTAGGTGCCAGGAATTGAGTTGCTGTCCTCTGTAAGAGCTGCAAGTGTTCTGAACACCTGAGCCATCTCTCCAGCACCTGTTCTAGAGTTTTAAGACTGTATGGTGTTTGATAGTCCAATTATTTGAAGTCTTAGTCTGACTATGTCACCTATTTTTACAGGTTCTCAGAGTACTTAATTTCTTTCCAAGATTGAGCTTTTATGTTATGGGTGATTTTAGGTGTCCCTCAATATCTCATCTTTGGGAATTCCTTGGGGTCCTTGAATCTACTCTGTTGTCAGAGTGGTGTAAACAGAGTAGGTGTAAGCAGACTTGGACATCTTAAAATTCTCTACTGAGTGGAATATTTTAGACCACCCTTCAATGTGGATTTGGGCTTCAAACTATGGTTTGTGTTTAAAAGTAACCGGGGAGACTTTTCAGTCCCTTTCTGCCAAGGCTAAGTGTTGAGATGAACAGTATCTCTGGGGGAGCAGGTGGGGGTGTCCATCACTAATTTATCCCCTTTTGGGGGCCTCACTGATTTATGAACCAAGACCAAGACTTTCTAACTTGAGTGGTTCCTGGGGTCTGTCTACCCTACAGCATCGAAGGTCCTGTGAGCCAAAGTTCAAGATCACCGAGGTTGGCAAATCCCCAGGGCAGAAAGGCCATTCCAGTCTTTTTGCCTCTCAGGGTTGCTGCCTTTCCTCCTCTCCTCCCCTCCCCTCCCCTCACCTCTTCTCTCTCCCTTCTCTCCCCTTTCTTCCCTTCTTCATATCTCCCCTCTCCTCCTCTCCTTTTCTCCCTCTACTCTCCCCTTCCCTTCTCTCCTGATTTTTAGAAGATCATTAATTCAACTGAGAAGATTTTTCAAATATAATTTACTCAGCTCTTAAGTTCAACATTCTATCAACACACATTCCTGTGCTGCCTTTTCTTTAAATATGCTTATGTTCTAGTAATCTCACATATTTTATGAATCTTTCTAGTGATTTCATGTTTGGTGTGTGTGTGTACGTATGTGAGTGTGAACTGTGAGAGGGTGTGAGTATGCGAGTGTGTGTGGGGATGCATGTGATTGTGAACGTGTGAGAGCGTGTGAGTGTGCGTGTGTGTGGTGGGAGCTGCTGGAGCTGGCATAGAGTACAGTTCCGCCTAGAAGTGCAGTCGCTTCCCTCCTGGAGTCTTTCTCGCGTGATTGAGTTGCAGGTGTGCTCAGGTCTGTCGGGTCTCTGAAGTGTGGCACAGTGGTCACACTCTCTGGGTGTACAGCTTTCCACTAGATGCACAAACACATTTGATACTTGACTTTGCTGAAGGTAGCATTTAGTTTTAGTGTGGCACCACCCATTCTTTCAAGTGATAATCATTAGACCAGCCCCAAAGGAATACTTGAGAGAGCTGAGAAGACTTGGGCTAAGTGTGATTGGAATTTTTTTGTTAGCTGACGTTTTCATACATCTTTAATTTTGATTATAACTTTACTTTAAAATTATACATAGCAATAAGAAACAAACCATAGTCTCTGCAGTCTAGTTGTAGACAGTAAATAAGAATACAGACGGACCCACCTATCATGAGATGAAGGCATTCACTCTTCTTTGATTCTGGGCACATTGTTTCTACTTTTTTCAGTGTATCTATCTGATGAGTACTATACATCAGGTCATAATAATTCTTGAATAGCATATAACGTTTTACACAATAATCCTAAGAATAGGATGAGAAAATTCATTTATCATTTCTTATCAGCAGTAAGTTCTTTGGAATTATTTGATTTGTCATGTTATTTCATCCATTCATAATCCTTGCCTCATCTTTGCCTCATGCTTACAGAATGGGAGAGCTGGTGCCAGCTGTTATCTCAGGGGACATAGGGCATTTTTTGGCCCCAAGAAGCTGTGCCTGGCTCTGCGGGGGCTGTGCATTCAGTACAGACCAACTTCTGGTTCTGCCATCTCGCTGCCCACGGTAGTTATGTCTCAGGGTTGACATTAGGGTCCCGTCCTGGAGTGGGTGGAGGAAAACTCAATGAAAACTTTTTCAAACATGCCCTGGCATCCCCAGGCCTCCACTGTGACAGCTCTGCAGATAAACAGATGGGAAGGTGTCTGTGCATTTGTGTGGATGTGCTCATGTGGTGTCCGTGCATGTGTGGGTTCACGTGCATGTGTATGTAGAGGCCAGAGGTCATTCTCAGGTGTCATTTCTTAGAAACCGCCCACCCTTTTTATTTTGAGACAGAATCTCTTAGTGGCCGGGTGGCCAATCAGTCTCTGCCTCCTAGGCTTGAGAATCTCAAGCAGGCATCCAGGGTTTGTTAGGATCTGGGAGCTGAACTCAGGCCCTCATGCTTGCAAGGCTAGAGCTTTACCAAGCTGAGTGGTCCCCAGCCCTGCAACTGTGTGTTTCTTATTAAGTAGTCTCAATTTCCTCTGAATCAGCCTTTTGAGAAGGAATTTACATGTATAAAATATACTCATCTTGAGAATAGAGTCTAATGAATTTTGACAGCGTCTGTACCCTAGTAACCAAAACTGCAGTCAGTCACTTGAGAGAGAAACCTAGATATTATTCTTCATTATCTCTTTATCACATCCAAATGATGACAAACAACTGCCCTTTTCACAAATCAGTCTTCCGTAGACCCTCTGCTCTACTCCCAGAACAACTACCATAGATTTTAATATGTTGGCCCTGACAGCTCTTCACCTCTTACTGCAATCTAATTTCAACTCACTTTCTTTCCACTCTTAACCTTTTTCTTTCCTTTATTCGCTACACAATGCTACAAGACTGTGATTTCTCTGAACCACAGGTCTGATCATGTGACCACCACCACCGCCTCTGTCACCCATTCCCCTACTCTTAGCCCCCACCCCCACTCCATATTTAAAATCCCGACAACTCCTTAGTTCCTGTCCTCAGTCACTGGTTTCCGGGAAGGGCATCGTGCAGAGTAGCAGCTGTGTATTCAAATCTACTTATGCTTGAAGCCATTATTAGATTTAAATTTGTGAACTCCCATTCCCCCCTGTTTTAATTGCCTTCCTGTAATTATCCTGACATGTCTCAAATGCCTTGACACACATTCAGATCATGAACTCGTAGATCAGTAAAGATCAACCCTGAGGTGAAATAACGTCAGCATGCCTTTCCTTTGAATCTGATCAAAACATGAAGAAATGTCTGAATGTGAGAATAGCAAACAAGGAAACTCTACTGTACCTGTCACACACGTTGTTTTTTGTAGCACAATATTTTGTGTCTTCTTTTCTTCATAGAGAGGTGTAATTTCCAACATAAATCCTGAAAAAGCATTCTTGAGCGTAAGTGTTTATGTTAGTTGAGTCTTCCTGAACTCTGGTGCAAATGAATTCTCCAGGGTTTTTTCAGGAGTATTATTTATAAAGTGATTCTCCCTGTCTTTAAAAAATAAAAATCTCAAACTTTCAATGTGTGGCTTTCTAGATATCAAAAGATGATTTGTACATCTGATATGTAAGGGCCAATACCCAGAGTCCTGGCATAATAGTAAAGGACAAAGCTTGCAGACTTACACTAGCTGTTAAGGACCGTTTTGTATGGCTAAGTGGAGTTGACCATGAAACTGTGATTTCATTAGCCACACAGTTTGTTGCCTGTGGGGAGTCCTCTGCTTTCATTCACAGTGCTTGACGAGGGAGAGAGGGATGTGCTTGACAGATGAGGCATGGTGACCACACAGGAAGTTTCTGTGTCACTTAGAGCCCAATTATTACAGTCTAGGTGCTGGGTAGAATGGAAGGAAGCCTTTGCAGATAAAAAGTCCAATTAAGCTGAGGAGTATTCTTCTATGACACGTTCTCATGGAGGGGTGATTTGACCAACACAGGCAAGATCTATGATGGCACACAAGGACTCTCCACACTCACAAGTGGGAGAACAGTTCACAGCTGATAGAGGCAGCCTTGGTGCACTGATGAGTATTTTGGAGTCTAGTAGTTGAAGACAGTCATTCACCTGTAACCTGATTGGGTACAATGTCACATTCTCATGGGATGCCTTTACATGAGAAGGGAGTCTATACTTCATGTTCTTGTCAGTTACACATGTCAGTCACAGACTGAACTATGACATGTTTAGAATCATTTCTAAGCTGCATTGCAGAGACTGACTCTGAAGCCACAGCACTTAAGGCTGTGGGGCAGTGGCAAAGGAATAGACACAGGCCTGGAAATATCCACACTGATACAGCCAGACGATCTTCAACAAAAAAGCAGACAATTCATCAATGTGGGAAAATGTGAATTTGGAACTTTCATTAAGTTAACTCAAAATGGGTTGTAAACCTAATGTAAAACTCTCAAAACTGTAAATTGCAGAGCAAATTCCAGATAACTTCAGAAATGAAAATGGGATTCAAAGCAACAGGAAATTACTAAGTTATATATCATTAAAATTAAAACCACTTTCTCTGTAAAGTGCTCTGTTCAGAGAATGAAAGGGGAGCCAGGGAGCTGGCTCCATAGGTAAAAGATTCCAGTGCCACCCCTGAAAACCTGAGCTGCTCCCTGGGACCCACATGGTGGAAGGGGAGAACCGGCTCTCACATGTGTTCCTCTGACCTTCATACATGTGCCACAGCATGTGCACATCCATACACACACTAAATAAATGTATATAATCTTATAAAGAAATAGATAATAAATATTTACAAAGCATACATCTGGTAAAGGCCATGTAACCATAATATATTTTTTGAAGTGTAAAGCTCAACAATGAGAAAACAAAGAATCCACTTAAAATGAGGAAAAGCTCTGAAACACTGTTTCACCACAAATGACAGACATGCCTCTGAGAGATGCTTACATCACTGATCACCAGGGAACTGCAGAGCAAAAGATGCCACAGTACTCTTCACCTGATGGAGTAGTTAGCATCAAGAAACATGGATGAATAACAAGTGCTGGCAAGGATGGGGAGCTGATAGCACTGAATGGCTCTCTCATACAGCCAGACAACCAGTCTTATGCGTGACCAAGCAGTTGTACTCTTGATATGTATCCAGCTGAGGTTAAAACATGTCCACACAGACAGCTGTGAACAAGGGTCCACAGTGGCTTCCCTTATTACCAACCGAGGCATCCTCTGTAGTTGGATGAAGAAAGTGATGCATTCATATAATGGAATATTACTCAGGTATGAAAAGAAATGCACTAGGAAGCCCTGAGAAGACATGGGTGAATTCCTGTTAAATGTATACTGCCAAATAAAAGAATTCCATTCGTAAGACTGTCATGATTCCAGCCATACAACATTCTAGAAATTACAGAACTCTGAGAGTAAAAAAGATGGGTGCTTACCAGGAATTTGGGGGACTGGGCAAAGCACAAGGGAGTGTCTTAAGATCTTGAAAATTATTACCACTATGCATTTCTTATAAGTCATGGATGTTAGAACCCTAGAGAGTAAACCTCAAGGTGTACAGCATTTAAAAAGTTACCAAGGGACTTGGAAATCCCAGGAAGGGACGCAGGCTCTGACTCTGATAAGAAGCTATGACTGTATTTCAAATGTATGCACTAATCTTTCTGGTGGCCTACATAACAGTTGGGAATAAGGGCTAGACACCTAAGCACAGTCATTTGACCAAGAAAATAGTTTTTATTGTTTTTATTTTATTTTATTCTAGTGCTTCTATACATATACATATACATACACATACACATACACATATACATATACATATACATCATATACAATAAATGGGTAGTGGCTGATGTGAGCTAGGTAGGCAATTCCAGACAGGGAAGGGAAGGAAGCTTGGGTAATAGATGAGATTTGGAGATAACCATATGAACTTGTGTTAATTAGTGAGTTACACAGGTAACTGACAATATGGAGAAATGTTAAGGCATGTGTATATGCATACATGCAGGACAGCATGCACACACACTTCCTCTCTCAATTGGTGGTACCTAAAAGGAGTTGTGCAACAATATCAAGAAAGTACATTTCCATTCCGGGCCTTTGCTGTCAATCCTGTTCCCTAATATAAGGAACTATTGTGCTGAGAAATGGCTGCTTTCTGGAATGGGGCAAGGAACATATGAGTTCGGAGAGTATTGTAGTGCCAGAACCTAAGGGAATGCTAAGCCTATATGTTCATTTATATTCACACGTGCACCTAACAGCATAGAGGGGCACTAGGAGGATGGGTATGGGAACTCTGTACTATCTCGTCATTTTTTCTGTAGCTCTAATGTATTCTTTAAAAGGTCTTTTGAACTCGCTGTGATGGTGGCACATGCCTGTCACCAGCGTGCTGAGGTGGAGGCTGAGGATTTCTCTAAGCCCAAGGCTAGCTTGGTCTACCTAGTAAGTAAGTTCCAGGCCAGCCAGGATTACATAGCAAGCCTCTTTCTCAGCAAAACAAAACAAAACAAAACAACAGAAAAAGGAAATCTCATTTAAAAAACTGGAAGCAGTATTTGAAAAGCCTCAGAATAACACAGTGGCCTCTCTCCTGCAGCTTTGACAGTGTGTCCTGCCTTGCTGAGTCAACTTCCCTCTCGGACATCACCTTTGATGGCAATCCAATAGCTCAAGAGTCATGGTACAAACACACCGTCCTTCAGAATATGATCCAGCTGCGCCAGCTAGACATGAAGAGAATTACGGTGAGTGCTCTTCTGTGCACCTGCCTGAGTCCCTGAGTATGGCTTTGGAAACTGGAATTCCAGTTGCACGAGTGCTCGGTAATTCTAACTAATTCAGAAACTAGGTTATTGTGATTATATACTCCATGATTGTAAGTACAGGGTTGTTCTTTTTTCCAACCATTACCCCCATCTCCAGTTTTATCGAATAGAGCTTTAAAAATCCCTAGGCTTCTAATTAAATAAAACTCTACATTTACTTTTCATCCTTGCTCAGTATTTGGCTAGTACTTTATTTTGAAATGACATAAATTGAGCTTCCTAAGTGACACTGTATCACACTGGAGCCAGAGGAGTTTGGAACCATGCTTGACCACTTCTTTAGCAGCTCACTCGGTCTCTCTCCATCTCCTTTTCCTTCAAGCAAAGCAGCAGTCCTAAGTACCCCATACCACAGGATTGTGGGAGAGTAACAATATAAAACCCCCAAAAGTGTGAGGCTCCTAGGAGCCTTGTGTAGACTTGTGTAGCTGCTGTCATTGCTGTCTATAAGGGTGTCGTACCTCCTAATATAGCCTTTTACATTCACTTCCGTGTCTGGTTTGCATTTTCTATAGTGAGGCATTTTGGTGTAGCCACTGCTCTAAGGGACTCTGCATATGGTTCTCCAGTGTACAGCGTGTGTCAGCACGACACTGGTTCCACGACATCCTGTAGTAGAGACCTGCCAGCCTCTTTCATGACGCTCTACATTTATTTAAATATTTGCTTTCTCAGAAAATGTCCAAGGATAACTTCAGTGAGGTCATCTCTGTCCTTGAAAATATACCAAACCTCCCCTTGCTCCCCCTGTAAACTATGCTGTTTTAATGTGGATTCTGCAGCTAGGATTACTCGATTGCCCCGTGAGTTATTCTTTGAATGTCAGCTTATCAGTGTGTGCCATTTCTGTAGATCATTTAGTGACGCTGTGGGCATCTCGAGTGAGTGGCAGATAGCTAAACAGGTAGATGAATTCGTGAGTACCATGAATCCCAGGTTTTCTCATGTTCTTCTTCCATGATGGAGAAACAGTGTCCTCTCTATTTATTCAGACATTTGCTGACAACAGTGGTTTGTATTTTAGGGGCTGCTCTTTTCCTTTATCTCCATGTCTTTCATAATTGAGCATCCTTGATACTTCTGATCACTCTTCTTGCTGAAGATGAGGCAGAAAAGATGTAGAGCTAACCTGCTGAGTAGTTGAAAACGTGATTGTATGCTTTTGTGTACTGTTGTATGTCAGACCTGTTTATCTTAGTTAACATTCTACAGTGTGTGGGAATAGAAACCATCTCCTTCCCTTTCTGGTACAAAGGGGTTCTCTACAGACAACTTCCCTTCTTTCTCTGCCTCGCATAGTGCTGCAGAATGGCATTGTATTTACTAATCTTCAATAATGACTTGTTGGAAATTTCCCTAAATTTCATATGTAATAAAGGAGAATGATATGGGGTGTGATTGTCATAAGTGCAGAGCATTTCTTGAGAGTACAGTGCTAGGTCAGTTCTGCAACAAGTCTACAGCAATGCTGCACTCATGCGACCGCCCTCCTGACCATCAAAGTTGAGGCATTAACATGAGAAGTGACTGGCACTTAATTCTCTTGTCACGTTCGACCTCCTCCAGTGATACAATGTTTTTTATAGTAAAATGACCCAGCTCAGAATCGCATGCTGTCTGTCGGTGCATTTTGTTACATGTCCTTGTGTTTGTTGCCTTTTAGGGGATGGGCTCTCACTTCTCTACACCTCTCCTGACTGTGACATTCAGGAAAGTTGTAAGTGAGTTCTTTTGCAGAGTACCCCCACTTCACATTTTCCCTCTGTTTTCTTGAAATTAAGTCTTGGGCATGAATGTCACAGGGATGCTTTTCTCTTTATTCTCATTGCCTTCTGTCAGTAGGTATGGTACTCATGCTAACCCCTTTACTGGTAATATTTACTCAGACGAGATCGCGTCGTTTAGGCTTTCCTTATGAAGTTACTCTTTCTGTTTGTGCTCTTGTTCCCATACAAATGTGTATTCGTTTACAGCACAATAAAGTGAGAACAAAAACCAGCAGCTGGCCCAAATCATTCCAGACAAGGAAATGAGGGTCAGAGTATTCAGGGATGAGACACCCTATAGCTTAATACATTCCATTGCTGATTAATTGTGGTTATTTACTGTTGGTATAAAATATTTATCTTTCAGTTTGCACAGAGTGCTTTTTTAAATGACTACTTTGTCAGAATGTGAAAGTAGTGTTTACTGTGTTAGAGCGTGAATGCCACTTCAGTTGCTTGGACATAGTCATTCAGTAAACTGAATTGTTATATATTCTTTTTGACCCAGAAGCACTGTGAAAATATTCCTTAT
Source organism: Cricetomys ansorgei (assembly GCA_026225945.1). Classification (NCBI taxonomy): domain Eukaryota; kingdom Metazoa; phylum Chordata; class Mammalia; order Rodentia; family Nesomyidae; genus Cricetomys; species Cricetomys ansorgei. The sequence goes on along the minus strand of JAMJFZ010004023.1, from coordinate 13,987,242 downwards.
ATGTTCTTTACACGCGTTGAGCCAGAAATTTCTATAGTAGAGTGTGTGTGCATCACCAGAGATGACAAGATCCGAGTCACAATTTTTTACAGTCTACAACAGAGGCAGATGTGCAAGATGTGCAGCCAGATTACAAGGGGTGGCATGCACAGTGCAGGGGGTGATGTGCACAGTGCAGGGGGTGATGTGCACAGTGCAGGGGGGTGATGTGCACAGTGCAGGGGGTGATGTGCACAGTGCAGGGGGGGTGATGTGCACAGTGCAGGGGGTGATGTGCACAGTGCAGGGGGGATGTGCACAGTGATGATGCACAGTGCAGGGGGTGTGATGTGCACAGTGCAGGGGGTGATGTGCACAGTGCAGGGGGGTGATGTGCACAGTGCAGGGGGTGCACAGTGCAGGGGGGTGATGTGCACAGTGCAGGGGGGTGATGTGCACAGTGCAGGGGGGTGATATGCACAGTGCAGGGGGGTGATGTGCACAGTGCAGGGGGGTGATATGCACAGTGCAGGGGGTGATGTGCACAGTGCAGGGGGTGATGTGCACAGTGCAGGGGGTGATGTGCACAGTGCAGGGGGTGATGTGCACAGTGCAGGGGGGTGATATGCACAGTGCAGGGGGGTGATGTGCACAGTGCAGGGGGTGATGTTCACAGTGGGGAGGGTACTGAAGGAATGTGGCAGTTGATAGCAGCAGTTGAGTTTAGCTAAGCATTAGGTATTTGAGGGAAAGAATAGCTGCAGGTAAAGATGTCTAATAGGTTTAAAGGTTTGTTGTTATTGTTCTGCCCTTAACAGGAGGAACTCTTGAATCCTCGAAGTTATGTAAAACAATTAGCTTATTAAAAACACTGTCCAATAAGATAGGGCCTGTCAACATTCCATCATGCACGGGGGAGATGCTTTTGAGGCCCCACCCCTTCCTGAGAGGCTATTGGCAGTTAATGCTTGCTCAGGGAGAAGTCATTTTCTTCTGCGGGTGTTGTAGCCACTGGTAAGTTGCCGACACTCCAAGAAATAACCCTTCAGCTATGCTCATGCTAATGACTCTAATTAAACTTCATGGAACACACACACACAAATGACTACCCCTTCCCCAGAGATGGAAGTAGGAGGGAGACGTGTTGAGAAGAGGTTCAGCAGGAGTGGGAGGGAGTAAGGGACAGTGATGGGTGAAAATGAGCAAAACACATTATGTACATGTGTGGCATTGTCAAAGAATAATGTTAAAAAAAATATCTATCCATCTGGGTGTCAGCCTGAAGGAGCAAACGGGAGGACAGCGTGAAGTTATATGGATAGCAAAGAACTATTCCAGGGCAGGAGGATGCTTGCACCTGATCCAGAGAACCAGAAAAAGGCAAGGTTATCCACTGCTATCGTCAATTCTTATTTAGCTAGTTATCACTCTTAAAAAGGGGCTGTGGTTTAGCAAGAGTAGGATAAAGATTCATAAGATGAAAGTGAGGATAAATTCAAATTCAAGCCCATCTAGACCTGACATTAGTGGAGTTCATCCATACAGGTCCTGAGAGTATTTGCTGCTCTGACGATTAGGTAGTCTGCTGAAACTGCTCAGCTCTTGCAATATGAAGGGGATATGACCATACACAATGAAGGAACACAAGGTTTGTTCCAATGAAAGCTTAACTTACAATTCAAGTGGCAAACTGGCCTTTTGTCTGTGGGCTGGAGTTTGCCAAGCCCTGTTCTAGAACGATCTGCTAAACTATGAAAAGTTACACCTGGGGCTAGTAAGAAAGCCTAGAAGGTAAAGGCGCTGGTCACCAAGCTTGCCAATCTTTGATCCATAGGACCAACATGATGGAAGGAAAGAACCAACTCTTATAAATTGTCCTCTGACCTTCATGCTCATGATATAAATACCCCCAATACATGTGTGTGTGTGTGTGTGTGTGTGTGTGTGTGTGTGTGTGTGTGTGTGTACACACATAAATTTTTAAGAGTCTACACCACTCTGGCCTGGTGGTGTAGAATAGCAGAATAACTGAAAGGCAAGGTAAGCTAACCTGTCGTCTTATCACAAAAGGAAAGAATGCAAAGTTGTGACAACTTGAGGTTTACTGAAGGAACTAGAACCTGGATCTTGCAGGCAATGCTCACTAGGAGGCAGCATCAGTTCACCAAGCATCATGTTTTTCAGGCAAAATGAATTCTCTTTTTGAAACATTTTTAGTTGACATGATACCTGTTCATATTTGTGGGACATAGTTATGGTGTGTGCATATAACACAATGATCAAAGCAGGATAATTGTTAGTAGTCCTTCTCACAAATGGATATAGACCATATCTTGGTATTTGAGCAAAGCATTTAGCAAAGTTCATTGCTATCGTTTTGAGCTAAGTTTGGCGCCTGCAATGATAAGCAGGTTCCTGATTCACAAATACCCACGGAACAGAGGCACTGATGATGCCAGCCTCTGAGAAATTGCCACTGCTGTGCCATGGGCTTTTCCTCCCATTCTATGAGAAAATATTGATATTACCTTGATAAGGTATATGGGTGATAGACATTGGAGAAGTCAGAGGTGACGATAAGTGGGTTAATCCAGTCAGGATCCAGAAGTAGCTCACCAGCCTGAGACAGGATTCGTAAAAACATTAGACAGGCAAATCCATCCAAGACTGTTTTCATATGGCTGTCAAGCGAAGAATAGTTTTTAATAGTTTAAAAATACTGTTTAAAAAAAGAAAGCAAAGTTTTTGAGATCCAAATTCTATGTAGCTCACAAAGTCTAAAGTATTTAACATCTTGCCTTTTTAAATTTTAATTTTTAAGGTTTTGTTTGTTTAGAGTAGTATGTGTGCATGTGCGTGTGTGTTGTTGTTTTATTTTAAATGTTATTTGTTTATTTTGTGTGTGTGAGTGTTTTGCCTGCATGTGTGTCTTTGTACCACCTACATTTCTGGTGCCCAGAGGCCAGAAAGAGATGTTGGATTGTCTGGGAGTTACAGACAGTTATGAGCTGCCATGTGGGTACTGGGAATTAAACCCGGGACCTCTAGAAGAATAGCCTGTGCTCTTAACCACTGAACCATCTCTCGGGCCCCTGTTGGTTTATTTCTTAATTTGTTTTATTGTTGTTGTTGTTGTTTTGAGACAGGTCTTACTATATATCCCTGAATAGCCTAGAAATCTCTATGCAAAGCTCTGCCTCCCAGGTGCTGGGTTAGATGTGCACCAATATACCTGGCCCAGTCCTGTGTCTTTTACAGAAAAAAATTGATGAACCTTTGTCTAGCAAAATGAAAAACTTAAGAAGGTAAAACAGTAGATCAGCTGAAACAGTATGTGACTGTGCATCAGCAACAGCAACTGAAGAATCCCTAATACGAGTGTGAGAATATTTGCTCACAGCAGCAATCAGGCTGAAGGATTGCCAACACGAGTGTGGGGAATGGAGATGTGTCTGAGCCACGTGTGTGGAAAAACTTGCACAAAATTGAGTTATTATGAAATGATAGTGAACATGGCTTCAAGCTATATTCATTTGTAGAAACAAATCAAGAAACGGAGATAATCTCCCTCTTTTTTCCTTCAATGATCAGATTGTTCTTGAACTATTATTTTTTAGATTGTTCATATATATTGTGTGTGTATGTGTGTGCTTTTATGCGTATTTGCATATGTATGGGTATACATGTGTGTGCAGGTGGAGGCCAGAGGTTGCTATCAGGAGTCTTCCACCATCACTCCTGCTTTATTTCCCGAGGCAATGTTCTTCACTTGAGCCGGGGCTCACTGATTTGGCTAGTCTAGGTAGCTAGCTTCCCCCAGAATGCTTTGACTGTCTCTGGAGTGCAGAATGCTGGACTTATAAGTGGGCTGCCATGTCCACCTGGCATTCACATGGGTGCTGGGGGTCTGAACTCTGGTCTTCTGCCCCCTGCGCATGTTCTCCACCTCTGAATTGCAGTTTTATGTCTTAGGCAGGTAGCAGCCTTCTGTAGCATTTCCAGGGCACCTGGCTTGAACAGGGGAGAAAGTAGAAAGAAGACATTGCAGTGGGTATAATAACTCTCACACCTGATCAAAAGAACAGAGTGGGCACATTCTGAGGAGGCAGAGCAAAGACATTACACAGAAAATTTCAAGAGGCAAAGTGTGGTTCCCAGCATCCACATCCAGAGGCCATAACTGCCTGTAAACCCAGCTTCAGGGGCTCCAAGGGCACCCACACATAGATCGCAGGCACTCAAACAACTCACACATATGCATAAATAATTAAAAAAATACTTTTTGTAAAAGTAGGATTTTCTATCCTATTTTTAAGACAAGACTTTGGGAAGGGGAGTACAATCACTATCCTAGAAGAGAAATGATACCACACTGTTTACCTCAGGCCCACATTAGTTTGTTTATTGTAAACTTTGATCTAAAAAAAAAAAAAAGACATTACAAAGTCTGACATTACTAATGCCACTGAAAACTGGGTTCTCCTTCTGTGGTGAGTGGAAGAGGGCTTTCTCTAGGCCTCTGAAGTTACATGTGGTCATGTAAGTTGCTTTGGCTATTGAATTGTATCATTAATGTGTGTCATTTCTAGGGAGAGACTTTCAGAAGTCACTACATTTATAATTCTAGATGTTTTATGATGATTTATTATGATTATGTATGCTTTTTCCCATGTGCTGTTCATTATGGAAGCATGGGCTAAGCTAAGATGCCCTCAAATCACAGCTCCCAGGAATACCTAACCCCTATATCAAAAACACTTTCAATGTTCTTTGCATGCTCAAGATATAAACTTTTGAAGACTTTGTGTCTATACATGTCCGTGTGGGTGGTGCATGTGCACATGTGAGCGTGTGGAGTCCTGTGGTTGACATAGTATATTCCTCTAACTCTCCACTTTATTTTTTGAGATAGGATCTCTCACTGAACCCAGAACTCAGTTGTTCCAATAGACTCTCTGACCCAGAAATCCTCTTGTTTCTGCCCCCGGTGCTGGGGCTGCAGACACAGGCACTGCCACCCACACGTTCCTGACCGAGCCATCTCTTCAGCCTAGCCCTTGACAATATTAGCAAACAGTAGAAGTCAGGTAACATGGCTCTCAGTTTTAACTTTAAGACTCTGGAAAAATCACTTTTCTGTTTCTAGTGAGAATGGATGAGAACAGCATTGGCTATCCTTTCTAGAACCACACAGTGCTTTAGTGTTTTATATACTCAAGGAAAACAGTGGCTCTAGCTGTGCATTCTAATGTGTGTCGTTAAAAATACAGTGAAGTGAAGTTCTAAATCTCAAATGGTGAATTGCCAGCACTGGGGACTTCGCACATGGTCTGTGGTTGTTTAGAGCTGTGGTGACCTGCTAAGCAAGTGTGATCCAGGTCAGCAGGCACTGCTTAAGAATTTGACATTGTTTCTCTTTTGGTTCTTCCTGGAGAAACCAAAGTCAAGGAAAGTCCCAGTCTCTTGGTTCAGATAGATCCCTTCTCTGCTACATAAAGGATGGATGTGGCTTTCATCCCAGAGTCTGAACTAGTCTCTTGAAGGCACCAGAACTACTTCCTGGTTTTCTTTTCTTCTTGCCAATAGATTCATAGCCCATCCTCACAATTAGAGATTCATTATTTTTTATTTGTAAAGTTAGCTATTTGGTAATTACATGTGCTAAAATATAATCATCAAATACAAATAGACACACACACACATACAATATATACATACATTCATATCCTTAAAACCCTCAGTGTTTAAGTGGATTTTGGTGTAAATCCAGTTTTCCATGGTTTAGAATTCCTTCTAAAGTCCTACTGCCTTTAATAAATGCTCATTTTCTCTGAAAATGAGATGAGATCATCTCTGAAGTATGTGCCCTACGTGATCCACGCAGCTTCCAGTAGCATTTACATCTGGCCCTTGGAATAACTGATGTTTCTATTTTGTGTCTTCTAGATGAGGCACTTGAGGTATAAGGCAAATCTTTCTGATCCTTCAGAAATTTTGCACAGAGCAATTCAGAGGTTGTGGTTACATCAGTGGCCCCAGTGCAGGCTGAACTCACTGGGCGGATTTTAAGGTTAACTGGACAAGGCGCTGAACAGCCACTGCAGCAGAGAGCAGTAAATAGCCATTGTGCTCCATGACTCTAAAATGTTACGCAGTCCTTAAAATCACTGGGATGATTTTTTTATTGTTTTAGAAAAAATAAGCAATATTTTTCACTTAGAGTATTTCCAACAGAGACGAGAGTAGATGACACCCAGCAATCTGAGTAAATAAACTAACGTGGCGTAATTACTAAACCAGCTATTTTGTGAAGCTAGGAAGCAACCTTCTGAAATTTTTACTTATTTTCTCCTTTTTACTTAGTTTTTTTTAAATTAGGAATTATTTTCCATACTGTAAAAAAAGCACTTTAAATTTACCAAAATTCACATTGAATTTCTATTCCCTTTAAAACAGCTATATCGTGTGACAAAACAGTACTAAACTCTAAACTCTTTTTTGTTCTCTCTATAATTAGAAAAGTAAACTTAAATAACTCTTTATTTAAACAGCAAAAACGACGTTCCAAATTACATTTCAAGTGGGGCAGGTTCTGACCTGATTCTTGTCACGGACTGTTTCACTACAGGCTAGTGCCTTTCAGAGTGTTAGTTCCTATTTCCTTTTTCTCCCTCCCTCCTTCCTTCACTCCCTTCAACCCTCCCTTTCCTTCGTTGTTTCCTGGGAGTTTGATTTTGTGTGAGTACCATGCTGTTTTTATTCTCTGGCTCTGAAGTTGGACTTGAAGTCAGGAGTGGGGATACCTCCTGCAATATTCTTTTTGTTCAAATATGCTTTGGCTCTCCAGTCTATTTTGCTTACATATTGAATTTTTAGATTATTTTTCTATTTCTGTGAAGATTAGCGCTGGAATTTTGATTGAGATTGTACTAAATCTGTCTACTAATTTTGGAAGGACGACCATTTGCGTGAGATTAATTCTGATCCATGAGCACGAGGGCGTGGGGTTTTCCATTTCCTAGCATCTTCCTTAATTGTTTCTTCCATGTTTTTAAGATGCCAGTATAGAAGTCATTCATGGCCTTGGTTAGGTTTTTTCCAATGTATTTTTGAGGCAAGTATAAAAGGAATTGTTTCCCTGGTTTCTTTCTCACTATGTTTGTCTTTGGTATATAGAAAGGTTACTGATTTTGTGTGTTACTTGTTTTGATCTTGCCACTTTGCTAGATGTATGTATCAGTTCTAGGAGTTTCCCGGTGGAGCTGTTAGGATCTCCTAAGTATGGAATCTTATCATCTTCAAATAGAGCTACTCTTGACTTCTCCTTTTCCTGTCTGTTCCCCTATTGCTTTCTTCTCTTGACATACTGTTCTAGCTTAGACTTCTAGTGCTATATTGACTACGGGTGGAGAAAGTGGACACTGTGTCTTCTTTCTGATCTTAGTGGGGATGTTTTGAGGCTCTTTTCCGCTTACTATAATATTGGCTGTAGGCTTGTTGTTTATAGTTTTTATCATGTTGAGATGTGGTCCTTTGATTCCAAGTTTCTTTTATCATGGGGTTTTTTTCTTAAAAGCTTTTCCTGCACCTTTCAAGTTGAGCGGCCATATGATTTCTGTTCTTCACTCCATGTACGTAATATACAGTATTTATTGACTTTTACGTATCGAGCCATCTCTGCATATCTGAAATATAGCCAACTTGATCATGGTGAATGATCTTTATGATGGGTCCTTATTTATTTCACAAGTTTTTTTTATTTTTTCCATCTTTATTGAAGTATAATTGACAAAATCACAGGGGAAATTTGTATAAATTTGTATGAAAAATGAGACAATCTGGCTTTCCCTTTCTTTCTTTTACTGCTTTCTTTCTTGTATTAAGTAGATAGATTTAGCCCTCCTACAGAGTTAAGTGTATACGTACAAATACACAATTCTTTTTAGAATTAGGAAGTGAGAAGAAAGTATAGAGAAAATACCAATTTTTCTTCTAGGGACCATTTTCTGTTAACACAATGGTTCTCAATCTTCCTAATACTACAATCCTTTAACACAGTTCCCCATGTTGTAGTAACCCCCAACCATAAAATTATTTTCATTGCTAATTTATAACTGTAATTCTGCTACTGTTATGAATCATAATGTAAATATCTGATATGCAGATGGTCTTAGGTGACCCCTGTGAAAGAGTCATTCAATCCCCAGAGGACTCATGACCCACAGGTGAGAACTGCTGTGCTAGCACAATACCTCATTGCAATACAGCTAATCCCTCAGAATACTTTCTCTAAAGCACATTTTTTTCTAGGAAGAAGAAAGACGTGTGGCATCTGTTGTAGCCAAAAAAGAAGAGGAGAAGAAGAGAGAAAGCCATAAGCAGTCTTTGCTAAAGGTATTTCCCTCAGTGTCTGTCTCTGCTGTATACAGGACCGCACACCAAGGCTGGCCAGCCCACAGGAACACGGCTTTTGAAACTAAGTTTGTGTTTTTGCAAACAAGCACTCCTAAGACCTTTCGTAGGGTACTATGGGAAATAGACCTGAACTTAGGAAGTACAAAGGTGCATAAGACAAGATGTGCAAAAGCTGGGTGTTGTAAAAGAAAGGGATGCAATGGCAATACAAAGGGCATCAGGACATTTCTCATGCTAGTGTGGCATCTTGTGAATCACCTGGCGTTAGCATGTCACTTTGGATAGCTCTGTGATTGACATCCGTCTTTACTGATGGGTTTTAATGAGCTTTGCTCTGGGTTTTTAATGACAGCTTTTAAAACTTAAGATGTTTCTCTATTAGCTCCTTAGATACAGAAACTGTTGAAATTTTTGAGGGATTTAGAAATGAAAATTTGTTTTAGAGTGTTCTAATCAATCAAGTATATCTGATATCAACTTCTCCAAATAGTGATTTCTTTTAAAATATTTCATGTTATCATCACAAAGTTTGATAAAGACAGGTTAGAATGGCTAGCTTTTCTCTGTGTCACACTGGGTTCTAAATTAAGACTGTCACCTTGTACCCCTTTCGTATGTAGGTGCTTTTCTCTTTAAGGTGACATGCAAAGTGAACAGAAGGGACACAGTTATGTGTATGAAGTACCCCTAGTTCCCTGCAGTGGCGGTCAAGTTCTGGGGCTTGGTAGGGCCCAGGATACACAAGAACGTGCCGTTGTCAGAACCGTTCCGCACTATGAAAATGATTCCTAAATTAGCATCCAAACCTGTCGCCAGCACCTCACATATCAAGACTACAGATCTAGAAGCATCTAGAGTTAATGTGCTGACTGCGCGTGTTCCCTTACCTGCTGTTACCTCTGACCTCCAGACTCACCCCCAGCTCTTTCTGGTCATTCCTTATCCCATTAGTCACTGTAGCTAAGCCTCTCGTGCTGTAGATTCCTATTTACTCATTACCTAACTAGCCCTAAGAGTTGATCAAAAATGCATTTTTAATATTTGATTTATATAAATATAGCTGCAGTGGTATTTTAAAGATTTTCTAGGAGAAAGATTTGCCATTGTCAGGTCACACTGAGGTCAAACCTTTCAGTGGCTTGTTGCTGGGGAAGTGGCCTCCCTGTCAGACCACTGCTGCTGTCCTGCGCCTATGTGAGTGAGTCAGTGAACGATCCAAGACACGTATGTACATTCATAGAGTAAAGTCTGGGCCTGTGGAACCCTGTGCCACAGACCCGGAGCATGGCAAGGGGGAATGGCCATGGAAATCCCGCTGATGATTTAGCTAGAGGTCAGCCAACCTGCCAGTCTGAGGAGAGCTGGGACAGGCACAGAATCAACTTCACTTTCCTGTCCAACTGAAGTCTTATCTGAGTATCTCCCCGACCCCCACTCAGCCACTTCTTACCATCAGCATTTGGGGAAATATGCCATAAGTTTTAGTGAACCTTTAAAAAATTATTTGGAAAGTTTTAGTGAGAACTTTAGGAAATAGCAGTTTGCTTGAAGCCTTAAAACTCTGGTTAGTTATGAAGATTGTTTAGCTTTTTGTTTTTGATCAGAGAAGTGTTAGCATCAGCGGGTATCTAGCCCCCGCTGAGAACTGAGCCACATTAGAACAGAGCTTCCGGTGAGGCTACTTCCCTGCAGTTGTGCACACTGATCTCCAAGGGGATGGAGTTAGTGGGAGGAGCCAAGGCATGGAAGGCTTGCATCTCCAGCTGTGTTCTCTCTCTTCCTGTTCTAGTGCCACCTTTGAGATGAAGGGAAGTGATAGCTGAGACATATGTCAATGAGTCCTGCCTGATAAAGACTAGACTCAGATGGCAGGAGCTTAGGTATTTGCCACTTCCACACATACTTGGCAACTTGCAACTACCTAAGCAATGCTAGGCATGAACATAGCTGGCCTGTCAGTGATCTGTGATCTCTAGGAACAAAGCACTCTGAGCCTCCCTCTAGGCCTTGCAGAGGTGTAATCTAGCCCCTTTGCTCCTTTCTTTCTTGTTCCATAGACATCTTGAGCGCTCCTGTGGCTTCCTGCCCATCTAACCTCAGGATAGACTTCTGATTTAACGAACCCTTTCTTTATCCAGACCCCAACAAAATTACCTACTCACTTAGTCAACCTAATATCAAGCTGCTTTTAATAACCAAGAGAAGGAAGCTTCACTTTGGTGTGGGCATGAGAAACTATTGGCATTTCAGAGATCATCTTGTTGCACATTTGTTAACATACCCAGTGGTGGAAAGATATTTTATGACTGTTCCTAAACAGTGCTATATCTATCTCACTAGGATTTATTTTTCTGCCAGTGCTGCCAACTAGGAAGCCAAGTACATGGAGCCAGTGGTCTTGCCACTAGATAGAGATAACAGCATTGTTTAGATTAGGAGTTGGGTTGTCACAGCAATCAGCAAATAACTGAAATAGAATTCTGTAAGGTAAGTTGTTTTTTGTTTTTTTTTTTTAAATCCTAGACTAGGGTAATAATGTTTTATAGTAAAATAGGATTTCAGTTTCTGTGGGCAAGAACATGCACAAATGTCAATCATCTCAGAAATATATACACAGTATTTCAGTGTTCTAAATTGTATAGACATTTGAAATAGCAGACTTCAGAAGACATTTCTAAACCAAGAAATAGAACTTTGAAAAGGTTAGTTTAATTAAACAAGCCGTCACTTGCAGTTCCTATGCAGTGCCACACATACTTGCTAAACTCTTAGGTAAACAAATATAGGCAAAGAGGTGCAACTAGAAATGCTCGTTTTTGTTTATACAGGCACTGGGGGAGTGGGAGGAATCCCCTGACCCTTTTTCACTGGCTCCAGAGCAGACACCTGGAGAGGGGTTAGTAGCTCACTCAGTGGATGTTTTTCATTTGCAAGTTTTGAATGAAAGAGAAAGGGAAAGAATATTTTCAGCATTCTGATCTAAATGAGATGTCATTTTAAAATGTTAACTTTTGAGGCCAGCAAGAAGGTTCAGCAAGTAAAGGGTTTTGCCACCAATCCTGATGATCTGAGATCAATCCCAAGAACTCATAGGGTGGAATGAGAGAACTAACTGTTGCAAGTTGTCTTCTGACCTGCATATAAGTATAGGCGCGCACACACACACACACACACACATATATATATATACACACACACACACACACTATATATATATATATATATACACACACATATATATGTATGTGTGTGTGTATATATGTATATAAATATATGAATGAAGAAGGGCTACAGAGAAGGCTTTTCAGTTAAGAGCACTGAATGCTTTTGCAGAGAACACCAGTTCAATTCCCGGCATCCACATGGCAGTTAACAACTGTCTAACTCCACTTCCTGGGGATATGACACCATCTCCTTGGCTTCTGTGGGCACTGAATCCATGTGATACAAAGATATACATGCGTGCAAAACACCCATAAACATAAAATAAAAATAAATATTTTTTTCAAAGTAAAATAAAAAATAAACTGTTACCTTTTGGTAATGGTCATAATACCAGAGTAGGCACTTTATCCAGTCATTATAAGCCGGATCTACATAGAATAGAGAGTGTTAATGGAGCAGCTTCTTCAGGCTTACATCTCCTGTTCTCAGCAGGGTGTCTATGAGACAGTTGAGTTTTAAAGCCCCATGTCAGTGGTTCTCAGTGTGTGGGCAGTACTAGAGCTTGTAGAGGGCCAGACTTCTGAGCCCTCCAAATACAAGGTCAGAGTGGGGCCAGGTTCAGCATCTGTTTTTAAAACTCTCCAGGTTAGTTGAAGCACCCTGAACTTGAGAACCACTGCCAAGGACATCTGTTGTTTTAATCAACTCATCTTTCCTGTTATTCTAGAATGATACTAGTTATCAAGAAAAAATTTTACCCAACAGAACTTCTTTTAGTAGCCTAGGTAACATTTTTTTCACTCTTAGATGTTACTGTCTATGCCATGGGGGCTGGAGGGGAGTCTCAGCAGCTGAGAGAACTTGCTGCTCTGAGAGAACCTGAGTTTGGTTCCCAGCACCCATGTTTGGTGACTCACAGTCACATCCTCCAGCTCCAGGGGATCTGATGTACTCTCTTCTGGCCTCCCTGAGCACCTGCACAAATACACACATTAATAAAAATACTAATATAAATATTTTAAAAATAATTTATACCATGAAATATGGAACATTAGTCAATTCCTACCCTTCTCTCCCCTCCCTAATGATTGGATAGAAGATGAATATATTAGTAGTTTTCCTCTTGCCTTGTTTAAGGACAGAGGCGTATAACTTTGCCAAGTCAAGAGTTTCAGTTAGTAAAGTAAATATATAACCCATTGTTCTAAACAAGAAGTATTCATCTTAGAGATAATTTTCCATGTAGGCTGACATCATTATTAAGAGGTTTGAGCACTGGGTGAACACAGGCTGGGAGGGCTTGCTTTAGAAGGTGTGTTGGTTTACCCAAAAGGAATTCTCTCCTGGAAAGTACTGAGAGATGTGCTTCTCTCTTCACAAATATGCATCATGTAACTGTTGTCCCGTTAACTTTCTGTAGGAGAAGAAAAGGCTAACAATTAACAATGTCGCTCGAAAATGGGACTTGCAACAACGAATAGCCAATATTGCCACCACTCAGGACAGAAAGGATTCTGAGTCTCCTCCTCAGGAACCCTGCCAGACTGATGGAAGTACCATCGCTGCATTTCCAGAGGAAACAGGGTATGCAGTGGTTCTCTCTCACGCTATGGCATTTCTATGGAATTTAGAATGGAAATAGGAAACCATTTCACACAAAATTATTTTTGAAGAATTGCTTTCTTAAGAAAGTTAAAGTTGAAATTAAGAAGTTAAGAGAGAAAAATTGAAAATGTAAATCTGACTGTAACACTTCTCTAATGTCAAAGCCCTCCTGTGGTTTGTTATTTTTTGTAGGGAAAAGGTTTAGATGACTAAATGCAGCCTATGAGGCCTGCTGTTCATGCATATGGCCTTGTAGATAGATATCCTGGCTCCTGGGGAGCTTCTGAAGGCCCTCATTCTCCTGTGCACCTCCTTTTTCAACCTTCTTAGGCTGTTTGGTGAGTCTGTTGGTAGCTGCAGCTGTTAGCCTGTGCCCTGTTTGGCAGCTTCTCCATGCACCTTTAAATGCTTCTGACATCTAGGCCTGGTACCAAAGTCCCAACTAGTTGGGAAGCTGATGCCAGAGAATCACAAGTTCAATGCCAATCTGAGCTGTCGAGTAAGTTCGAGGCTAACTTGGACAACTTAGGAGTCTTTGTCTCAAAATTAAAGAAAAAGTAAATGACAAAAGATTGGGATATGTTTAGTGGAAAAGCACTTGCTGGGCACACACAAGGCCAGGTCCAATTCTCAGCACCAAAAATCCTTTGGAAAAATGCTACTCAGAAGCTGTCTCAGCCCCAAGGAAGATTCAAGGCATGCTCAACAAGGACATACCTTGGAAGGGTCAGATCCAGACACAGGAAAACACATCCACAGCCCTGGGGACTGTGGTCTGTACTGCATCCCTAGCTCCCTGCAGTCTTCTCCAGAAGTGTGACTGTCATCTTCAGGGTCAGCAGCAAGCTGTGGTGAGAACATTAACAGGGGAGTGAGGAACCAGGCCTTCCCACTGAGATCCAACAGACTGCTGGCTGTCCTTCATTGAGTAGTCCTCTAGTTATGGTCACTTTTAGATGTCAGATTTGAATAATGTTGATCTGACTGCTTTTCCCAGGGTGCATGTAGTTTTGTAGAAGACTGGAGCCCATCATCTAGCTCCTCCTCCATGTGTTTCCTTCCTCTTTAGGACTCCAGTTAGAGTCTATGATCTCTGTTGTTACATGCAAGATCAATAATATTTCCATCTGTTCTGCAAGCATAAGGCTTGGTCAGCTGATAGCATTTGAACCTTGAAAACTGTTTATAGCAGAGCTGAAGTTTCTATGGGATATTATTTTCTGACTTCAGAGGTAAGCTATGTTCTGTGACGCTCTTCTGCTTTCCATGTCACTCAGAGAGAAGAGCCCCAGCATCAAATTCAGACACCTTCTTTTCATCATACCTCAAATTTGTTCGAACTTCCCCACATTGAGGTTTGCTTCATATTTGAGCCATTCTCTTCTTATACAAATCATTTTTAATCTGGAATTTCATATTGCACCATATTTTTAAAGCTGAAAGAAATGTCCCTGTAGTGTAGTCAGAAGTTTCTCTTTTGCTTCTTGCGTAGAGCGACACTTACTGAAGTCTGCTGTGGCTGTGAGCTAATCCAGACTTGCCATGCCCCTGGTGCTGTGTCGTCTTCCCCTGTCATTGGTAGACTGTTTTCTGGTACTATATTTTCTCTCATATCTTCTTCTATTACTCAGATTTCTTTTCTGTCCTTTTAACCTCTTAGGTGGTAGAATCCCTCAGCTCTTGCTCTGGAATTTCTTTCTCCTTCTCCATTGTCCAGCTCAGGAGGCGTATGTGTGTCTGTGACTCTAAATGGCATTTATAGATTAGGACGCCAAAATGTTTATCCTTACCTTTATGGCTTGCCTGTTTAGATACTGCATCAGAAAGAAATTCTAAAAATATTGTCCCCATTTTGTTTCATAAAGGTCTAACTTTTGGTCCCTCAATCACTGTTAAACTTCGAATTGATTTTCATATTTGAGGTGAGGCTGATTTTTCATTTCCTTCTATGGGAACAACCACTTCTCTGTGTTATGTTCAGGGTTCTTTCCTTTCCCCACTGGGGTCTATCTGGATGTTTTCTTAGCAACGGGAGTAGGTGGGGATGTCTTCTTCCCTCACTCGGTGCCAGACACCACTGTTGTCGGTGAGAGCTCCACCACAAGCTCAGTGCTCAGGTCTAGCCCTTCAGAGCCCCAGTTACTCCCCTGTGTCACCTCACTTCCCACTCCCGTCCCAGCCATCCCCCGAAGGCCTCTCTCAGCAGATGTGGCTGCCATCTTTATTCTTATTCCCACTGCAAACTCCAGCCTGTGGTTTGTTCCTTCTTCAGCACTGGGCAGCCTTTGCTTTCCAGCCTCCTAAAGCTTGCCGAGCCTCCCTGCTGCTAACAGTCTCTCACATCTAGCTCTTGTGTCTTTCTACCTTTTAGTCATTAGTTCCTGAATGCCACCTCAGAGGGAAGAGATTTAGACACGTGTGCTCCTTCCTATCTGCTGTTTTTCCTGAGAGTACAAGGTAGAACATTTTAATGTTAGAGCATTTTAATGTTAGAAGTATATTTGTACATTCTTTATAAATCTTTAAAATAAACTAGCATTTGCCTTTGGACAGTGATGTAAGCCATTCTTCCTACAGGTGGAAAGCTAGGATAGAGAGCCACAAAGTCTTTTCTTTAGTGTTTCAACTTGTGTTTAAATACTATACGTGGTTTTCCACTTTTAACCATCATTGATAGTCTGTAGTATTTCATAATGCTAAAAAGAAGGTAGGTCATTTTTGTGTCACAGTGTCCATGACCTTTAACCTATGGGCATGTAACCAAATGCCTAGGAACAAATGTCCATGAAAACATTATGGGCATATAAAGGAAAGAAATTCTTTAACACTTTGCTATATCCCATTAATGATTTTACTGTTCCCTGAACTTGGGACAGCTCAGCAGTAAACGACACACTGCAGAGGTCTTTTGCCCAGCAGAAATGGCAAAATACTAGGTGTAATGTTTCCTTTGCTTACATTGGATGCATGCAGTGAAGCTGGTTTATTTTTGGTCATTTCCTGTCTACGAACACTGGTGTTTTAGCCAACACTACTGTAATAAAATATAATGCATAAAATGAATTTCCACACGCACGGATGTTGTAATAGAAAATTCATAAAATGAGTTATTGTAGGGCCAGCCCCACTTACTTGGTGGGAAAAGAATCTTCTGAAAGACTTGAAGTATTCCTGTTCTTGCTTGTTATAAGAAGGCCACGGAAGGTGGGTGGATGTACACATTCCTCTGGAATAGTGTCTTCTTTTCTCTGCATGGACACTGGAGTGTGGTCTGCAGTTGGCCTGGCTCTTAAGAATTTGACACTTTACCACATTAAGTCAACCACTCCATCTTTCCTTAGGTTTCTCCAGTAATTGAGAAGACACAAGATGATTCTTGGTTGTCTTAGAAAGAGCTAGTTGAGTGAATGATATTTGGATTTGAAATTAACCACTAAAGATTTTGAAGATAGTTCCCATTGGATATCCAGCTGCCTGCTGTCACTTACTAATCTTTGAGTTGTTGAACATAAGTTGTAAGGGTTTTGGCTTTATGGGAAATCAAGTTTGAAAATCACAGACCCTCCACAGAAGAGCACTGCCTTCTCACGGTGCAGGTTAAGGCTGAATGTGGATAGGAAGCTACGCCCAGTATCCAGTCGCCCACTAGAAGTTGAAGTCTTCTTCAATTCCCACCCGCCCCTTTTTTCATAGCCAACTAACCATTGAGTCCCTATTTTTATCTTCACCTAAATACCTGATAATATGCTCTCATTCATTGATAATGATCTCTAAATGTATTGAGCTAAATACAATGCATGGCTTTATGCATACATTATTTCTAGTCTTCATAACATTTCTGAAAACACAGAATATTAGGATTACCATTTACAGAAAAGGGAACTCGAACTCAGCAGTCCAGAAGCTTCTTGAGAGAGTGGCAGATCTGGGGGCTTACCCAAGGACAAGCTGACTTTCTTGGCAATGCTACCTCTCCTATACTTTACCATTTCTTTCTGTTATACCCTCATGTGGGCTGGTTGACATTGTACCAGTCTTCTTACTAATCCCCCTGCAGCCAGCCTCTTTGTCTCAAATCCTTCACAAAGTAGATATAATAACAGGTCTGAAGAGGATCCCTGAAGGCAAAGGATGCATGGTCTTCACCTGTGTACCCCAACACCAGCACTTACGTTATGTGTGGCTCTTTGCTGTCAGTGAGCAGGGGTTTGCAGTGTCCTGCTGTCAGTGAGCAGGGGTTTGCAGTGTCCTGCTGTCAGTGAGCAGGGGTTTGCAGTGTCCCGCTGTCAGTAAGCAGGGGTTGCATGTCCTGCTGTCTATGCTGTCAGCATGAGTGTGTGCTTCATCAAGCCTTCTTCCTTTAAGTGCAGAGTGCTGGCTGCTGTCTTCTGCCCTGTTTCTGCAGCTATCATACTGCTGTCCCTGCCTCACTGTGTTATTCAAAGCACAACAGATGAAAATAATTTTTTTTCTGTGACGTTACCAGCTTTTACCTTCCTAAGGCCACCTGAGGCTAGTCTAACCACTACTCTCTGGGCATTTGATTATTGCCTATCTTAATCCTTTGATATAAATTAAGGATATACATAAAATAAGTATACAATGTCATTAGCTAACTTGTTAATTAGTAGACAGATGTGTAAGAGTTCACTGGTATCTTTGAAATAAAGTTAATAAACAAGTGGCATAATAGTTTGTTGAACTCAATGTCTAACATCAGCATTTAAAAACCACTGAAGATCCATCATAACCAATTAATATGCTGTGAAAAGCCAGTTAGTGGACCTGAGAGTCTCCAGATGTGGAGATGTATGGTCTTTAGCCTCATGAACTCACTATGTAGAGGAGGAGACAAAATTGCCAGCATGTGATTGTAATAGTCTGAGACGTGAAGCACTGGGCGGGAGTGTAAGGCCCGCCTAGCTGTACAGAGAGCGATGGGGCAAAGAGCAAACCCTCAGTAAGAACACACGGAGCAAGAGTCAAGTGCTGTCCAAGCTGCTGGAGCAAAACGGTGTTACATGTCTACTTACAGAGCAAAAATGCTGAGTCAGATCAAGGAACTTTATTTTTTCTCTGCTTGCCGTATACTTTGGCTTTTAAAGGCAGCATGGCTCCTGTTTTAGGAATAACAGAAATGGCCTATCAGCAGAGTATCCAGCATGATGTTTGCAGGTAGCATAATTGGTTTTTATCACTTTTGTTTCAGTTTAGGAAGGAAGACTTGATTGATTTTACTGACTATATAGACAAGTGGGCTATACACTTACAGTTTTTAAGGCATTGGACCATTTAAAAATAGTCAACATTGTCCACTTAACTCAGTAGCTAAGATAGAAACTACCTTAAAGTTATATATTTTGCAAATATTTTATATTGTATTTTATATATAACATTTTATAATGTTTTGCTATGGAAATATATTGTAAAATTATTTTTCCAGCTGGCTAGCTTTATAAATTGGGGAAATATAATTGTATGATATAAGACGAGTTCAATGATATATTTAAGGTATATGAATTTATCTTTCATTAATATCGTTGAGTAATTTAGAGTTGGAGGTGGGTTTTTATTGATAATTTCCCTATTTTCAGTTAAAAAACATGATTGGCTGTTAATGTCAATCTTTCAGATAATCTTCTAAATTAGTCTAAGGACACATATGCCTAATGAAAGGAAGAGGAGGCTGGTGGGGAGGAGGAGGGAGCAGCAGGAGAGGGATGAGGTGGGAGAGGAGAGCAGGAAGGAAGCTCAGCAACAGTGAAGAGGAAAATGCCATAACGAGCCTATTACTTTGCATGGTAATTTCTTTTAAGTGAACAAAATTAATCTAGGGTGTTCAGGGTTTAATATGGAAACGGAAGTAATGGATATAGAACTGTAAAGAACTTTCCAACATGTCACTCTAGCCTGTCATTTCCTTTGCATGCACAAGGCTTTACTTAAAAAAAGACTTTCGCAGGTCCCTAGATGCAGGGCTCAGCAGTGCGTTGCAAGGCTTGTCTGTCACAGACACACACTTGGTGGAGATAGATGGAGACACCCTTTCGCTGTACGGCTCAGGGGCACTGGAATGCCTGGATCGGAACTGGAGTATTCAAACAGCCAGCATGGTCACCACTGTCTCTTTCACATTCATCGAATTTGATGAAATTGTCCAAGTGCTTCCCAAACTGAGGATGAAGTTTCCAAATTCTCTGGTAAACACTTTCCTTTGGACATATATTTAAATTGTTCTTCATTATGATGTGTGTGTTCAGGCCAAAGCCTGCTTCAGCTTTGGCTTCTGTAGTTTCTTTTGTGTTGATTTTCTGGCACTGGAATTTAAATTAGTTCCATAAATGGCCTTGGTGTTTGTATTGATGTTATAAATTATATCGCTAAAAACTTCTTCATACAGTACAAAAGACCAAGGGAATTTTATGCACATTATCTATTGCAATTTTACAAAGACAGCCCATACTATGCAGCCGTATAGCATGCAGTCAGGCGTTGAAACTTGTATGAATGGGATGTGCATGTTCATTACATAATCTGACAGTAGTTCTCTGACTGCACTGGAAATACTTGAGTCCGCTGACTCACAGGCAGCTTCCCTGACCGTGGATATTGCACAAGTTACTGATAGGCATTAGGAAACTGTGGTTTAACAATGAGTTTCCTATTGAGCTTTTCATACAGTGTGTTTCTCTGTTCACCCTTTCATGGTATATGTCTCTTCTTCTTCATCACCCCTAAAGAAGATAGGTAGTAGTAGAGGCAGGTGTTTAGAAAGAATATCCAAATTTGCACCTAGACCATTTGCTTTAGCATTTCTGTTTTACTGGTTTGATTCTCCTTGACCAATTTAAGTATCCAGCATGGTCTTTAGAAAGACCTAGTACTGACAATGCTAGTTCTCAGGACCAGGGTGAGTCCTGTACCTAGAAATTTCTGGAATGTTCCAGTCTTTCCTTTATATGCTAATGTCAATGTAAAATGTGTAGAATCTGTAAAGCCTGAAAGAGTCTGATGTTCAGATAATATTATGGAATCCTGGTTTGTTGATAAATGAGCATGTCCTGTGAAGAAGGAAACACCCCAAACTCAGCTTTGGGTAGATGCCATCAGTGACTGATTGACTGGGCACATTGAAGTTAAATGAGCTTAGAACATTCCGTTGGTTTAATGTAACTGAAAACGTATTTATTAAGCCTAAAGCTTACAGAGTTCCATGGGAAATGACCTATGAAGTGTTAATGTTAGCATTTGAGATGGTTAAGCTCAGTGGAGACCTTGTGTGATTTATTATTGCAGCACCTTAAATTCAAGGAGACCAATCTGGTAATGCTGCAGCAGTTCAATGCGCTAGCACAACTGCGCCGGGTTGACCAACTGACAATCGATCCTCAGGGAAACCCAGTGGTCAATTTTACACTCTGGAAATACTACGTGCTGTTTAGACTCAGCCACTTCAGCATGCAGAAAATAAATGGAACAGAGGTAAGAAAAAGCAAAGCAGACTGCAGCGTGAACTCCCACTTGGTGGAGCTGCTGACCGCAAACAGTTGGGAATCTAACTATGGTAGAACTGTTCAGAAATGCCGTTTCTTAAAAATAGAATTTCAGCATTCAAAATACGAAAAAGCCATACACAGGCATGCACACGCACACACACATGCATATATGCATGCGTGCATGCATGCCCCTGTACACAGGATCTGAAGCAGTGAACAGATTTATTTTGTGATGAATAGTAGCTACTTTCCTGTTGTTTTTGAGCATTCAGAGAAGTGAAACTTTGAAAGAAAATGACATTTTAGAAAAGGGAAAAAAATGTAACTTCTGCAGGTAAGGCACCCTCTCCATTTTCAAAGTACTCTGCAGACTATGGCATATAAGAGAGATTGGGGAAGTCAACCCAAATGTCTACTAATAAAGAAGGGGAGAAACAAGGTGGAGAAGAAAACCTGAGCACACATCTGGACTGCTCCAGTAATGGTTGCCCATGGTTACTGTGGCACACTGTGGGATAACTCAGGTCTGAGCTGAAAAACTGGAAAATTATTAATGGAAAGTTATTTTTAGGTTGATTTTCCTGAGTTTGTCCCAAGGCTAATCCCTCAGCTAGACTGTGTTCACTTTAGATATTAATTTGGGGGGGGGCACTATGCTTCTATCTCTATTGAAGCTAAATAGTCTTACAAAGAGAAGTGCTCTCTAAACGATTGTTAGTCTCATTGTGGTGTCTCTTGAAGATCAAAAGATTTCCCTGTTATAAAATGAACTGTGGTCAGCTTTGCTGGCATTGTATTGCTTTACAACTAGGACACCACAGCTACCTCTGGCATAGACCTACAAAAATCCATCGTATTTTTGGTAGCATAGAGATCTGTGGGTCAGTGTCAAAAGCTGTCACACAGTGCCTCAAACATGGTAGACCCAGGACCATAGTACTAGTCTTCTGTTAAAGTGCCAGAAAGTCTGGGACCTTCAGATGACTAAAAGTCCCCCAGCCAGTTCTCGGGAGTCTGCATTTAGTCTTGTGTGCCCGTCAATACCGCTGAGACTGAGCTTGCAGCTCTGGTAAGACCTGGTAATTAGTGTGGGGGCAGGTCAAAGTTAGTCTAGACTGGAAATAGACAGGTTCTTTGGGCCAAGAGTGAGGGCTTCATCCTCATCAATCTGGGTGTACTGACTCACTATACGTGGTGGTTTACCCAGATGTGGGATGTGCATTACTATAGAACCGCTGGAATAAGGAGTGTTGTAATTGGCAGCGTATTAAACAGAAACAGTGCTATGTTCTAGTTTAACTTTAAGAAATGTCAGTTACAAGGACATTTGATGTTTTATTAAGATACCGGAAAGATATGCCTGCTCACACAGTCTCGTCATTTTATAACATGTTTGCTACATAGATTTCCTTTTCTGTAGTAGAATTGAATGATGAGCATCAAGATGGAGCACTGGCCTGCACTGGCCACTAGGTGACTGTGTTGGACCAGACAACTTAGTTATCAGCTAAAGGAAGGCTTTTAGGAGCAACAACCCTAACCATGAAGGTCCAAGTTAGGGAAGAGCCAGTCTACACAGATTGATGTAGAGATGATGTGTATGCATTATATATAAACTGTGGGTTTTTTCCTCAGAAGATGCTTCTGTAATATACTATCACAAATACATGCAGACACACCTGCTCTTCCAGCACTGGAGAGGCTAAGACAGGAAGTTTGCTGTGAGACCCTGTCTCATGGTGCCAAAGGGCATGTGACACTGTAGAGATGGCTCAGGGTGATAAATGCTTGCTTTGCAAGTCTGACAACCTGGGTGTAGAACCTCCACACCTATAACAGCTAGGCATGGAGCCCTAGAGCTGGGTAGGACAGAGAAAGGTAGGTCCCATGGGCAACTGCAAGATCCAGGCTGAATGAGAACCTGCCTAATAGATAGCAGATTGAGAGTGGCCTGGGGAAACATTTGACATCAACCCCTGTCTCTCTGTGTGCATGCACTGGTGAGTACACACACACACACACACACCACATAATACACTCTCTGTAGATAAATAAATGGATGAAGACTCCTTTGATTTTTAAAAATCCAAAACTTACTTATAAAATATAAGGGCTTTCTCAGTTTCTGCTCTGTGACACTGGGGCAGGTAACCGTTGCAGTAGTTCTCTTGTACATTTGAAACATTTAGCAGCATCCCCGGATCTGTGCACTAGATGCCATAGCACCCCTCACCAGACCAGATGTTATCAAGTGTTCTTGAGGGGACATCATGGATCCTGGTGGGTAAATCAAATTATACTGTGTAGATAAAACCAACTGTATTGAAAATTCAGGCCACCGTATTTTATATTAATTTTTTAAATCCCTCACTTTAATGTCATGATAATAGATTTAAAAATCAAATAGCACTTTTTTTCAAAACTCTATTGAACATTTAAAACTATAAAAAGTACTGGAAGGGGGCTGGAAGTAGTGGTGCACACCTTTAATCCCAGCAGTCAAGAGGCAGAGACAGGTGGATCTCGGTGAGTTTGAGGTCAGTCTAGTCTTTATAGTGAGTTTCAGGCCTGCTAGGGCTATAAAGTGAGATCCTGTCTCAAAAGACCAAAGAAGAAAAGTACCAGAAGGGATACAATATCAAATTCCAATGTTATCTTCTCCCTATTTTATATTAAATACACCCAGATATTAATCCAAGTCTTGCCTTTAGCTTTTTGTTTGTTTGTGACAGACTTGTGCTGTGTAGCACAAGGCTGGCCTTGAACTGACCTATCCTACCTCAGTGTCCCAAGTGCTCAGATGACAGATGTGTGCTACCACCCCTGACCCTTTCAGGACTTTCCTGATTAACATAGGGGTGACCCTTCAGGGTGCACCTTATGACATTTGGTTCTTTATAAGGAAAGGTTGCCATGGCTTTAGAGTGTACAGGAGTATCTTCACTCGTCTACTAAGCATTGCATTTCTCAAGAAGGGACAAAGTTACCCTTACAGGAGCAAGCCATGAACACCACCATATCCAGATTAGTCTCCTCCATTGACATTTCTCCTAATTTAAGACACTCTAGTATTCCTTTTTTAAAATACCCTTTAAGGAAATGGGGAGATGGCTCGGCTGTTAACAGTCTTGCTAAGCAAACAAGAGACTGGAATGTGGACCCCAGAGTCCACGTAAATACCTACCTGTAATTCCAGTCTCGGAAGGCAGAGCTGGGATCTCTGGAGTAAGATGGCTAGTGGGACTATATGTATCTGTGAACTCTGGGTTTGACTAAGATCCTGCTTTAAAATATGATGTAGAAGAATGATTGAGGAAGATTCTTGACATTAGACTTGGGCCTCCACATGGACACACACACACACACACACACACACACACACGACCACATGCACATCTGCTCACACACCTGCAAACACACATAAATGCATGTATGCATACCACATACACATACACATGTAAAAAAGAAAAAAACATTCTTAAGAATTGAAGATGCCACAGTTCTCAGGAAACAGGACTTGTAAATCAGAGCTAACTCATCAGCCCAAGTCAGCTTCCAAGAGGCTCAGCTGAGCATCTCCTTTGTAATTAGACTCAAAGGGAAAATCCAGATCCCAGTGAAGACTCTTCCACAGCCCAGGGAAATATCCTTTCCTTTGCTAAAAGAAAACATCAAATCTAGATGTTCTTTGGAACTGTATTTGTTACACCAGCTAAGAAGCCATGTCATTGTGACCCTCTCTACTGTTTCTTTCAGGTGACACAAAATGACATGATAATGGCTGAAAGGCTCTTTGGGATCCTCGCACATGTAGCATCTTCTGAGCTGCCTCAGTATCGCATGATTTCAATTCTGGGTGATGCCAGGTAACCCTGAATGTTTTATAGATTACTGTTGTACTAGAAATACCTCATTACCGTGTCACTTATGTGTCCTGCAGACAACGTGCCCCAGGCTTATCTTGTGGCTGGCCCTGTTCAAACTTAGAAGGAATAAAGCTGACTAAGACAAAGTTCTTGTTCTCCTGGGTTTATAATCTAATAGCTAAAGATGCACATAAGCAATTAAAATATGATCTGTCAGGTGTGGCAAGAGGGCTATAGATAGAGACTAGCTGTATTTGAGAAGAACACTAGAAAAGCCTTCTTGTTTGATCTAATTTTGGGGGGCAATGAGTAGGGGGTTTTTAGGTTTAGAGTACGGGGAACAAGATCTATTTTAAAAATCAAAAAAGAATTATAAACAGAGGATAGTTTGATTCTGAATTTATATCTTACTCAAGTGCATTTGGTTGATTAATGTAAATCCCATCTACAACCCACAGAACTATTCTCAAGTAAAAGCATTCTGAGGGTAAAATGCTTGATGAACAAACATGAGGACCTGAGTTTGGATCCCCAGCACCCATGTAAAAGTTGGGTGTGTCAGCACATGTCTCCAACCCCAAGCTGAGGCACACAAACAACAGGTCCCAAGAGTTCACTGGCCAACTAGGCCATCCAAATAACAATCTCCAGGTTTGCGAGAGAACCTGCCTCAATAAAATAAGGTAAAGAAGCAACTGAGGAAGACATCCAGATGTCAACCTCTGGCCTACACACACACACACACACACACACACACACACACACACACACAGAGTACAGCACTGCCCCTACACACATACACATACACAAGACACTGGACAGGGAGACAAAAAAATACTGAGGACTGCATGTATGTCTGTGTACCACATGTGTGTAATGTCCTCAGAGGATCTTTTGTTTTGGAGCCCCTGGAACTGGAGTTACAGACAGTTGTTATCTGCCATGTGGGCACTGAGAATCAAAACCCAGTCCTCTGTAAAAGAATCTAGTGTTCTTATCCACGGAGCCATCTCACCAGCACCCAGTTCCAAAGTTGTAGTAGCATTTTACCAGGAATTGGAGGAGGGAAGGACAGAGGAAACTGAAGAGAAAGAAAAAGAGGGGGAAGAAAAGACAGAAGAGGAAAAAGGGGTGCTTGTGGAACATATATTAAATTTGACCAAATAGCTATAAAGCAAATGTCAGTAGACTGCAAAGAACTAAAACCACATGGACCATGTTTTCTCTTCAAATACACTTTAACCAGTTACAAAAGGATAACTAGAAAATGCCTATGTATTTGGAAGTGAAGAGACGGATTTCTGAATAATCTACAAGTGAAAGGGAATTTCCTAATAGAATTATGCAGTGCCTTGTATTGAAATACAATGAAAATACGGCATTGACAAACTTGTGGGATCAGTAACACAGTGCTAAATAAAAACATGTTAGCCTTGAGCTGGACGTGTTAGAAAGAGTAGGGAATGAAAATTAATGATGTAAATATTTACTTCAGAAAATTAGAAAAAGAACAGCAAAATAATACAGAAGGTTAAATGAAAAAAAATGCCTAAAATAAAATAGAGCTCTTTATTTTAAAAGTCTAATAAAAATTATAGAAGGGTCCAGAGAATCAACTCAGGGATTAAGAGTATGTACTGCTCTTACAGAGGATTGGAGTTTAGTTCCCAGCACCCATGTGGGGCAAGTCACAAGTGTATGTGATTCCAGCTCTAGGAAGTCCAACGCCCTCTTCTGGCCTCCTCCAGAACCTGCGTTCATGTACACACACACACACACACACAAACAAATTTAAAACTTTAAAAAAGTGATATGAAATGTATGTGGACATTGCTTTTGTAACTTAAAAATCAGTAAAAAAATCATAAGAGCAAATGCAGATCTACAACAACTCACCATTTCTTTACAAAAGTAGGGAAAGTATGCTCGTGATCAGCATCATAATTGACTTCTGCCCAGGCACTGAGTTATAATTGTCTTGATATATGTTGATGCAAACACTAGATATTTATATAGAATTATGAGCTATAGACTATTTCCTCACACTTTTCAAAATTTATACTTCTCCAGATTTCTAAAACAGCATCACTTTAGTTTTAAATGAGAAAAAGAAAAAAAGTTTTAAAATTTTCTGCTCCTGGTCTTTAGTTCCCAATAAAGTTGTGTTGTGCATTCTCTTAGTGACACCCTCTGTAGTAGAACTGAAAATGGGCCCCCTTAGGTGAACTGCAGCCTTGTGGGATTCTGGGCCCACAGCTCTGTGAAGCTCCGGGCTCTGTTGGTATTTATTTCCCTTTGTGATCCCAAGATGCCTCTAGCTCATCACTTAGCCTCCTGCCAGCACCTGTGGGAATTCTTGCTGCTTTTAGTTTTGATTTTCCTGAAGGTAACTCCACACCTGATTTGATTTTCTAGCTAGGAACACAACTCAAGTGAACACAGGTACTAGGAGCTATGGATGCAATTATAAGAGCAAACTCATGTTTATAGCTATAAAGTCTGTGTGGTTTGGTTCTCCACCTCTTTAATTAGCTTATGCTTTGATTCAGTTTTTAATCATTTCCTGTTAAGGTTGAGTTCTTTGAGACTGTTAACTTTGATGACTGGTAGTCACAGAACAAAAAAATGTGGGTGGAACTCAGCATGCTGTCACAGCCTATAACCCTAGTTCTCAGGAGGATGAGACAGGAGTATTGGGAGTTTGAGGCCAGCCTGGGCTACAATGGTGAGACACTCTCAAACAAAACAAACAAGTAATGTGCATCAAATACCTTAATTAGTGGAAATAGTGGGGCACTAAGCTGAACTCAAATAATAACTACTCATTTGGATCAGGCATTCATCAAAAGATACACTCCCTCGGAAGTCAGCAAAAATTGCACATAATCTTTTCTGGATACATAACTATGAGCCCCTTTACTATCTCCTGCAGGAAAAAGCAATATCGGTATCTACTAGAAAGCAAAGGGAAAAAATTTGGCATTTTCAGCGAGGAGGCCAGCGACAGCAAAAGGCTCATCGGAGAAAACACAAACCGCGCTACGCTGAATTACACCACCAGGGAATTCTACCATGAGAAGCTGGAGGTACAGTACCTGCACCTGCGGGTCTAAGGCTTTGTCCCCTTACACACCGTGCTGGGGACAATACCAGCAGGGAACAGGAGGGCCTCGAGCCTGAGAGGAAGAACCTCTGGTTCCGGTGTCTCCATCTCTGCACAAAAGCATTTTCAAGAGAAATCTGAGCCAAAAATGTGAACTCACATAGGACCCACACTCCTGATCTGTCTAAATTAGTAAAATAGGAGAGAGACTTCCATCGGTGTTTATCCAGCTGGTGCCAGAGCAAGAGAGGACTGAACAGAGTCTCCACTCCAGTCGGCCTACAGCAGAGTGCGCTAGTGCCAGAGAAGGAAAGCAACAGGGAGGGTTCAGCATTTCCTTTAATTGGAACTTAATTGAAGCTTCTGGTTTTTTGGATTTTTTTTCCTTTGGCGGGGTGAGGGGGGGGTTGTTTTTGTTTTTTGGGTTTTTTTTGTTTGTTTTTTTCTTCAAGACAGGGTTTCTCTGTTGTAACCTGGCTGTCCTGGAACTCACTCTGTAGACTAGGCTAGCTTTGAACTCACAGGGATTCGCCTGCCTCTGCCTCCCGAGTGCTGGGATTAGAGGTGTGCACCACCACCGCCTGGCTAAGATACATGTTTTTAATGAGCTCCAGGCATGGTGGTACATGCTTGTAATCCCAGCACTGAGGAGGTGAAGACAGATGGAACCCTGGAGACCTTGTCTCTCACCACCACCCAGCCTGGAATTTCTGTTTTTAACCCTGTCCCTTCACCTTGCTCCTAATCTGAAGCATCTTTGGAATCCATAGAAGCCTGTGGATTACAGCTTGAAAATCTCTTGACCTCATCTAATAGTGTTTCTGCAGCGTCCTGAAGGGTGCTCAGATTCTGCTTTGCGTTCTAGTGTGGGTGGCCTGGGAAGCTCAGTGGAGTGCTTGCGTAGTGCGCAGGGCTGTGGGCTCACTCTCGGCATCAGTCACACTCTCACATGTACGCAGGAGGGTCTCTGTAATTGAACAGCTTCAAATGGAAAGAGTTCAGAGCTTAGCAGAAGGGGTCAGATGCTGAGAGTGAGCTGGTAGGAAGAGACTACCTCAAAGAGGCTGGAGCACGACCTCAGCTAATAAGGACTTCCTGGTTTTGCCAGAAGAGAAAAATGAGAGCCAAGCTGGGAGGGTTCTGAGACTCTTCCTAAGGATACTTGGTCCTGTGAGCCATATAATTTATATATATACTTATAAAGTCTAAGTATACAAATTCTCATGAAAGAATTTTAGAAAAATGTAAAAGTTTGCGTGCAAAAGTTTGCATGCCCCTGCATGCAAACAGGAACAAATCATGGGGAAATCTACAGTGACCTCAAAACAGATCATTATGATTTTTAATTTTCAGTTTGTTGAATGTTTAAAGGGGAAAACTCTTGTTTTTTTCAACATAGACAGTACAACATTGACTCCAAGACCCAGCAGAATTGTTAGGAAAAGAAAATTCAGGCCAGATACTTGGAATATTGGTACAAGAATCCTTCTAAAATACCCTGTTGGGACTAGATAGACAGTTCAGTAGTTAGCAGAATGGGCTGTATTTGCAGAAGACCTGAGATTGGTTCCTAGCACACAACCGCTTTTAGGTTTAGCTCCAGAGGATCTGATGCCCTCTTCTGGTCTCTGTGAGCATTGCACTCAAATGTACAAACCCATACACACACATACACACTTAAAAATAAAAGTGAAGGAATAAACTATTAAGCAGAATACAGAAGAGCATTAAGTGAATTACTTACCTTATGGTAAGTGTAGAAATAAATTTAAAGTAGGATACCATTTACTATAACAATAAACAATACACTGACATACTGTGGGAATGGGTAAAAAAATATGTATAAGCTGGAACTAGGAGACACCTCAATCAGCAAGTGCTTGCCTCACAAGCTTGAAGGCATGATCTGGGCTTCCCAAACCAAGGTACAAAGCCTGGTGTTGTGATATGCACCTGTAATCCTAGCACTGGGGAAACAGAGGTAGATTTCCTGGAATTTATTGACCAGCTAGTCTTACTGAATAAGTGAGCTCCAGATCAGGGAGAGACCCTGCCTCTGAAAATAAAGTGGAGAGCGATAGAGGACAGCACATGACATCAACCTTTGGGTTTGACACGCATACATACATGCATGCATGCATACATACATGCATACATACATACACGCATACATACATGCATGCATGCCCTTTTTGGAAACTGAAGTTTTGTTGCAGGTCACTGAAGAAGAACCAAAAAATGTATATTCATAGGTAAAGTGCTGAATTTTCATAAACCCAAGTAATGAATATAAGGCAGTTCTAGTTCAGGTTTGCACAGGGTTATTTAATCCTAAAAGTTATTGGATAGAATTAGAACCTTAAGTATACAAGAGTAAATGTGCTTCTCCAGATGCCAAGTAACTATGATAAAGGTATGTGTCCTAGCTAGGTTTCTCTTGCTGTGATAAAACACTGGCTAAAAGCAACTTGGGGAGGAAAGGGTTGATTTCATCTTACAGCCTGTAGTTCTTCATCCAGGGAAGCTGGGGCAGGAGCCCGAGGCAGAAAACTGAAGGCAGGAACTGAACAGAAGCAATGGAAGAAGGCTCCTTACTGGCTTGATCAGCATGCTTTCTTATGTTACTCAGGACAACCAGCCCAGGGGTGAGCCAGCCCACAATGGGCTAGGCCCACCCACATCAATCATTAGTCAAGAAAATAACCTATAGACTTGCCTACAGACCAATCTAATGGAGCCATTTTCTCAATTGAGTTTCTTATTCCCAGATATCTCTGGATTGTGTCAGGTTGACAAGAACCAACCAGAACAATGTTGCAGTTAAGGCAAGGCGGTAATACACAGACCATAGACAACACAGAACCAGAGAGGCGCTGCACATGCGTGGAGACTTAGGCAGGCAGCAGCCATTACAAACTGGTGGGGGGGCAGTCCATTTCATAAATAGTACTGAGGAAAACATACTGAACCCATCTATACTGTACAACAAAAAAATTAACTCCTGATCAAATAAAAACTCAAATATAAAAATTAAAACTTTGAAGTTCTTATTTTTAAAAAAGTTGAGCTCTTATGGCCTTGGTTGGATAGGGGCTAATTTTTTTAACACTCTTAGTGACCAAGTACACAGAGATATTTTTTATAAATTTGGCAGTCAAGGTCATTTTTAATGGAAATAGCTTCAGCAGAATCAAACAAACAAAGTCTAGATTAAAGTGGCTTGATCAATAAAAACGCAACGAGGAAGTAACATGAGGAGATGTGGGCTCCCATTCTGAGAAAGCTCAAAGGCAAAGGAAGAAATCTGAAGCCACATGACGCTTCGGGACAAACACCAAGCCAGCCGTCAGGAGGCTTGGCTTGGAGCCCTGATCACCACTTATTACCTGGGAGACCTTGCCCAAGTCCCTTAATCACTGTCTCTTGACTCACAGCCCAGCATCCCTCCCCTTCCACCCAGTGCCCACATCTTGAAAAGTACTTACATCAGCGCATCAGAAGCGCTCAGTCCTCTCTTGTGCTCACGGAGTGCTGGGAAAATTAATGGAGGTGCATTGCTCACAAATCAGACTAAGCAGTCCCTTTCATTACACGTCCTGTTGCTTGAGTCTCACCCATCCATCCATTCTCCTGCCTCATCTAAAAGAGATTTAAGGGACTTTAAAAGAATACAGTTCTCCTCTTAGACAGGCGAAGACAACTGGAAGCTTAGGAATTGTCCAGGGTTGTAGTGCGTTCCTGACAGCCCCCTTGAGAACTGCGACCGCCTGAGGTGCCTAGCCTGGCTTCTGCTGTTTCCCGTGCCTCCCGAAGATGGCCTAACAGCCTAGTGCAGACTCTCCGCTCTCAACACTGGTTGATTGCTGACTAACCATTTCATTCAGCAATGACATAACTTTATTAATTAATTTAATTCATCTTAGAATTTTTGTGTTTTGAGTTTCTTAAGTTTCTTGTCAACATTTGAGTTACCATGATACAATTCTCATCATCACATGCATTGCACTGATTTTTCCCTCTAGTAATATCAATAGACAAAATAAATTCTGGATTGTGTGTATGTGTGTGTGTGTGTGTGTGTGGAAATCAGACCCAGGGTCTTCAAGCATACTAGACTAAAAACTTCTCCAATGGGCTAACCAACCCCAGTAGAATAGCTTTGGTAGCATCTTTGATGAAATTGGGAGCTGAATGCCCAAATGTCCTCTGGCCCCGAACTCGCTCTGCTGTTTAGAAGCAGTGTTTTCATCTTCAGCCTGCCAGACCCAGAAGCTGAGTAGGAACGCTATTCCTTTGATGGCCTGGTATGGGTCCATGCTTGGCTTGTGATATTTCTTCTTCCTCCTTATGCCCTTTTCTTAAAGTTTGTCCAAATAGTCTGGGCTACAGTGTAATGTTCTGTATTTCTCTATACTAGAGAGTAAATTCAAAGAACAAGTATAAAGGATTACACAGATAGTAGCTCACCCCAGACTAATTAGAATGTTCAGCATCAGCACCCCAACACTTTCACCTCTAGGAAGCACCATGCTCAGCAGAAGCAGAGGATGGGAAATCAGTGAGGCCTCATTTGCTGCCTACTGAAGCAGAGCCCTCTGTCAAGGCTGGGAGAGAGCTCCTACCCTAAAGGAACGGGACAGAAGAGGAATGGGGTGCATAGTAGATTATCTCAAGGCCCTCTGGTACTGTTCATTATTGTTTTGGCTTTTAGATTAGTTATGAGTTAGTGTAAATTTTCCTTTTCTCAACAGGAAATAAAGGATAAGAAGAAGTTTTGCAAGATGTATGTGGAAGACCTTGTGAAGGAAGCCACATCAATCAACATGAAAAACGAGGCTCTGCAGAAGCTGTGGCCACAGATGTTCATCGAGCTTGTCAGGGACGCTGTCATAGAAATCCGCAGCAAGGATTCCTACATGAAGCTCTGCCTGCAGCAGATCACTGACCAGAAATAGGGGTGGCTCCTACTCCAGGTGGGCAGTTGAAGATTTTTAAAAGTTGACAAGATGCAGGTTAGACATGTTGACAACACCACCATCCTACAGACTAAAAAGAGTGGTGTCAAAGCCTCGCTGCCTGCACTATCAAGAGAGGAGGAAGGCAGGAGAGAGGGTGGACTGCTTTCCCATGCATGCTGACCACACAACCTTGGGAAACCAAGCAGCGATGGAAGGTGGCCTGGCTGCTGGATCGGAAATGCTTCTTCAGCTCACGCTCTGATTGGTGCACCTGCTCCAGCCCCAAGCACACAATGTGTATAATGGGCTAGCATGAGATGCTTCTACCAACCTCCAGCTGAGACACTTTCTTTTGCCTTTTTATTTTATGTCATAATTTCAAAGCCAAACATATGTTCTTTTTTATGAATGAAGAATAAATACATTAGTTAAAAAAAAAAAAGTCCAATTTCTTACGTGGTTCTGTTCCTCTTCTGTTGGTGGCATCCCTGCTATTTGCCTACTCTATGGGAAGAGGCCTGTCCAGGTACTCAGGATACCACCGGGAGTCATGTGGGCTAAAATGTGAAGACAGGTGAGCATGGAAAGAGGATTTGTGGTCTTAGGGCTCTGTAGAGAATGTAAGATGCAGTCATGTGTGCAACATGCTTCTTTGAAAGGCATTTCCTTCTGCCGTTGACCACTGTGGGTCTCTTAAATAGGCTGCATATGTCCTTGTCCTTCAGAGTATTGGGGATGGGTGGAAGATCCTAGTTTTTTAGTTCAATTTAAAGATCAAGCAGGTAAATAAGACAGTGAGGGAAAGAAGAGTGGATAATACAACTTCAGAAAGCCAGTCTTGCAGGTCAGTGAGTGAACTCTCTAGTGTGCTCAGATTTTGCCTACAGTAAGACCACCAGATGTGGGGGAACAAGAGGAGGAGATGTAAAACAACAAAGCCAGTCAGAGAGGCCAGGAGGAAGCTGAGTGTTGCTACTGCAGTTCTAAGAAAAACCCACCTCCTTAAGATTGCCAGCCTCTCCCACCCAGGAGTGTTCCAGCTTAGTAGGTTAATGTGGTATTTCTGAACATAGACTTTTATGTCACTATCCTGGGTTAGTATTTTGGCATCTGAGTTACTGCCTTACTTAGCTTGAGACCCACCCGAACCTCACTCTCCTCATTGTGTTACAGACCCATTAAGGTAAAGCCATTTCCTTATGGTCAAGAGAATGGAATCTACCCCTGGCCTGGATGGAGACCCAAGACTCCAGCTGGGCTGGTCAATCACCTGCCTAAGTGACCCCCCCCTCAGGAAGATGGATTCACCTTAAGTCATGCTAAACAAATGGGAGGAATAATTATTCCTTTGATGAGAATTACTCAGAAAGCTGAGACATTCCCTTGTCTTCTTGTAAGCATGGTTTCTTGGACACTGGGCTTTCTCTCTTTCTCATGTATCCACCAGGTTCTACCCTCCCAGCTCATTTTACTCACTGGAGTTCTAAGGTGAGAATAATCACCAAATGAAAGGACCACCAGGTGACTCGGAGTCCTCTTCGGGAGTGAGTGGAGATCCATGGAACAAATTTATCCTTCTACTTGGAATTTTCAGGGCTTTCAGGTTAGGAGTCCAGATGATAGACCTCCCCAGCCCCACCCACAGTACAGGTTACTGTGTGCCAAAGGATCACTTTGTTTCTTAATGCAATCTCAAGCAGAAATTGAGCTCCTGGTTACCTCTAAAGTAGAAACACCCAGTCTCCCCTCATTAGGAAGATACTGCACCCACCCATGCATGTTCAGTTTCAGCAGTCAGATCCAGGGGTACTTACAGAGTGTGCCATTGGATCTAAGGTTACTTAGCTGCTACTGAGCTGAACACAGAGCTGATATCAACTCCTCCAACCATGGTGCTTCATTCTACCTAGCGCTTGGTATGTGGACCAGCACAGCCCTGCCTGATCAGACCAGGGATTACTCAGATGCATATTCTCCTTGCTGAATGATAATGACCACAACAACCAGGACTCTTTGAGCAGTGGCTTAGATCACTCAGAGGTCATTGCGGGTACCCTCTCATTTAAATCAACAGTTTAATACGAGTATTCTAGTTACGCCTATCTGAGCACTGAACAATGGAGGCACAGAGAGGTTTGGCAGCTCAGCCAAGCATGTTTCAGCCCAAAACTAGAAGGCTGGGCCCCTAATCACTGTTAAGAAAAGTAACCTCTCCATACGCACACTGTGTGTGTATGTATTACGTTTATTATGTGTGTGTTTATGCACACACTAAGGTGCACATGTGGAAGTCAGATGATTACTGGTGTGATTCTGTTCTCTCCATCCACCACGAAAGTCCCAGGGATTAAACTCAGGTTGTCAGGGTTGGCGGCAAGTACCTTTACTGGCCAAGCCATCCCATCAGCCTCTGCGGTCTCCTTGATTTGCTTTTGTGTTTTGTTGTTATAACTTAAAACAGAATTTCTCCAGCATATCCATGTGTGGAACACCGAAGGCCATGAAGTATAAACACTACATGAAATATGTGTGAGCACATACACGCTGCTATGTAGCAATTGTGTGTGACTAGTCAACTTGAATGTCACATGCAAGAATGAAACCAGGGAAGCCATGTTGGCAGGTACTGTACCCATCCTGGAAGAGATAATGATGGATCCAGATGGCAGTAGTGGGGATAACAGGAAGTGGTTGCACTACAGATTTATTTTAGAAGTAGAGGCGAAGAGATTTACTGAATGGCTGGATGTGGGCTAGGAGAGACAGGGTTGGATGATAACGCTAGGTGTTTGACACGGGCAAACGAGAAGGCCCACTGGCCATCCGCTGAAATAAGAATCAGTGGTGCATGGAGCATCCATCCAGAGGAGGAGGTGGTAGCTAAATATCCAAGTGCAGACATTTAGTGGGTGTGGCTATAGGAAGTGGGAGGTAACAGGAGAAGCAAGGACGCACCATCAAAATTTAGCAACAGGTGTCATTTTATCTGTACATCTAAGAATACTGGAATTGCTGTTTTTTTCTTATGCTTTTCTTTTTCTCCCCTCTTACAGTTAGTTTCCTCTTAGTGTTTTATGGTTTCTTTGATTATGATTCAGCTTGTTTAGAGTTGATAATAATTCATATCTTCCTATATTTCGTGTGTGTGTGTAGTCATATGTGTGTGTGTAGGTTAGTACACATGAGCGGAGGCCAGAGATTGACATCACTCCTCACCTTATTTTTTGAGACAGGGTCTCTCATTGGACCTGGAGCTTGCTGATTTAGCTAGACTGGCTGGCCAATGAGCTCCAAGGATCCTCCTATCTCCACCTCCCCAGTGCTGGAATTACAGATGTGTACCTCCACCCCTGGCTGTTTCACATGGGTGCTGAGGATTGAAGTCGGGTCCTCATGCTTGCATGGCAAGCACCTCACAGACCGAGTCATCTCTGCAGCCCCCCTTTCCTTACTGTGATCCCGTACTTACCTGATAGACCTAAACATGCCCAGTTAGCTCTTCTTTGGGTAAACCCAGGCTTTAATTCTCCAGCTCTGAGACTGTTTTGTAAGATACTCTGGGGTTGGAAGGGAGAAGAAGGGGATAAAAAGAGGATGAAGGAGAGGGAGAGGTCTGGCTAGTTAGCAAAGCAAATACAAAATGAAACAGAGAGAAGACTGCTCCGGAAAATATTAATTTTAAACCTTGAAGAACAAAGGTTAGTTTTCCTAACCTGCTTTTCTGGGTCAGCTCGAGACGGCGTGGTGGTTACTGTTGCCAAGAAATTCTGAGCCAAGTAGGAAACTTGATCGCAACCACTGTGGTCAACCAGTATTGATGGAATATTTGTTATCTTTGATCCCAACCTTCCACTTATATTTATGTCTTCCTGGTTCTTGGTATGTGCCCTTTCTTGCAGGCTACCTCGAATCCTTTCTGGCAAGAGCCAAAGTATATTTAAAGCTCTAAAGAATAAACAAGTCCCAGAGAATAAGTCCACCCCTTGGAGAGTGGAATCGTTTCTTTAGGAGACAGTCAAACCATGAATTCCTTATTATGGTCCCCCTAAACTTCAGCAATAAGAGAATTGACTCCTTCTTAGTGTTTATCTTGAAACATTTCAGCATGCAGAAATGCACGTCGAATAGTATCTCAAATAAATACCCAGCCCCACCACCAAGCATAACACATCTTAATATTTTCCACATTTGCTTCAGGTTCTTAAAATAACACATTACAAACAGAGAAGGAGCCCCTGAGCCCCCTCCTTTCTTCCCTAAGGTAACCACTGTGTTGCATTTCATGCTGATTATCTGTTCCTGTTTCCCTACTATTCTTGTTATGCATAAATGCATAGGGGGTTTATTTAATTGAGTTTTATATTTTCCAAATTTGTGTAAGTTGTATGCAGTTTCTTTTCCCTATACTTTTTACTTTTTCTGACCATCCTGGTTGATAGTAGTTGTTTCCTTTTTGTTGCTGTTTGTGGTTCCTCTGTAGACTGGGTCCTGACGTATTCCTCTCTCTGTTAGTGGACATTAAGAGCTTCCTGGTGAATATTCCTGCCGCCGTGGAGCACGGTGTGCACAGGACCTTCTGGTTGGAAGCACATGCAGCTGTATTCGCTACTATCACCTGGCTTTATAAAGAGACGTCTACCAGACTCTTCCACAAGCAGACAATCTCCAGACATCGCACACCATCACTGACAACTAGAATGTTCAGTTTTTGTAACCTGGGGTGTGAAAGGAAATGTGTGTGTATGTTTGGTTCTCTGGGTAGGTTAGTGTGTGTATGCCAGGTGTGTGTGTGTGTGTGTGTGTGTGTGTGTCAAGTTGTGTGTGTGTATTGTACACTAAGTTGCAGACTTTTGTGCAGAGGAAAGCTTGTTCAAGGAATCTGTATTAAGATGAGGTTTACATACTGTTGTGCTGCTTAGATTTTTGTCGATGTGGAGTGAACTAGAGTCTCCTGAACAAGAGGGAACATCAGCTGAGAAATTGCCTCCTTGAAATCAGCCTGTGGGCATGTCTAAGAAGCGTTGGTTTTTGTTTGTTTCTTTGATGATTGAT
The DNA here is from genome assembly GCA_026225945.1 of Cricetomys ansorgei. Classification (NCBI taxonomy): domain Eukaryota; kingdom Metazoa; phylum Chordata; class Mammalia; order Rodentia; family Nesomyidae; genus Cricetomys; species Cricetomys ansorgei. The sequence goes on along the minus strand of JAMJFZ010004023.1, from coordinate 13,949,603 downwards.
GTTCGAGGGCCTGGCCCACTGCAGTTGGTGCCACCCATGGCTGCATACTTTTCATCCTGGCTAGACAATTCTACACAGCCTTCAGCAATGGACAGGGGCTCCAAGAGCCACTTCTGCTTGCATTTGTTGCAAGCTTCAGACACAATGTGAGCTGTTGTCATGTGACTTTTCCAAACATTTCATTGCTACTTTAATTGAATTTTTATTGATGTGGAACTCTGTGGGGCACATTTTTGTGTGCTCTGTGGTCAATTTTAAATCTTTTGTGAAATGTTCAGGACTGTGATCCTCTTATAAAGCCGCTAACTGTCCTCAGCAATGATTTACAGGAGTTCTCTGTGAGCTCTAGATGCAGTATCAGTGCTTCTGCTTCTCTGCTGAGTGATTTCTGTGATCTCTCTAAAAATGCCTTTCCTACCTCAAATTTGCAGATTGCACCTCTCCCTTCTTCTAGAAACATTATAGTTGTGCTGTTTACATTTTGAACTTTGGCCCTTAGATTTGTGTTTTGTTTTGAGATAGGGTAGTCTAGGCTGAACTCCAAATCAATACTGTAGCTCAAGCTGGCCTCAAATTGGTGATCCTCCTGCCTCAGTCTCCCAAGTGCTGGGAGTACAAGTGTGTACCTACCATGCTCATCTTGTGATTTTCTTTGTGAATGGTGAGACACAGATGTCAAACTTCATTTTCCCTTTTCTGGAGAAGCCCACTTGTTCCAATACAGATCATTTCAAAGGATTTTCTTTCCCCCATTGAATTAACTGCCTTGTCATTTAAAAAACAAAACCAAAGCCCACCGTTGGCCTGTATATACTTGTGTAGCTTTCTCTTTCATTATTACTATGTCCCTTTTTCATTTTTTCCACACAAATCCCATGCTATCTTAATTGCTGCAGCTCTATATAAGTATTGGAAACAAGTATTATAATACTCTAACTTTGTTTTTATTATAAAAAGTTGCTTTAGCTAATCCATCTCTTGCATTTCCATTTAAATTCTAGAATCTGCTTGCCAATAATATATGTTAAAGACTTGGGACCCTATTGAATCTACAGTTAACTGCAGAGGCTCTCAAACCATGACTATTATCATGCTATATGATATATTTCTGTGTATTTAAATACTTTTCAGTTGTAAGTTTTAAACTACATTTTATTCTAAGGCAAATTTATTCCTAAACATTGCTGTGGTTGGAATCTTCCATCGTCTCCCAAAGGCCTGTGTGTGATTGTGTAGGAGTGGGACAGTTAACAGATGGGGAGTGGTGAAACTGAAGCGTTAGAGAGTTTATCCTGGAAGGAGTTAATGGGGCCTACTCCTCCTTCTCTGTTCGCCATGACCGCCATGATGTAAGAAGCTTCCCCATCATACCCTCCAAATCTACCTCAGATGCAAAACAACAAAGCCAAAAGTCTCTAAAGCAGAGGTTCTCAACCTGTGGGTCATGACCCATTTTGAGGTTGAAAAATCCCTTCGCAGGGGTTGCCTAAGAATATATATATATGTGTATATATATATATATATATATATATATATATATATATATATATATATATATATATCAGATATTTATATTGCAATTCCCAACAGTAGCAAAATTACAGTTATGAAGTAGCAACAAAAAATATTTTTATGTTCAGGAACTGTATTAAAGGGACACAGCATTAGGAAGGTTGAGAACCACTGCTCTAAAACCATGAGTCAAAATAAGTATCTCTATGAGTTAACTCTCTGTGCTGGAGAGATGGCTCAGTTGGTCAGGTGCTTGCTATGTAAGCATGAAGACCCAAGTTTGACCCTCAACACACACATAAAAGTGAGGTATGGCTCCACATGCCTGCAAGCCCAGGCTTGGGGAGGTAGAGACAGGAAAGTCACTGGTACTTGCTGGCTACCCAGTCTAGAAGAATTGATGAGTTCTAGGTGTAATGAAAGACTATGTAAAAATATGATGTGGCGAGCAATTGAGAAAGATACCCTATATTGTTTGTTGCAATGCTGCGAGTTGAACACAGCACCTCACACATACTAGCAAATGGTCTACCTCCAGCCCCATGAATACTCTTTAGATATGTAGTTCACCCTTTATGAATTTAGTAGCTGGACAATCTGGTTCTACTTTTGGAATACTTTCCCTAGAACTTATCACACAGTCCCTTGCTTTTTCATTGATTAACATTGATTCTAATGTTCATCAATGTTTATTCTTCTTCTAGAAAATGCAAAAATCTTAGAACAGTTTCCATCCATCCAGTTTACCCCCTTTTTGTATGGTGTTATGCTTTGGAGGTCATCCTTAATACCAGTCTTCATTCAGATGGACAGACAGCCTCCCTCTCTTTCCTAGTATTTCCTGAGCCACCACTGGCTCTAACTTAGCTGCCACTTCAGCCCCTGTCTTTCAGCGTTCAGGTGATCTGTCCTTCATGCGTCAGGATCACCCAGGACTGGGCATCCTCCAGGTCTACAGAGAACAGAATAGCTAAGAAGGTAGCCTGGTGGACATTCACTTCTTTTTAAAATTTTTATGTTTGAAATGTTTTTTCACACAATATATTTTGATTTTGATTTTCCCTCCTTCAATTTATCCCAGATCCTCCCTACCTCCCTACCCACTCAACTTCATATTATCTCTCAAAAAATAAAAATAAAAATAAAACCCCAAAAAGCAAAAAATGAGCCAAAAAAAAAAAAAAAAAAAAGAAATCGAAATCAAAACAAACAACGAACAGTAAGACAAAAAGTGCCACAACAAAATGCTCCCCCCAACAACAACAACACAAAATAAATGAAGTTCCTTTTGTGTTCACCAACTACTCCTGGGCACGCAGACTGGCTTGAAGCGTGGTTAGTGTCTCGGTGATACTCCACTAGAGAAACTCAGTTTCGAATAGCTTCCTTGTTAAAGGTTGGATCTTATGTCCTCTTCCCCTCTCAGCACTGGGACCCTGTCTGGCTTGAACCTGTACAGACCCTGTGCCTGCTGCCACAGTCTCTGAGTTCATATGTCCTGTTGGGTCTGGAAGATACTGTTTCCGTGGAGTCATCCGACACCCCCTTCCCGTACAGACTTCCTGCTGCCCCTCCCACACAGATCCCTGCGCCTTGGTGTGTGGGGTGGGATGAGGGGTGATGAAGACATCCCATTTAGGACATTCTGTTGTCACTTGTCCCCAGGACAGCAAAGCTTACCATCCCCACATCTCCTGAGTTGTTGCCGTTTCTTCACCCAGCGTGGTAAAAAGTCAGACGTGCAGTAACTTCCCTTTGGCCAATTGTTTTTACCGCATTCTCAGCACAAACAAAGCAGAAACCAGAGAGCGAGGGGATGGCTCAGCTAACAAAAGCGCCTGCTCCGCAAGCATGAGGACCTGAGTTCCGATGGCCAGCCCAGCACCCACAAAACACTGGGTGTGTTAGTGATGCATGCTTGTAATCCCAGCACTGGGGAGACTTCCTGGGACATCCATCCAGTCTAGCCAAAACAGGGAGTTACATGGTCAGTGAGAGACTGTGTCTCAAAAGTAAGATTGATGGGGAGCAATTGTGGAAGATTTGTCGACCTCTGGCCTCCATACGCACAGAGCACAGGCATCTGGGTGTACACACACACACGCATACACTAAAACAAAGAAAATACAAACCAGTGTTTTCTCTGTGAAACAGAGTGGGAATAGATCCCTTTTGTTAACATCAACAACGTTCTTTCCTGGAAACATAGCCAATCACAAGTACCTAAAGGCCTCATTTTCAGTTTACATCACAAAATTGGCATCAACTAAACAAAATTAGAATGTTCTACAGCCCAAGGTTTCTCTGGAGAAGATGGTCACTGAATCTCAACCCCTCCTACGTGCCATACAGATTGCCAAATTCCAATCTGAACTCCACACAGCCTGCCTTCCATACAACCACAAACATCTGCCTGTAGGTACACGTGAGAGCATCTGGGCTCCACCCCAAGTGCCTGAGATGTTATGCAACACCCAACGACAACAACTGATAGAGGAATTCCAACTTTCCATCCAGTAAAACATTCATCATTCTGTTTATGGCTGGCTTATACCTTTAGATAGCGATATGACTTGGACCTGTTTTCTTCTGAGGAATGAAATCTCAATGCTTCAGCCGCTTTAGCCTCTGCCTTTAGTAGTAGTTTATTGGTTTCTTATGGGAAAACAGTGTGTTTTGTTTGTTCTGGTAAATTTATTTACCAAAGTTATGCTTTGTCTAACAATAATGTAGCACTTAGAATAGTTCCATATGGTAATACGAAGCCAAGAGCTAGAGGTAAAAATGTCACCAGTTAAATAAAACCCAATTTTTACAAAAAAAGATTGATCTTTTAATGTGTATGAGTGTTTTGCCTGCATGTGTGTGCCACATGTGTGCCTGGTGCCTGTGGAGGTCATAAGACGGCAACAGGTCCCCTGGAACTGAAGTTACAGATGGTTGTGAGCTGCCATGTGGGTGCTGGGGATCAAACTCGGGTTCCCTAAAAGAGCAGCTAATACACTGCTGAGCCATCCCTACAGCTCCCGAAGCTCAAACTTTACACACAAATACTGACCCACAATTGTGCTTCCTGGTCCCACCTTGGTCCAGCTTGCATAAACCACTGATTCACAGATCCTCCCTGGCGTGCTTTTCTCATCCCAAGGGTACACTGGACTCCACTCACTATTTTAGTCTATCTCATTTACCTTTTAGTGACGATTTGCTCATCGTTACCTTTCGACAACCATCGTTTACAGATTTATTTTTATTTGTCTTCTTGTGTGTCTGCATGTGTATATACAACATGGGTGCAGTACCCACAGAAAGCAGAAGAGGGCGTCGGATCTCCTAGAGCTGGAGGCACTTCCAGGTACCCGACACGTCTGGGAGATGTACTTGGATCCTCTGGAAGAGCAGCATGTGCTCTTCACGCTGAGCTATCACCCCAGCCCCTCAACAAAAATTCAGGGAGATCTACTGAGTCCTTAATACATGTCCGCCAGGGCCCTGTAGCTGCATGTGATGAGCAGTGACAGCTGCCGTCCTGGAATACATGTGGACGATAGAGCATAAGTTGAGAGAAGCTGCACACTCCGGCTCTCAGCAGAAAACCACTGAGTGCAGCACATGCAGCCACAATGTAAAAACAACATGTCTGTATTTTGGTGAAAATGGTAATTAATTTTATGTTCCAAATTCGTGAGTTATAGGTAAAAAATGAACTAAAACGTAATTTTGACCAAATTGTGTCCAGCCCAACCCACTGCCTGGGCCCGCTAGCGAAGAAAATCATTGATAAATGTACGTGTTAGCTTGTGTCTTCGTTTTGTTGTGGTTGGTGCTTTACTGTTCCCTACTGCCGGCGAGGCGGAAACTTGGTTGGTGAGATTAACGTCACGTCCTAGTCTAGAGATGAGCTCTGATTGGCCCTCTCTGCTTAACACCGACTTCTTGCTACAGTCTTTAGATGTCAGAACACATTCTGAGAATGGAGTCCTGTGAGGAGAATTCTGAGTGTGTGTGACCTCAGTTTCTCCAATGTGGGATTGTTCTTGGGATGTGTTTTCTTTTGCTCCTCCAAGTTTACTTCAGGTTATACATTACAGCTGGCTGTTGTTAATCTATAGAAAAGCATGCTTTTGCCACATGCGGCTTGTCCTTGTGATTGTATGCTTTACTCAGGTGACACTCCTTAACCTCAGAGTATAAACTGTCTGATGCCCTGATTAAGGTTGGCTATTGCATGAGACTCTAGTCTGCCTCGTTTATCAGCTCCGTTTTCCCAGGTCCCACTGCCTGTAGAGCTGCGACACGTGGGAAGTCAAGCAGACCTCAGCCAGTGAGCACATCGATTATTGACTCCAGTAAGTCCAGTTGCATTTATTTTACTTGGGAGGGGCCCATGCCACGGGACACGTGTGGCAGGCATAGGACAGCTTGGAACAGTCGGATCTCTCCTTCCTCCGTGTAGGTCCCAGGCACTGAACTTGAGTTGTCAGGTTTGGCAACAGGTACCTTGACCTGCCGAGCCATCTTGCCATCCCATCGAGAAGGTTCAGTCAGAGAGAAGCACAGACTGCTGTTTTTCACTTCCTCGGTGTGGTTGGGAACAGCGGGAAAGCACTCTGAATGTGGAGTGTGCAAACACAGAAGCCGTGGCCCCTGCAGCTACTTCAATACCACAGGGAAAGCGGGAGCTGAGAAACTGGAGCATTGAGAAGGAGCCAGGCTGGACCGTGCTTGAATCTCTCTCTACTGCTGAAGTTTATATGCACTAGATGGTGTTTGGGGCCTCAGCAAGGGAGATAGAAGGCTGGGGTCTGGAACCAGCTGAGGTTTAGTCACATGGTGGTTGGTGCTGGCTACTAGCTACACTCTCTGCGTTACTGTCACCTGAAACAAGCCTCTCTACTGGCTGCTTGGGCTTTCTCATGGTGTGATGGCTGAATCCCAGAACAAGCACCCCAAACTCTATCATCTTAATGACCTAGCTCAGGAGACGTACATAGCTTTCCTTTAAATCCCATAGTATAGGAGGCTCAGCTCCCAGCAAATATCAAAACCACATTGTCACAACTACCTCGGCAGCCAGAGCTTTTATTTTATTTTGTTTTGTTTTTTGAGACAGGTCCTATGCAGCCTGGGCTGGCCTCAAACTCCCTATATAGCAAAGGGTGACCTTGAACTCCTAGCCATCCTGCCTCTGCGCCCCAAAGTGCTGGGATTACAGGCATCTGACATCGCTCAGTTGCTGTAGCTTTGGATTCCACTTGACATTTTGCAGAGTTTCTTTCGATTATGTTGTCCAGTAAATCATACTGAGCCTGGTCCTGGCAACTCACCTCCATCAGAATGCATGCAGCACCCAGCATTTCTTTTAATGTATTTATTATAATTTTCTAGTTATCTGTTCTTCTTGTGGCCTGAGTTTCCTTAAAATATCTACTCTTCATTCTGTCTCCAATCGTTAGTAAAATATTGGATGACGGCTCAAGTTTTACTTCAGGCTTTGTAGACAAACCCATTTCAGAGATAGTCTCCTACTCCGTTCTTAGTATTTGTCTTTGTTAGTTTCTGGTGCTGTAATGAAACATGACCAGAAGCAACTTGGGGAGGAAAAGGTTTATTCCGCTCGGGGTTCCAGCACAGCCCTTCATCTAAAGAAGGGCAGAAACTCAAGGCAGGCACCCAGAGGCAGGAACCCATGGAGGAGCACTGCTCACTGGCTTACTCTTCACGGCCTGGTCAGCCTGCCTTTTTATACTCCTGCGGACTCCTTGCCCAGGGGTTGACACCACCCATAGTGAGCTGTCCCCGCCCACAGTGGAATGTCCTCTCACATTAATCATTGACCAAGAAAGGAACACATAGACTTGCGTACGGGCCAGTCTGATGGAGCATTTTCTCAACTAGATTCCCTCTTCTCAGATAACTAGCTTCTGTCAAGTTGACAAAAAACCTAACCGGATAGCATCTTTACATCCCGCTGTTCCAATCCTCTGTGCTGTTAGCCTGTCTATCTCCCAGATGCCAAGCCCAGAGCCTTAGAAGCCAGCATCAAAGAACATTCAGAGCAATCTCATGGTGGCCCTGCCTGGAAGCCAACTGTTCTGTCTTATCAGAGTTACCATGTGTGCACAGCAAAGAGAAGAAAAGGGAAAAAATGCACTCTTGATACTGGATAAGAGGACCTCACGGATACTGCAGTGGCCAAAGATGGAAATCATTAAGCACGATGAAAGTGCCATAAAGCAGAAGAGAATGAAAATGCAAGGCATGTGTACCAAATGCTGGATATGCCTCTCCAGAGATGGAGCGGGGCAGGGGCATCACTATGATTCTTTCTCTCTTTTATTCTCCTTCCCACCCTCCCTTTCTTCCTCCCTCCCTCAGCTAAGAACAGGAAGGTTCTCCATAATGCATAAACTCTCCTTGTTATTGTTGTTGGATGTTCTGTGAGGTGGTGCATATGTGGTGTTGTGTGTGTGTGTGTGTGTGTGTGTGTGTGTGTGTGTGTACATATATGTCCAGATGTACGTCTCTGTGTGTATACTCTTGTGCATGAGACCAGAGGATCACACTGCTTGCCTTTCTCCATCACTCTCTACCTTAATTCCATGAGACAGGGTCTCACTAAGCCTGGGGCTCACCATTTCAGCTAGAATGACTATCTAATGAGCAGCTTGGATCTGCCTGTCTCTGCTCCCCAGTAGTAGGGTGATAGGCTTACATGGGCAGGCCTGAATTTTTATGTAAGTACTGGGGATTGAAACTCGGGTCCTCGTATTTGCATAGCCAGTGCTCTTAGTCACTGAGCCATCTCTCCAACCCAAAATCTTGATTGATTGACAGGGCATCAGGACAGGACTGGTTCTGACTAAGCATGTAGAGAGAGAGCAAAGCTGTGCCAGAGAACCCCAGCCCTGCATGTCAGAAAGCAGAGGCATTTGGTACTGGTTGTACTGTGTACTCACGGTTCTTTGAAATGTCACTCAGCCAGCAGTAGGCAAGATGGCCGTGAAGATGCTGTAGCCACATGTGAGGAAGCTGATGACTGACACACAACAATATCAATCAAACCAAGTATGAAAATGTGCCGAGTCCTGTGGCGCCTGGCCCTGCGGTATTCTCCGCTTCATGTAATAGATCCAAGCTCAGTTAAAGACATCTTAATCTGCTGGTTACTTCAATCAGTTGTACTTGTAGTTTAGGGAAGGCCCTGCCTGTCCACCTCCTCCGTCTCTTCCCCCTCCCATAAACCATAAACACTCATTACAAACCATAAACACTCCTCTCTCTCTTTTTTCCTCTCTCATCCCTCCCCTTTCTCTGTCTCCATCTCCATTATCTTCTAGTGGAGATCAGGAAAGTATTAGAGTTTCAGCAGGAGCCAGTCTCTTCAGATTACTACATTAGGTCACCTGTTTGTTGACCCAGCTGTTGGTAGAGGGCACAAAATATTAAGGCCGGAGATACCACTTAGCGTGTGAAAAGTGGGATTCTATGACATAGCATCTTTCTTGTTTTGAGAGAGGGTCATGTAGCCTAGGCTGGCCTCAAACTCATGGTGTAGATGGCATTGAACTTCTGCTCCTCCTGCCTCCACATCCCAGGTTTGGGAATTATGGATGTGTACTGTCATGCCTGGTTTTATGAAGTGCTGGGTTCCTGCATGCTAGCCAAGCACTCTGGGCAGCTCAGCTACATCCCCAATCCCATACAGCATCTTTAAATTAGAAAAACAGCGGAAACCATGATTTATCTGAGAAGTCATTTTCCAAAGCAGATGGTTCTGCCGCCTTGGCAGGATTCCTCCGGTCCCCTTTCATCTCCATCCTCCCAGGCCCACTGTTTAACACTATTGTGAAGTAAAAGAAACCAGGACCCCTCAGAGGACAGATGAGCCCTTGTGTTGAGAGAGTCAGAATGAGCCCAGAATAGCCTGCTGTTACCAGCAAGTACGGGTTTTATTTAAAAACATGTTAGGGGCGGTAGCCAAAGGCCAAAGGACCAAACTTCAGGGTCTCTGTGGATGAGGTTGGGACTGTTTGAGCACAAAGTATTAGTTTTATTGTGAGAACTTGTAATAAGCTGGGTCTATGAAGGACCAATGGAGTCATAATCATACCCCCAAAGAAAAATTAAAGTTAGCATTAAAATTTATGTAAAATTGAAATTTAGTGGTAATTGTTTTGGGATTTATTTTTATTTTCATTTGGGGTGTGTGTGTGTGTGTGTGTGTGTGTGTGTGTGTGTATGTGAAAGAGAGAGACAGAAAAAGGAAGGGTGCATGTGCTCATGAAGGCCAGAGAGGGCTTCAGATTGTGAGCTGCCTGGTGTGGGTGCTCTGAAGAGCTGCAAGTGCTCTTAACTGCTGAGCCATTTCTCCCACTCTGGTGGCAAATATTTTTAAAAAGTATTTAATTCTGAATATAGATCTTGATAATGGCCTTTTAAGTGACCATTTTTTTTTTATACAGGTATCTTGTTAGTCCCACTAAATTACTATTTCACAATAATATAAATACGTATGCGTATGTTGTAGAAGTTTATTTTTAGTTGCGCTTAAAATAATTGTTTTACGCACTGTTGAGAAAAGAGCAGCCTAGATCTTGGCATTTTGTATTGTCTGCAGGTGTTGGATTTCTGTGGGGGATGTTTAATTGCTAATGATCTGCATGTGCTATCAGTAGAACACCTGAGTAGTTCTGAAGAAACACCTGAGCTCAGACGCTCGGGGTCCACTGTGAATATGGCACTGGCCAGGATGGTGTTCCCTCTCTGAGGCCTGGCAGGGTCTGCACCAATGAATACGCCTCCTTGTCTCCCTTAGTGAGCTGCTGCAGCAGCGTACTACTACGTGCAAAGGTCTGTTTTCCGAGGGAAAAGTAGAATTAAGGAAGGAACAAATGCCTCGGCAGATAATAATGAGCTTTACCAGAAAGACAGAGAAATGGTTTGCTTAGTACTTGGATTAATGTATAATAATTTAGATGGGCAAACATTCTAATATTTAATCTGGACCCATGATTGCACATTCAGCATTTGGTAGACTGAAATATCAAAATTCCATAAGACAGGTGACTTAGAAACAACCTGTTATTTCCTCTGTTCTGGGAGCTGGAAGACCAAGGTCAAGATGCCAGCAGGCTGAATGACTGGTGAGGGTTCATTCTTCATAGCTGGCAACTTCTTGTTGTGCCCTAATAAGGTGGAAGGGACAGACATGCTCCCAGAATTTCTTTTACCTGAGCACTGACACTTCTCATGGTGTAGTCGTGACCAATCCCCCTCCTCAAATCCACTCCCACAAAGGCTCCACCATCATTTTAGAGATTAGGATTTTAGCATGAGGACTGGGGACACACAGATGTCTCATAATGAGGCTCTTTAGAGGAGATGAATTAGGCGAATAGACAAGAGAGGAAGAATGTAGGACCCATTCCCAGTGCTTCATCTCTGACCCTATTCATCTCAGTATTAAAATTCCAATACAGAATATGTAATTCTTTAGAAAAGTAACAGAGTACATCAGTACATCATGTTGATAGGAAATCAGGTTTTATACTTTGGCAAAGAGAAATTTTATTTTATTTTTATAATGCTTTTATTAGTAACGTAAGTTTCATACAATGTCTCTTGATAACACCCTCTTTCTGTAGTTGTTATCCACTCTGTGGGCTCACCAAGAGAGATGCGGAGTCGTATTCACAGGAGCAAACCCTGTCAGACCTCAGCAGAGGGAACCACCATCATGGCAAGCGCCATAATGGACAGTGGAACCCTGAGCATCTCATCTCAGGGGGTGGTTATTGATAACTAAGCTCTTCAGGTGTTCTATTGGTACCACATGCAGATCATGAGGAATAAAACATGTTTTACATAAAGCCAACATCTGCAACCCATACAAAATCCAAGACCTAGGTAGCCCTTTACCCAACAATGCACAAAACAACCATTTAAACATAACTAAAAATAAGCTTCTACAACTTTTCCCCCTTTCTGCATAAGACAATCGAAAAAAAATTGTTTTCTCTCTACAACACAATTTAACACTACACCAGAAAAATTATTTATAAGAGGAACAATCACAAGGGTTGGTAATGTACATAACCAATTGAAACCAAACATCTATCAAGCTTTTCACAATCTCTTTGGACAGCAGAAAAATATTATCAATGTCCAATTATCTGGAATTCATTCAGGATCTTCTGGGCTCCTTCAAAGAGCTTCTGTCACTCTCTGGCTCTGACCTTTGCAGAATACCCAGCTTATCCTTCAGGTTCTGCCTGTCTCCCCTCCACTGCTGCTGCTGTTCTTGGTGGTCTTCCCATAGTACTGGCATCTCCAAAACTGCTGGGGTCCCTTGCTGCAATTGGACTGCACTTCTACCAGTAGCCTCTCCTGGGCTCTTTTCATGGTGCCAAGCCTCAACTTCTCTTCTTGACCCTTTCAATCTGGGCCTTCAATTACTACTGAGACTGCACCCTCACCAATGGCCTCTCCTGGCCTCACAATACCAAGCCCCAGTTTCTCTCCATAACCCCTTCATGCCTTCAAAACCAGCACTGGGTGACTTTTACAACATCAACCTCAGCCAGTTCTGGAAGAGAGCTTCTGTGTGCTGAGCTTCAGGGAACACTTTCCAGATTTTAAGATACAGTCTGGTTTACAGAAAAAAATAATTGGTTATCTTGTCTGCAAGAAGGGTTCCCTCATGGGTAGAGTTCTCATCACCATTACTAATATCTAGATTGATTGTAGAGAGGTTTACAGAAAAAAAAACAAAACTGTTCAGTTTAAGTAAGTGGCTTTTTGGCTCTAAGCTGCAGCTTCACGACAGCAGAGGGTCCTGGGCCAGTGGGAAGAATCTCTGGCTGAAATATCGTAATAGTTTAATGTTGTTTTCCATCACCACTTACTCTGTGAGGTCTGGAGTTTTTTTCTCTTCTTCCTTGTCTCTATGTTGGATGTCAGCTGGAGCGATGTCATGCCCCATTTTGCAGGTACCATTTGTAGTTGTTAGGCTGCTGCTGGGTTGGCTTAGCAAGGATGACAAGGAGGCATTCTCATAGGCGCAAACCCTTCCAGACCAGGAAGGAACCACCATCATGGCAAGTGCCATACTGGACAGTAGAACCCTGAGCGTCTGAGCTCAGGCATGTTTATTGATACAGAACTCCTCAGGTGAACACCTGATAGGACATACAGATCCTGAGCAATCAAACATCTTCTACATAAATCCAACACCTGCAGACAATACAAAACACCAAGACTTAGGCAACCCCTCACCCAACAGTGCACAAAACAATATTTTAAACACAACTAAAAATAAACTTTTAAAACAGGCCATCCCACTGGCACCTGACACTTCACAGGTACCAGGACTTCCTACAGGCACCAGGGCATCCTGCAGATGATCTGGCATCACATAGGGAGTCATCCAACCCACAGACACCTAGACATCACACAGGTACCCTGTCTTCCCATAGGTCCCCAACCATCCCTCAGACACCCAGACATCACACTGGAACCTGGACATCCTCAGGCACCCAGATAGCCTGAAAGCACCAGGGCATCCCAATAGGTACCTGGACATCCTGCAGCAAAGTGAGATTTTAAAGGTACATCATTTGTTAAAAGATGTAAAAAACAACAATAATAATATTGGCAATACTGGGTGAAGGTGTCACCTTAAAGATGGTATTGTGGTAGGTCCCAGTGTTGGAAGTTGACCCTACCTGATGGTGAGCCCTGTGCCCAGACTGAAAATCGGTCAGCACTGATCCAGGTCCTACGGCTTGTGGAGCTAAGCATCGATACTTGTTCTTTAGGGTCTTGTAACATTACTCCACCCCGGGAAGATGTAAAAATATACAACTGAAACCTTAGGAAGATGTTAAAATATGCACACAAATATCCTCTGAGAAGGTGTGAAGCAAGCTCATGAATTATCAAAGAAATGAATAAGCCCATTGTTCTGTGCCTTAGACTGGGCTCAAGTTAAGTGGAATGAGCTTGGGAGCTGTGTGTTTGTGCAGGTTTGACCATATTTGAAGAGCTCAAAAAGCATCCATAGTGAATATACCATTGTGTTTTTAATGATTCGAGAGAATTTAATCTAATTAATATCATCTTAAACTATCAAGATAACTTGTTCAATGTTTTTGTTGCCCATTCCATATTTACAAAACATAATTTTGGGGGGAGTATTTATAGCAAATCCCTGATATATTGTTTTACCTTTAGGTCGGTTAGATCTATCTAAATGATAATGCCTTTAAAAACACATAATGACCACGCTGTGTATGTAATCATAATATAAAATGTGTCATTTAATGTCATTACACGTTCATATTTTTCCCAGTCTAAAACAAAAAACAAACAAACAAAAGCCTGCTTTGGTACTTTGAATCCAGAGTCAAGTAGATTCCATATTGGGGTTTAAAGGAGAAATATCCCCATATATTTATGTGTTTGAATGCTTGGTCCCCAGGTGGTGGCACTGTTTGGGAAGGCAAAGGAAACTTTAAGTCACAGCGGTTTTCAACCTGTGGGTTGGGACTCCTGGTAGGTGGGGTGAGGGGTGGGGGGTGGGGCGTTGATATCCCTTTTACAGAAGTCGTCCGAGAACATCTGCATAGTAGATATTTACATTATGATTCACAACATTAGCAAAATTGCAGTTATGAAGTAGCAACAAAAATAATTTTATGGTTCCATAACATGAGGAACTATATTAAAGGGTCACATCATTAGGAAGGTTAAGAAGTAGTGCTTTAGAAGGTAGAGCCTTGCTGGAGGAAGTGGGTCACTGGGGGTGGGCTTTGAATTTTTATAGAACACTTCCTGTTCTCTCTCTGCTTTTTGGAGAGATGGTTCAGTGGTTAAGAGCATTTACTATAACATCACAGGACTAGAGTTTGGATACCAGTTCATTGGGCAGCTCACAAACGCCTGTAACTCCAGCCCCAAAGGAACTCCAATACCCACTTTGGGTTGCTTCACGCATCCTTGCACATGAGTGTGCCCTCCCCCACCCTTCTCTCTCTCTCTTTCTCTCTCTCTCTGAGTGAGAGAGAGAGAGATGAAAAATCAAATAAATCTTAAAAACAAAATAAATCAGTGGATTCTAAAAAAACAAATGTTCTCTGGCCACATTGCAGTCATTCAAAAATGAATTCCAAAAACATAATCACAGAGACACCATGCATGGGTCCTAGTGTTTCTGTGGCTCTTCTGAGCAGATGAACTGGTTGGCTTTTGTTCTGGGCTATCTTTTCAAGGATTCTATAGAAATAAGCTGTGAAAACAAAGCCAGCTATCTCCCTCCCCAGCAGAGGACAAGCTTGTGTGATGTCCAGTAAGGCAGAGCTGGGATCTCTGCTTGCAGCAAAGGGTGGTGGGTTGGCTCGCAGCCCCACTTAGGAAAGTTTGAAGTTTCCTGCGGGGAAGTTAAGAGCACTGGCTGCTCCTCCAGAGGACCCAGGTTTGATCCCCAGCACTCACATATGGTGACTCACTACTGTCTGTTACTCTAATTCCAGGAGATCCAATAGCTTCTGGCCAATGCAGACGCCAGGCACACATGTGGTGTATGGACGTACATGCAGGCAAAACAGCCCTACACATGAAACAAACAAACTCGTTTTTAAGTTTTGAGTTTCCCAAGCCCATCATCCCTCAGCGGTGACTCAAACCCACCTGTAGACTCTTCCAACTTCATACATATGCTCCCATGGGGCTTAGGGCGGAACCAGGGCAACCCATGAGAAACGTAAGTGATGAAGTCCTTTGTCTTTGAGCCAGAGTCCTGACCTCTGCAAGGTGTTCTGAACCCATGGCTGGTCATTGCTCTCCACAGCTCTTATATTTTTATCACATTTATTTATTGGAGGGAGGTTTGTGCATGCCATTGGCATGCATGTGGAGTCAGGACCACCTGTGTAGTGGGTTTTCTCCATCAGCGAAGCAGATCCCAGGGGATTGAACTCAGGTCCTCAGGCTTGACAGCAACCGCCTTTACCCCACTGAGCTGTCTCATCAGCCCTCCCACAGTTCTTGAGACCAACTCGAAAGCACACTCCACAAGTCTGAGTGTCACAGGACACAATAAGATAGTCTTTAAGTTGAAAAAGATCTCATGCGATGATGAAAGTGAATCACTCAGAACCATTTTAAGCCCAACTCTGCAAGTACAGCTAAATTTACAGGGGAACATTTATAAAATTAGACAAGTTTCTCAGGAATCAAGAGATTCTGAAACCTATTAAAGTAAGTGTTTAACTCAAGATGAGGAGAAATAATTTCTTATAAAATTAAGAAGGCAGAGTAGCAGTCAAGGAAATGCTAGTGTAACATGTGACGGCAGCAACAATCAATGTGGAAGAGAGGCACAATATTGTTGGTTATTTTATGTGTATGTATGTGTACACGTGTGTGCATATTCATGTGTGTGCAGGTTGAAGGTCAACCCTGAGTATTGTTCCTCAGGAGCCAACCACCTTGATTAGTGGTTTGTGTGTGATTGTTTCTTTGTATGTAAGTACATGTACTCCTGTGTGTGCATCCATGTGTCCACACCCATGTGTTCACATGTGGAGCTCCGTGTCAGGCATCTTCTTCTGTCACTCTATACCTTACTTTTTTGAGACAGGGTCTTATTAAACTTGGAGCCTGTTCTTTTAGCCAGGCTGGCTGGCCAGTAACCCCCTGGTATCCTCCTGTCTCTCTCTGCCCAGCCAGTGCTGAGTTTCAGACATGTGCTGCCTTGCCTGGCTCTTACACAGCTCTGCAGGATTAAACTCAAGTTTAATTGCACGGACTTGCACAGAAAGCATCCTCCTACTGAGCCGTCTCCCAGGTCACCAGTCTCATGGTTTGATGTTTGATTCTCAGCTGTTGGGAAGTTCTGGAACCTTTAGGGAGTGGGCACTAGTTAGAGGTCACTGGCAGGAGGCATGTCCAGGGTAGTTGTCTCTGCCCACTTCCTGCCTTGTTGTCAGCTTCCTGCTCTGCCATGGTGTGTATCAACGGGTTTGAGCACACCTCCAGCCACGAGGAACTGAGCTGTCCTTTCACGCCTTCCGCTCCATGATGGACTGAAACCAGGAGCAGAAATCAATCTTTCTTTCTTTCTTTCTTTCTTTCTTTCTTTCTTTCTTTCTTTCTTTCTTTCTTTCTTTCTTTCTTTCTTTCTTTCTTCCCATTGTCTCTGTCAGGGAATATGGTCTCAGAGACACAAATGTTCTGAATACAGACATCACAATTCTCCATGTTTTAATACCAAGTCAGAGAGCTTCAAATTATATGAAGTAAAAGCTGATAGACCTGAAAGGAGGAATAAGCATATTTCAGCATCTCTCAATAATTGATAACACATGTAGAAAACCAGTAAAAGCATACAAGACTTGAACAAAGCAATAAACACTATATTCATATACTTGTACTTATAGATTGCCCCCAACAACATGACACACATTCTCTTCAAGTGAATATGTATGAGACAGACATTATTCTAGGATATGAAACAAGCCACCAGGAATTAGAAACAATTCGGTTCTTTAAAGGACATTCTCTAACTACAATGGAATTAAAACTTTTTTTTTTAAGATTAAGATACCTGGAAAATAGCCAAATATTTGCAAACTAACGCACAAGAAATCAAAAATAATTTGGACCAGATGAATATAAAAACAAATCTCAAACATAGAAATATACTGAGAATATAATATTCGGGCCATGGAAACGACTGAGCAGGTAGCAGTGGTTGCCACCGTGCGTGATGGCTTAAGTTCACTTCCTGGAGTCCACATGGTGGAGGAGAAACAACCCCCCAAGTTCTCCCCTGACCTCCACGGGTGCAGAGAAGCCTCCCCAACAGACAAATGCACACACTAAAGTAAATATAAACATTGTAGAAGGGAATATACAGAAAGGCCTCCACCTTAGGACAGGAACAGTAACCCCAGCCCTGGGGAGACTGGGGCAGGAGGACCCTGAGTTGGGGAGCACCCTGGGCTCCAGAGTGAGAGTGAGGCCTGTCTCAAAACAGCAACGGTAACAACACCCACAAAAGAATAGCAGAGAAGGAGGGAAGAAGGAAGGACTGAGTGGAAAATAAACTTCAAAATTAATGAAAATCAGAGCCGGAGAGATGGCCCTGTGGTTAAGAGCACTTCTTGCTGTGGCCGAGGACCCACGTTCGATCCCGGCACCACATGGTGGCTCACAACCATCCATTCTGACCCTTCTGATCTCCTCAGGCACTAGGCATGTATGTTGTGCACATGCAAACACACAAACAAAACACACACATTTTTTAAAAAATAAATTAATGAAAAGTCAAATATTCATTTTTTAAGAAATCTATAAAATTCATAATCTCTAATCAGAATAATTAAGATTTTTAAAAAAAGAATAAAGGAAATGACTCACTGGTTAAAGTGCTTGCCGGAGAGTTGGGATCACCAGCACCCACAGGCACACCTCATGGACGTGGCAGCCCACCAGTAATTCTAGCCTGGGGAAGGCAGATACAGGGGATCCCCAGAGCAAACTGGCTATTGAGACTGAGAGACCCTGCCTCAGTGAAGGAGGTAGAAAAGCCATGGAGGATAATTCTTAACATCAACTTGCTCTGGCCTTCACATGCATGCAGCCCCCTATACACACACACACACACACACACACACACACACACACACACACAAACACATGTCCACATGCATGAAAACATGCATGCACACATACACTTATGGTACATACACACACATGAAAATGGAAAAAGAAAAAAACAATATACAACAATGTCAAGAAATAGGAAAAGACACAAATTGCAGTTTCAACAGACACTGGCAGGATCAGGAAGGAATGTGTGAATAAGTCTATACGCATAGACTCAGCAACTTAGATGAAATGGGCCAGTCAGTTGAAACACACGAACAACAAAATTCAAGAAATAGGATGATGTAACATTCTGCTTAGTAAAAGAAGCAAACTTTTACTTAAAACCCTTCCAGCAAAGAAAAACTCCAGGTTCAATCAGTGTCCCTAGTAAGTTATATCAAGTGTTTAAGAAATAAAGAATGTTGGCTCCACACAAACTCTTCCAGAAAATTTAAGCAGATAGACACACTTCCCAGCTCACTCTTAAGTCCAACATGATTCTGATAGGAAATGCAAGAACATTATGAAAAAGAAAGTTCCATAGAAAGATGGTTCAGTGGTTCAGACCACTTGCTGCTCTTGGAGACAATCTGAGTTTGAATCACAGCACCCACATGGCAGCTCACAACTGCCTATAACTCCATCTTGAGAGAATATGACACCTTCTTCTGGCTTCTGTGGACACACACACACACACACACATGCCTCATATACACACAGTTGCACACACATACACATAAATAAACTATTTCTTAAGAAAGAAAATTCCATTTCAAGCCCCTCACAAGCACAGACACAAAAATTCTTAGTAGTATTTTAGTGAATGAAATCTGATAACATAAACGGATAAGGTAGCATGGCCATGTGCCTTTCATCCTGAATGTGATGTTGGCATGACATTCGAAAACTTAAATCAGTGTCACTCACCATAGTAAGGAGAAAGAAAAAAACAAGACTGTCCTCTGATTAGATGCATAAAAGTGTTCTCAGCCCCACACAAGGCAGAAGGACCTGGGAGAGCAGATCCATATAGTCCTGGGAGGGACAGTGAGCAAGAATTATCTCCCTTACTAACATCTCACTGCTTTTGGACTCAGACATCCAGGCTGGCTTCACCACCAGTGGGTGAGTGTAATGAGCATGTCTCTGCTCTGCTCTGTGTGACAGCCACACCTGCCACCTGATTCCCATGTTAGCATACTGGTTTCACTAGAACCAAGGCAGTAGGATTTCTGATGGACACATGGACACCTACATTATCAAGCCCTTCTTCCCTTATTACTGGTACTGACACCCCCTCACCTTTACATCCCTCGGTGATGGCTAAAAGCCCTTTAATCAGGGATCTGCTCTGGTGGGTAAATAGTGACTACCATTCAAGTCAGCCTTCGCTGTCTGCGCGTGCCATCTGGGGTGGATTACAGCAGCAAGACCTAGGCTTTGTTTGCTAGACAGCCTAACTTGTGCCAACAGCTCCTGTTCATACTATCAAACCACCCATCTATTTCCACAGAATATTCTCCACACGTTAGTATTCATCCAGGGTTCTCTACCGAAGCTTATTGTTAATATGGTTTCATCACTGAGAAGAGGGAGTTGGCTGGCAAGATATTATAAACCTTGGAAACAGGGATGGTGAGGGAAAGGTACCGCCACCATGCCTGACTACTTGAATTTAACCCTTGGCAACCACACCGTTGAAGGAAATAACCGATTCCCAAAAATGCCCTCTGAACCACACGTTCATTTCATAGGCCCGCATGGATGCATACACAAATAATTTTTTAAAAAATTACAACCTTAGAAACACTGACTTTTTAAATTGTTGTTTTTAAGATTTAAAAACCATTATGTGTACATGGGCATTTGTGTGTGAGCTTGTGCACATGAGCGGTGCCTGCAGAGGCCAGAAGAAGGTAGCAGACCTGAAACAGGGCCACCTGGGTGCTGGAAACCAAACTCCGGTCCTCTGCTAAAGAAGTGCATTCCTTGTAACTGCTGAGTCGTCTCTCCAGCCTCTGATTTTTTAAAACAGTATGCATGTCATTTTGGGATAAAGTTTAAATTAAGAAGGGGATGGGGGTGGCAGAGCTCGTTCACTCTCTCCGCAATCGCAGGTCCAGGTGGCCATCCTGGCCCTGAGTAATATTCTTTTCTGCGGAGTCAGTTCACAGCATTGCAGCACTGCCAGCCCTAACTATCATGTGAAACTGGTTTTCCATTCCAGATCTTATCCAGGGGCTCTGCAAACAGGTTTTGATTTCGTTTTTTCTAGCTGTGAACGTGTGTCTTTCCCAGACCTCCAACGCCTCACACCATGCCTGAGCTACACAACTCTTAAGCCACCAGGGCCCACTGTCAAGGCCCTCTAGCCCCGCCCCCAGAAGGGATCCTGCAAACTATCCTGCAGGACTTGAAGCAATTAAAGAGAAACCCACAGAGACTCTAGGAGCCACGGATGCCGCTGCTGACTGCTCCAGAGGGCTCCGTGCTGTCCTGTTGAAGGGCAGTGCTTCAGATCGGTCCATAATTTTCTTCCTTTGAGGAAAGACCATGGGTAGAAATCTCCAATTACATCCAACATTGGGTGAAGGGTACGAGGCAGGAAGAAAGATGGCAGAGCTGTGGCTTCCTAGCCCTCCCATCAGGAAGCAAGCTGACACTTTTTATGAGGCAGTCTGGGAAGCAGATCCATCAGTCATGTCAAGGCAAATAGGTCTCATAAAATTCAAAATTAAAGTCACCCTGACAGTTTCCTCACCATAAAAAATAAAAAAAAAAAAAAGAGGTTAGACTAGCTAATCTCCCAGGGTCTCTCCCTCTCTCATGTCTTGTGACTTTATGATTTTAGTCAACAATGTAAAACAAGAGCAGAGCACTTCTCTGAAACTGAGCGCAGGGTTCTGGAGCAGGGCAGGCGCTTCAGAGAGAGTAGATTTGAAAGGGAAGAAGCCCAGGTGCAGTCTGATCCACAGAGCAGAGCAGGCTTATGAAAGGCTTCACTGCCTGTGTGCCTTCCAGCCGACTCTGGGTGGCTTCCAGACAAGGTGACAGCTGACCGATAAGAATCTTCCTCATTAAAGCAACCACAGTTTGTCATGTTCACAGAAGGCTGAGAGAAAATGGAGCCAGGAGCCAGAGGCCAGAAATTCCCCACACCTGCTCTCTACACCTAGGCTCTGTGAGTTTACATGAGCTACTATACTGGTAGGCACGTAATTTTAACTTTGTATGTGTGTGTGTGTGTGTGTATCATCTGTATAGGTTGTGTGTGTGTGTGTGTATCATCTGTATAGGTGTTTGTGTGTGTGTGTGTGTATCATCTGTATAGGTGTTTGTGTGTGTGTGTGTGTGTATCATCTGTATAGGTGTTTGTGTGTGTGTGTGTGTGTATCATCTGTACAGGTGTGTGTGTATATGTATGTGCGTATCATCTGTATAGGTGTGTGTGTGTGTATCATCTGTATAGTTTGTGTGTGTGTGTGTGTGTGTATAGGTTGTGTGTGTGTGTGTGTGTGTGTGTGTGTGTGTGTGTATCATCTGTATAGGTTGTGTGTGTGTGTGTGTGTGTGTGTGTGTGTGTGTGTGTGTGTGTGTGTGTGTAAGCCAGAGGTCCATCAGAGATGTCATTCCATATTGTTTTTTGAGACAAGGTCTCTCACTGGCTCACCAAGTAGGTAGGCTGGCTGGCCTAGTAGGTAGCCCCAGGGATTCTCCTGATCCCTCCCCCTGCCCTGGGATATAAATACGCACCACACCCATCTTTTATACAAGTGTTCTGGGGACCTAACTCGGGTCCTCATGCTTGCAGAGCAGGCACTGTGCAGGCTGAGCTATCACCACAGCCTCAAGTAATTTTAACTTTGCTTCTCTGTTTTCTGTTGCTGTGAAATACCATGTTTTCATGGTAACAGGGGATGCATTTTCCTTTTGCTACCAGAAGAGGAGGCTTTAAGAGTAGCCTGCAGATCCTCTAGCCACACAGAAAAGTTGCATGATTCCGGGAGGGGAACACACCCAAGTCCAGATAGACAAGCTACATCATGGAGAAACGACAGCTGTAGAAATTTGGCTGGAAAAGCCATGGGTAAGAAATGCATTTTTGGAAAAGCTTGTCTTATGTTTGGCACATAATTTGGAACAGTTGCCCCAGGAATCAGAAATACAGGACAGGAAGGGCCAAGCAGATGGGTGAGACATCTCAGAGAAAATGAGTGCATGGAAGGAGACAGGAGAGGACTTCGCAGCAGGGAGGTGGCCTCCCCACAGGCATGCTTCTCCCAGCCTCTCACCTTCTCTCCTCTTGAAGCTTCCACCGGGCTGATGGAAGCTGCATTTGCTCAGCTACTGAGCCATCCATTCCTTACCTACTCAGCTGTCCATTCATTCAGAGGGTATTAATCCATGCCATCAGAGTCCAAATATTTGTATTGAGGATCCAGCTCACCCAGATGACTAGAACACAGCTCCTGGTCACAGGGTCTACAGTTGGGTTGGAGATCAGGCTGATAACTAAATAGGCAGACAGTAATAGTGCCTGTGCTGTGAGTGTAAGTGAGTGTGCTGTGGTGTGCTAAGCATAGAGGTGGGCTCAGTATTGTGAAGGAGGGGCATTGCAAACCTTCCTGAGGAGGACTGAGGGTGCTGAGGCTGTTTGACAAGGAAGAGACATGGGGAGAGAGACAAGGGACACTGTATGTTTGGAGGCAGCTTTTATAATGACCCAGAGACTCAGAAGAACCTGTGGTGCTTACAGGTAACCAGAGGGTTTGGCAACCCAGCTGATGACCTGCTTCATGGTCTGTTTTGCTCCAGTGTCTATTGGGAACAGCATGACTTGCACACATGACCACTTGAGAGTTCTTGTTTAAAGTGACTGTGTCTAACTCATCTGGATTCATCAAGATGATTTTCCTTCAGAACCAGAGGAACCTAAAAGAAGGATGTAGCCATGGACAAGTGGGTTTAGTTGACTGGAAGGAACAGGACCTTGGATGGTTCTGTTATCCCATAGAGGCACCCAGAAGGCAAAAACCCAGTAGGGAAGGGTTATGGGCTCACGTCAGTGCTCAGAGCAACACAGACAGGACTTCATATGATTCTCAGAAGAGTTTCACAGACTAGAAAATGAGGACTTATAGTCTCCCTAATGTACATCTGAGTCCAAACTTAATTAATGACACAGGATATATGCTTGCTCTGATTGGATGTGGGCAGGAGAAATCTAGGTAGGAAGCAGGGAATACTCAGACAGAAAACATGTAGGTGGGAGATGCACAGGTAGGAAATACATCAAGATGTGTGCCAACCCCTGATTGGGCCTGGTGGAAACACACAACCTCAAGGGATCTGCCTTTAAAACCCTGCAGGAACTACAGCTAGGGGCCATCAAGCCTGATGGCCTGAGTTTGGTCCCAGAGACCCACACAGTGGAAGAAGAGAACCAACCTTTCAGATTGTCCCCTGACCTCTATTCATGTGCTATGGAATGTGTGTGTTCCCCTCCCTGGCTAAGTAAATGGGCTAATTTTTTTTAAAAGAATATATTCTGCAGTAATAAAACAGCAAGCAAGAGACAAGAAGCCACAATTGACTTGAATGAGACTTGAATTCTGGCAGAAGGTAGATAATGGACAAGTAAGTAAGCTTTCTCTGTCACAAGCTGGATGGTGCTAAGACCTTGGGGCACAGTACATGTCAAGGCAGTCAGTTGTGGGTGGTGTGAACAGGACAGTGGCACCTGCATAAAGGCCTGGGGAAAGTGGAGGAGTCATGGGGGCATCTGAAGGACGAGCGTTTCTAGCAGAGGGAAAAGCAGGGCAAGGAGGCAGGTGCTGAGGAGTGTGAGACCTGGCATGGAGTCTGTGGAGCTGCAGTGCCGGTGAAGCAGTGGCTGGCTAGGAAGAGAGATGTATCAACAAGGGACCAGACCATGAGGGGCCTTGAAGGCCATCACAAGAAGTCTGGCTTCGTGCTTTGTTCTAGCTTTGTCTCTGTTGCTGAGATAAAACAATCTGACCAAAAGCAACTTGGCAGAGGAAGAGATTTACTTGGCTTGCATGGCCAGTTGCCATCTGCCAATGAGGGGAGTCAGGGCAGGAGCTCACGGAGGAAATGAAATGGAAACCATGGAGGGACTCTGCTTGCTGGCTGGCTCAGGCTCATGCTCAGCTCAATTCCTTATACAGCTGGCCTCAGCTATACCCCTTTATCCTCTCCCCCCTTATACCACTGGCCCCAGGAATGGCACCACTCACAGTGGGCTGGGTCCCCCTACATCAATTAACAGTCACGACAACACCCTAACAGATATGCCCACAAGCCATTCTGATCTGGGCAAGACCTCAATTGAGACTTATTTCTCAGGTGGTGACTTCAGGCTATGCCAAGTTGACAGTTAAAGGTAGCTGGGACACCTTATATGTAGAACTAGAAGTCTATGAGCAGAGAATGACATCATTCCCGCTTTTACCTTAACACTGTCAACCTAAGTGCCCTTGTCTATAGGAAAAAGGTAAAACAAGTAGGAGAATCAGGAAACAAATTCAACAACCCAGGTGACAGATGTTGGGGAACTGGCCAGGTGGGAGCAACAGAGGCATGGCATATAGAGACGGAGCCAGAGCTCATCATTTTCAAGAATTTAAGCCAACAGGACTCATCCACAAAGTAGAGGTGGGGTGGCAGGAGAGTCATCCATGGTAACTCAGTTGGAGCCTGAGGTCTTGGAGAGGAAAAGGAGGAGATGAGTAGGTTGGAGAGCAGAAGTAGGTTTATTTGATAACTTGAAGAAGAGATAGGAGAGTGTGTGAAGACAGGGCAGTTCCACAGAGGTCAGTCATGGAAAGATGTGTCTGGTACCAGAGGAAAGTCAGAGGGGATACGCATAGCAGAAGATCATAGGAATTTGAAATGGTTCGAAGCTCACAGAGGAGTCCTACCATGTGTCAGCCACACCACTGTCCTTAGTAGTCTGTGATCTCTTTCTCACCTCCCCCGACCCCTGCACCCTGTGTGTGTGTGTGTGTGAGTGTGTGAGTGTGAGTGTGTGTGTGTGTGTGTGTGTGTGTTTGAGACAAGGCTCCACTATGTAGCCCAAGCTAGCTTTGAACTCACAACCCTCCTATTCTAACCTCTCAATTTCTGGGATTGCAGGTATATGTGATCATGCTGGCTAAATATAGCTTTCTTCTGACCAGTTTTCTAATTCTGTTCTCTTTCCCCACTATTTGCAGACCCATGCTGACCTGCACCTACCTTCTACACTGTCTTTAAAGTCTATTAAATGTAACAGTCACTTCAGGGACCTCTTGGGAACTGGTGTGAGGTGCCCTGTCCTCTGTATAGTATTTGTGTAGCTCATTTTTATAGAACTTTTTTTTCTTGCTAAAAATATGCCATTATCCCATGACTTTCTAGAGGGTGGGGTGGAATGGAAAATTATTTCTCCATCTAGCTTGTAAATCTGCCCAGGGAAGCCAGAACACTTACCTACTGTGGGTTTGAGCACTGAAGCCACATGCCCACTGCTGGAAGCCCTTGCAAGTATGTTCAGCCCATGAAAGGAAAGCAGGCCATTCACCCACTCTTCTTAGAAACTCCCTCTGCATGCGCCTGCCACTCTCCATTCCAGTAGATGGCATGGTATTGAGTTCACAGTGTGAAGAAAGTCTGAACATCTGTTCCTGTGGGTCTTCATGATGTCATTTGTTCTGAAACACCCAGATCCCACAGAGACAGATTCTAAATTTAGAAAGAAAAAAAATCCCAGAAGGGGAATTCCCACCAGGGTGATGCTCTGGATTTGAAACACCCAAATATGGCTTTTATGAATGGACCAATTGATTAAGGGAGACACAATCTCCCCTCATTGATTCCCTGAGCTCTGTCCTTTGAACAGAACGGGGAAACAGATGAAAATCAAGTAAACTAAGTAAAGTCACTGTCAGGTTAAATGAGGCTGATAATCAGGATTTCCATGGTTCCAAGAGCTACGGAGTAATGGCTGGTGTATAAATATATATATATATATATATATATATATATATATATATATATATATATATATATATATAAAAGGCTGACTTCAAAATAGTTTCCTTTATATATCATGTTAATCAAACAACTGTTCAAAGAACAATTGACTTGGATCCAGCCTGAGCTAGAAAGAGGTGGGTGCTGGAATAAGGGGTACAGGGATCAGAGGGCTGTGCCCTTAACTGGCTCAGAAAGGGCTGAGGGGTGTCTTTATACACTGAGTGATGCTTCACAGGGGTCATCGAAATGGTTCTACAGAAGAAGGGTAAGACCCTTCTCCAGGTTTTAAAACCAGGGTTTGCTGAAGCCATGCTGGCCAGTTGTGGCTCTAGCATAGGTGAGAAAAGGATGGTATGTGGGTGATATTTGGAAGTCCAAGTCAAGTTGTGACATGTGTGTGTTTAAATGCTTGGTTTTAAATTGGTGCTGCTCTTCTGGGAGGTTATGGAACCTTTGGCCCCTGGGCTTGAGCCTTGAGGATCTCAGCTCAACTCTCCTTTTGGTCCTTCCTATGCTTCCTGACTTGTTAGGATGTGAGGAGATTGGCTTATCAGAAGCAGCTTAAGAGAGGAAGGATTATTTGGGTTCACAGTCTGAAGGTGCAGTGCAGGGGAGAAACCGAGGTGGAGGTCACAGTATTTGGAACGTGTAGCCAAGGCTCCTCAGGGTCTAAAGTCGCCCCCACCCCTTTCTGAGACATTCAAGGGCACAGCCCTCCGATCCCTCTGCCTGTCCAACTCTTTCTACAGTTGGGATGTGACTTTGATCTTTTTGAAGTAAATCAAATCTTAGCTCAGGCTGCCAAGTCATTTTTTCTTAAAACAGTTGCTCAAATATCCTGATATATGAATGGAACTGGAATTCCAACTTAAAGCTCTGGTATCTATTTTTTACTTTAAGTGATATTTTGTTGATTCTTTGAGGATTTCATGTATACACACACTGTATTTTGATCATATTCACCTTGACTCCACTCTAACTTCTCCCAGATCCTTCCCAAACGCATGCTCCCTTCTTTTTGAAAAGACAACCCACCAAGTCCAATTTGTGCGCCCGTATCCTCATGGGTGTGGGGTCATCTAGTGAAGCATGCTCAACCTGCCGGTTCCCCTTAAATAAAACTGACTCTCCTCCTCCAGAAGCCATCAACTGCCACTAACTCCTCAGCTGGGTGGAGAGGGGGTTCATAAGCCCTACTCCCTCCAAAGCCCTACTATCTCAATTGAGTCCTCTTTGTGAAAAAAAATACATCTCTGTCAGTATTTGGAGGTAGTGCTTTAGCTTAAAACTTCAGAAAGATAGCAAATGGTTTGCTCATATTTATACCCGTGGCTTGTGAATGAGAACTTTCTAGAATCATTATATGCATAGTTTATTTTAATTATATACATCTGAGGAGATGAGAGTTCACACACTGCCTGGGGCTTCTATTCTTAGGAAGGCCCTTTGCCTGGCATGTGAGAACTTGAACCATAAACTGGATATGAAACTTTCCATCAATAATAAAGACTTTCCTCCAGCACCTACAGGGTTTGTATGTACACAATGGTTCACTCCAACACCTTTCCTTCTGAGAGTTTACGATTTAGTGCCTGCCTGACAGAGAATGCTTAGATGACCAGTCCCTAGTCCACCCTCAGCACCAAGTCTTTATTGAGCTTCAGATACTTCACACATATAGACAGACCCTCCTGGAGGTATTCAGATGTCCATCCTGAGCCCTTAAGGAGAGGACCCTTAGGGGCTTACCTACAGTTGCCTCTGAGTTCTCCCCATGTACCCTTTCCATTTGATGAGTTCACTTTGCATCTTTTCCCTGTTCTTGATCGTGCGTGCGTGTGTGCGTGCGTGTGTGTGTATTCATCTTCATGTGACAGCTAGTGGTAACTCTTGGATGTCATTCCTCAGGAAATATATATATATATATATATATGGCTTATCATTAGACTGGAGTTTGCCAATTACCGAGATTGGCTGCCCAGTGAACTCCAGGGATCTTTCCGTCTCACATAACTTTTAAATGCAAAACAAATCATGTCAATCATGTTCAAAACTTAGAGTGGAATCCAAATGTCTAAGGTGGCCCCATTTTGTCTCTCTCTCATTGACACCTTCCTTCCTGGCCCTCCATTTTCTCACTCCACTGGCTACCTTAATGTTTTTCAGTTTCCTAACTTCATATTACTTCATGGCTTTTCATGTTTCCTGTATCCGCTGTCTACAGAGCTGTCCCATGATCTTTGTATTCTTCTCCACATGATACAGATCTCTCCCCACACACTTGCTACATGAAAATATATGGTAATTAATGCATTTAGCTTTTCATTATCTCTAAGACAA
The DNA here is from genome assembly GCA_026225945.1 of Cricetomys ansorgei. Taxonomy (NCBI): domain Eukaryota; kingdom Metazoa; phylum Chordata; class Mammalia; order Rodentia; family Nesomyidae; genus Cricetomys; species Cricetomys ansorgei. The sequence goes on along the minus strand of JAMJFZ010004023.1, from coordinate 13,921,061 downwards.
TTGAATCAAAATGCTATGTCAAGAATGGAACCTAGGAAGCCAGCAGATAAAGGTACTTGTTACCAAGCCTGACAACTGGAGTTCAACCCCCAGGACTCACACAGTAGAAGAGAAATAACTCCTATACATTTTCCTCTGAGTTTCACATGTGTGCTGAGGCAGGGCCACAGCCAGACACTTGCAAAGAGCTAAACAAAGAAATGTAATAAAATTCTAAAAAATTGAGTCTGTCTTTGGTGGCTACTTGTCTTGTTGCTGAGAGAAAACAGCTGATGGAAGGAATGGTGTGTTTTGACTCACAGTTTGAGGGTACACAGTTCACCATGGTAGGGAAAGCATGGAAGCTGGAACATGAAGAGGCTGGCTGTGTTGCATCCTCAGTCCAGAAGCAGAAGGACATGAGTGTCTATGCTCAGTTCCCTTTTGCCTTGTCATTCAGTCCAATGCAATAGACTGTGCGTAAGTGCCACTGACACTTAAAGCAAGTCTGTTCTCCTCTCTAGAGTATCCCTTACAGACATGCCCAAGGTTTGTTTCTACAGTGATTCTAAGTCCCATAAAGTTGACAGCCATGATGAACCATCACAGTCTTATTCATTAGTGTATCTCTGGTGCCTGAAGGCAGGTCCGGCATGTAGAGACTTAAGAACTACTTGTTGAGAGAGTGAGAAATAATACATAGGATTTACTGAGTATCTACTATGTACTGGATACTGGGTAAGAACACTGTCCTTCTGAATTCCCACTGAACACTGTGAGGGTTGTCTGCTCTTTAATCCCATTTTATGGATGAGGAAACCTCAACATACACAGATGAAGACATTTTACCATGTGTCAAGGTTTATACAGTTACCAAGCGATTGAACTGGACTTGGATCCCCAGTGGTTCTCACTCCCAAACTCCTGTCATGGCTGCTGAATTATACAACCCCAGTAACATCATCTCCCTACCAGCTGAGGTCCATCAGAATAATTTTAAGGTATCCTGTTTAAGAATTCCTCATGTGCAGGAGCTAGAGAGAGCTCAGTGGTTAAGAACACTTACTACTCTTCCAGAGGACCCAGGTTGAGTTCCAGCTTCCACATGGCGACTCACAACCACATGTAACTATAGTTCCAGGATATGATACCCTCTTCTGACCTCCACAGGTATGTATGTGGTGCAGACATACATACAGGCAAATCACTCATACACATAAAACAAACCTTTTATTTTTAAGAAAGGAATTTGCATACGGCTGTCATAAAAGCTGCTTACATTGTCCCTAAGTGTTGTAAAGGCCATCATTACTGAAAGACTAGCTGTGAGCATGTTCTCAGTCTCCCAATGTTCTGGGCTGCCCCTGTGAAGGGCGTGGTACATAGCGGGACAGGCCTAAGACAGAAAAGGGAATGGAATACTCTACCGCTGGACGCCTACACGTGTGTGTGTGTGTGTGTGTGTGTATGTGTGGGAAGCTAATGTCCAGTGCCTGCCACAATCTCTTTCTACTTTTCCTCATTTATCTTATGTGTTTTTAGTGCTTTGCCTATAGGTATGCCTGGCTATCATGTGTATGCAGTGTCCAAGAAGGCCAGATGAGGGAATGAGACCCACTGGAGTTGCAGACATTTGTGGGCTGCTATGTGGGTACTGGGAATTGAACCCGTGTCTTCTGGAAGAACAGCTAATGCTCTTAACCACAGAGCCATCTCTTTACACCCCCATCTTATCTATCTGTCTATTATTTTGGAGATTACTATGATGCTTATTTAATTAAAAATCCTGATTAAAATAAAACATTGGAAATAAAGCCTTACAAACATTACAAAATGACTATGTAACTTTTGTACTTATTGGATATAAGGAATACATAACATTAGAAATGAAGGCAGTAGCAACGTGCAAACCAAGAATATTCCTTGACATAGTCTTTAGTAAAATGCTGCTCTGGTCAGGTAGTGTCTGACAGTACTGCATACAGGTCTCATTGCTTGGAAGGATAAGCTCTGAATAGCTTCATTCATTAAAAAAAAATGGAGAATCTCTCTCACTGGCCAACAATGACAGAAGCAGCTTTCTGTAATCTTTGCTCGTGTCACTTGCAACCATTGTGTTTAGGGCTTCAGATACACATGTTCTCATCTGACAAGGTCAGCCTCACGTTGAGTGACCACAGTTCTGGCCAGGGTGGAGTCATCTGTGCTGGCACTTTTCATGGAATAGTAGAATCTCCATCAACTTGATGAGGGGATGCTAGGGACAGATGGACTGTGCTTGCCACAGTGGGGTTTCCTCAACTGAGAGCTACCACAGAGGGCTGGCCCAGGACAGCTAATTGAGATTTGGTAAGCAGTGTGATCCATGAGCTTTTCAGGATCTGTTGAAAGTGTCTTAAAGAACCATGGAGTTTGCCCTGAACTGTCCTGCCTTCTCTGCTGAGCAATTTTGGTAACATCTGACAGAGTATCAAATTCCTTGATTGGTTCCTGTGCATAAACTCTCTATCATTACAGGACCCCAAGTCTCTGCTCCCTGTATTGCTACCTGTAAACTCCAGGCATGATAGTGTGTAGAAGGCATGAACAGGGCAAGGATTAATCCTTCCATTTTTCCCCTCAACTGACTTGAGATCTTTAATAAAATCCGTGCCATACATGGTCTTAAAAGCTGCTTTCATTTGCTGCCTCTGATCTTTGAAACAGTTGAACATATGTCCAGAATTGCCTGTTCTTCTGTTCCAAACCCTTGCATTGCTTTGTGGAGAATTTCTGTATCTCTCATAGCATCAAAGTTGGTAGCTAGCTAGGTTTCCCTTGGGTGCCCTGAGTCATCACCGCACTGGCCTGGCTAGGGTAAGTAGCTTGTCCTCCAGGATACTGAGAAAGTATCTGTCCTTCAGGAGAGCCACCTGTTACTAGAGCCTGGGCTGGTCCACCAACATAAGACTGTGAAGGTGGCTGTGAATAGCCAGAAAACCTACTCCACCAGGTGGGTACCAAATCCTTGGGCTCCAGGATAGGCTGGAGCTCCCTTTGGCTGTGAGGTTATTCTGGAACTCGATAAGCTGTAGATGCAGGGTAGCTTCTAGTTCCTCGGTAGTTGCCACTGGGTCCTGGTGAATAAAGACATACTACCATCAGAAGAAAGCCACTGGGATATGGATACCAACAAGGATGGGGAAAGATGACTTCTGACCTGTAGGAGGATATCCGGAAAGGGGTGGGTGGTTGGGGAGATAGCCTGAGTATGGCGTTCTGAACCTGAAATAACATGTTATTTTAGCATCCTACTTAAGTAGCATCACTGGAAGTAGCATACCTTATTTTTCAAGACAGTGTCTCTACCTGAACCTGGAGTTTGTGCCTGGATTTTACACAGGTACTGAGGTTAGAAGTCAGGATTTCAGGTCCAGCTAACACTTTATCTACTGAGCTATGTCTCAGCCCAGAATCTGGCTCTTCTAATTTCTTCCATCTAGGCTTTATAGCTGGGCCAATTCTATACATTTTCCCACTATCTTTATTCTTAAGCTACACTTTTCTCTTGCTGTCTTCTCTCGTTGTCTGGAAGGGAAGATATGCTTTAGCCTGCTCCAGAAATCCTCTGGAGACATTTCCTCAAGCTAAAGCACCAATGAGTTAATACTACAAGAAGGCTCTCTCCCAGTAAGGAACTGGAGTTGGTGGTGGATAGCCTCTTCCTTCAACAGAGAAAACTGAGGTATGTTTCATAGTGTGCTAGAGAGTCCTCTGGTGAGACATTAGTAACCACTCCTTAACTCCTTAACAGACCCTTTGTCAACTCTCCTTCTATAGGACAGCACTCTCTTCCAGAGCCAAACTGCTACAGTCTTCAGGAGTTCTGCTGTGCCTGATGGCAAAAGATCACAACTGGGCCTCCTGACTGTTTGCCTTCCCTCACTGAAGGTGGGCAGGCAGGGGATTGTTGTAGAAGTTTATTTTTAGTTATGTTTGAAATTGTTTTATGCACTGTTGGGTGAGGGGCTATCCTTGGTCTTGGCATTTTGTATTGTCTGCAGGTGTTGGATTTCTGTAGGTGATGTTTAATTGCTTATGATCTGCACATGGTATCAGTAGAACCTCTAGGGAGTTCCGAATCAATAAAACACCTGAGTGCAGACACTCAGGGTTCCACTGTCAATTGAGCATGGTGCTGGCCAGGAGGGTGATTCCCTCTGCTGAGGTCTGGCAGGGCTTCCAGGTATGCAAATGCCTCCTTGTCTCCCTTGCTCAGCATACTGCAGCATACTGCTACAGCAGATCAAGGAACCCTCACCTGAGTATTCAGCCACCCTTTCCAACCAGTTACAGGAAGATCTACCCTAATTGCCTATGGCTTCAAGGCAGATGTGGGAGGGACTAGAGGATATAGGTGGAGAAGGATAAGGGAAGGGGACTCCATCTGTGTAGGTGTGGTGAAGCCATCATCACGGATGAGTGCCTCAGACCTTCCAGTGTGGATGCTCTAAGGTTACCCATGCTCCTACCTCTAACCACTTCATTCATTGCTCTGTAAGTAAGACCAATGTACATATAGGTTCTCAGGGAGGTACTTCAGTGGATTGTTCCTTGGTTTGTTATGGCCTTAGGAAGAAGGGTAGGGTAGGGGTTGTTTATGTTTCTCCCAGGGAAGGAATTTTAATAACACCTTCCTTCTGTGTTTCACCATCTCACCCTCTCTCATGCTCTTTGTGAACTAGGTTTTCCAAGGCTGATGGACTGATGAGGATTTCTGATTGAGGAGAGTTAGAACATAGTAGGGCTGGCTCCAAATGATCTTAGCTATTGTTAGCCTCCTTAAAAACCATGCATGGCCCACCTCTGTGTTTGACTTATGACTTAGGTAAAATCCTGTGTCTGTGTGTCTGTGTGTCTGTGTGTGTGTGTGTGTGTGTAAACAGACCTCTATCTCCCAATCAACCCAAAGGCTAGAACTCATCCAGTAGCACCTGAGATCCATAACAGAGACCTCCCTGATTTTCTGTAACCCACCAACTTAATGTTCCCACTAACACCTTAATTTATGATGTTCTTTATCCTGTTCCTATAAATACTTCACTCTATGGTTACCACATTGGAACATGGCACTGAGGGTAATCTTACTTTGTGGTCACTCATATTTGGCTTCAGAATTAACCCTCCCTTGTTCCCTTTGGGGTGAAAGCTGGTTTGTGTGGACACTCATGTAAACTTATCTACTGAAAGTCTTATATCAGGATCTGACCCAGAGAGACTCTCTCTTTGGTAATCTGCCCTGCCAGCTGGTCTGGATGTGCCCAAGAGTCCTGAGGGAAGAGGAAGTCAGTTTCCCTCCAGACACAGGTTAGATTATGTCTCAGAAAACTGAAAAGCACAGCTTTTGTTAGGGCCTTATTGGGTGCCCTCTGTCTCTCTGCAACTTGGGGAAAGGGAGGACTGCACATATGAGAAAATGATGCTCATTGGGGCATGAGAAGCACCTGGCCACCTGACCACAGGTACTCTAAGTAGGTCTCTGTTAGACAGGAAGATCAGTGTAAGGACTAGATCAATTCTCCTGGCGGGGAGTCTACCTCTGAGTGGAAGTTCCATCAGAAGTAAGTTTTTTTTTTCTCCTTTTGACAGATATTTTTAAATGCTCTTCAGATCATTTTATCATTGCATTTCATCTCCTATTTCATAGTCAGGTAGATGCAGCATGAGCAATTCTTTCTCTAAATGAACACAGGCACATGGTACAGCAGTTTCCCAGGGGTCTTTGCTTCTCTTCTCACAGGTATGGATTAGAAATAAAAACCAGGAGTGACTCTGGATGATGGCCATCTGCAGAGGCTGGAACATCTTGACCACAGCTGCTGATCTGTTACTGCACACTCTTGCATAGTGTCAGCTCCAGGTGCTCATGCTTCTCAGGCTCCTGAAGAAGGTAGGAACCCTCAGAACTCCCTGGGAAGTTATAGGGGCAAAATAGCTTCAAATAGGAGCTCTGAAGTCAGCAGAAATACAGGTTTACTCCCTGATCGCAGAACAGACCCCTTTATCCTTGCAGAGCATTGGCATACCCACGTCCACACCCTGGAAGCGTGGAAGCATGTCAGATACCCAATAAGTCTGCCAAGGGCAGAGGATCACGTGTTCTGTGCATTCATGTTGTGTTTCCCCATGACTCCTTCCTTTGCTATTCACTAGAAGTAGATCCACATAGCAACATTCACAGCCAATGGCAGTTCACTGTGTGTTACTTCTGAGCACCACAATATTTCCTTAAAGAAACACGCACCTGCAAATGGAGTTTCTCAAATGACTCCTGGGTACTGTCCAGAGGAACCCTGGCAACATGTACAAATGCCTTCTTATTTTCCAACACAGTCACAAATATTGTCTATCTTTCTCTAGCATTGGGACCAAGGTTCAATAAACATTCAGGTGGCAATTTTGGGGGTTTGACAGCGGGCAGACAGGAACGATCAGTACGTGTCATTTCCACAGGCACTATGAATGTTATTGTTTCAGTGTGGAACATAGAGACTCAGGGGGGAAAGATCCTAGAGTTAGCTTCAAAATGAAGGAATTTAAGCTATGGATGTGGGAAAATCTCCATTGGAAGAGAACAGAGAAAGGAAGAAAGAGACAGATGAAGGCATCGGAGCCTTAAAAGTGAGGTGATCATATAATTTGTTCCTGAATTGCAACACATTCAAAAGTGATAGGGAGCCACTGTCGGTAATGAGCCTGAAGTGTTGCATGTAGTCCATGATTGCACTGAACACACAGGGTGCATGGTTATTCTAACACCAGAATCAATCAGCCTATTGAGGGGGCTGTTGATGGTTTCTGTTTGGTTCTGCTGGAGACAGAACTCAAGGCTGTGTGCATGGTAAAAAAAAAAAAAAAAAGCACTCTGCCAATTGAGCTATACCCTGAGCTCCTTAATTTCCCCTTTGTTTCCTAGAATAAAGGTCTGGACCCTTTACTCGGTCTTTCCTTCACTCCTGGGATCTTCATCCATGTCTACACTAACACAAAAAAAGTTAACTCTTAGTCCCAAATAGCTATTTCAACAGGTATCTAGAAGAACATACATAGATGGAGTGCCTTCTAGTTCTCCCTCCCCTTTGACTCTCTAACCCTGTGTAACCTGGACTCCTCCCAACCCCACCCCTTCCGTTTTCAGACCAGACTGACAAGCTATCCCTGATTTAATCTGAGTCAGGGTGGTTTACGCAGGTTCAGATGAACAAGACCATTCTGCATGCCAGAGATCTCTAAGAACCAAATAGAAGTTGGTTAAAACCAGTTTAAATTGGTTCAGAGCAGGTAAAACCCAACCTCCATAGATCCAGCTAGAGAAAGCTAGCCCAAACAGGAAAAATGATTCCAGAGAAAAACAGATCTGATTCAGTTCAGAGTGGCTGATTGAGACCAGATAAGCCTGCATCTGCCCTACTCTGTGGATTATACTGGGTGAGGGGAGACAGGTCAGAAAAGAAGCTGGGCGTGGCCCCGTGGCTGCCTTACCTTAGAAGCAAAGGGTGTGAAGTGACTCTCAACAGAGCAAACAGAATCTAAATGAAAGGAGTTTAAAATCACATATATCAGAACAGACTGTTTTAAACTCCCTCAGGTTGGCTCTGATTTCAATAGCTCTACCCTGGCTGATTAGAACCAGCTTTGACCAGTTTAAACCAGCTTGATCTGGCAGCATTGCCAGATGGCTTCACAAATACTTCAATTATGCATTTATTAATGGGAGAAAGATATGGCTAGATCACTAATGTTATTCTACATTATAAATGTTTGCTGGTGCTGAGGATGGAACTTGGAACTTCAAACATGCTAAGCACTCCAAGCCTCACCCTGTGTCTTATTGTTCACAGTTTGCTTTCATAGATTATTGAAATATAAAGTTACCTATAGAGGTGCATTTTCAGGCATCTGGTCTCTGGACATCCCAAGGAGACCAAAATCCATGGATATTAAATTCCTTGTATAAAATAGTACAATATTTTCGTATTTGCATGTACATCCTTACGCAACCTCTAAGTTAGCTTTAGATTCATATTCATACTTAATGAATATCAATTATGCAGGTAGTTGTTATAATCTATTGTTCAGGAAGGGTTAGAAATCCTGTAAATGATCAGAATAGATAAAAAATTTAAGGAAAGGGTTAATCTATTTCTTTAATACTTTTATTTATAATTTGAGTTTCATACAATGTGTCTTGATAACACCGTCTTCCCATTCCTCCCTGTTCTACCCTCCTTCCCCTGTGCCCTCAAATAATAAGACAAAAAACAAATACAAATACAAATAAAAGAAAATTAAGTCCAATTAGTGTGGCAAGAGTATGGATCTCAGGCATCATCAATGTTCTGGAGGCTGCAGGCTTCTCTGCTGATGGATAATCACCTGGCTGTACTAGTCCAAGACAAGGCATGACAAAGTTCAACCTGAAGTTGGACCTCTCTGTCTAAGCCCACAGGTACCCAGGCCTTCACCAGGCCCCTGGACACCAAGTAGGCACTCCAATATCCTGCAAGTACCAAGGCATCCCACAGGGTTCCCCAGATATCCCACAGGCACCAGGGCATCCTGTGGGCTCCAGGGCATCCTGAAGACATCTGGGTATAATTCAAGCACTGGGTCAACCCACAGACACCTGAATCTCGTGCAGGCAAAAGGGCATCACACAGGCACCAGACACCACACATGTTCCAGGACATCCCTCAGGCACCAGGATATCCTGAAGTCACCCAGACTTCCTGCAGGCAACAGGACCTTCCAAGGGCACAAGGACATTCCCCAGATGCCTGGACATCCCACAGACACTAGGACATCCTCCAACCTCCAAGTCATCCTGCAGACACCCGAGCATCACCCAGGCACCCATATATCCCATAGATACCAGGATATCCCAAAGGCACGAGGGCTTCCCACAGGCACTTGGACATTCCACAGGCACCAGGACCTTCTGTAGAGACCAGGGCATCCTTGCAGCTACCTGGACATCTCTTAGGCACCTGGATATCCTTCAGGTACCCAGATATCATACAGGTACGCAGATATCCCACAAGCACCAGGACTTCCTGAAGGCACCAGGACATCCCCCTGGGCTCTAGGGATCTCAAAGATGCCTGGGCATCATGCAGTCACTAGACCAACCTGAAGACACCCAGATATCTCACAGGTACCTGGATATCCTTTAGGCACCCAGATATCCCACAGGTACCAGGGCCTCCTACAGGCACCAACTTCCTGTGGGCACCAGGACATCTTCTGGGATCCAGGGAATCTTGAAGATGCCTGGGCATCATGCAGGCATTAGGCCAACCTGTAAACACCTGGATCTCTCACAGGTACCTGGACCTCCCACAGGCACATGGATACAGGTACCTGGCCATCCCTCAGGCATGAGTCAATTTATTTTTAATTGTGTGTGTAGTCTGTGTGGGAGTCTATGCATGTGTGTAGGTGCCCCTGAAGGCCAGAATAGGGCATCATGGGATCCCTTGGGTTTAGAGTTACAGACGATGTGAGCCCTGATGTGGGTGCTAGGAACTGAACTACGGTCCTCAAGAGCACTATGGTTTTTAACCATGGAACCATTTTCCAGTCCCATATACAATTTTTACACCAATGATTTCAATCTGTTGTTGGTTAAATCCATAGAGGTGGAATTTGTGGATATAGAATTGTTTTTCATTGTTTCTCTCTCTGGCCTGTCAACATAGTTTTAATCCAAAGTAGGATGTTGAGGCTGAGGCTGGCAAGATGGTTCAGTGGGTAGAGTACTTGTTGCCAAGCTTGACATCTGAGTTCAGTCCCTGGGAACCACATGATGAAAGGAGAGGACTGAAAATTGTCTTCTGACTTCCACAAGTACGTTATGACACCCCACCCCCCAATCAATCAATCAATGTAATTAAATTTTTTCACAAGTAATCTCTTAGCTGAGTATGGTGATATATACCAGCAATGCTAGTATCACAAAGCTGGGGCAAGAAGATCACAGTGCCAGGCTAGTGTGGGCTGCATACGGAGACCCTGTTTGTTTTTTATTTAAAGGTTCCTTAGTGATTCAGCACTTAATTTGTTATATCCTCTGATCTATAGATTTCCCTTGACATTAAAATACTTATTCCTCAAATCCTTTCTTACACTGTTTACGAGCCCAAGTTTTAATCAACTTGGGAGCAAGTTGTTTGCCTAAAACCAATTTTTTTCCCTTAATTATCTGGAGAGGAACTTCCTCCAGTGGAAGGAAAGGCTGTGTCCATGTGCCAACCTTCTCATGGAGATATTTTTGGGAAACTTTTTCTTTTCATGGGAACAACACAGTTGAATGACTTCATCCAAAGTAATTCATGAGGAGCCAGACCCACAAGAGGGCACATTTTCAAAGGGAAGTGATCCCCAAGGATCTGAGAGGACACTGTGTCCCTGGGAAGAGTCATTCTTGTAAATACACCAGCCACTGCCCAACAGTCCTTCCATAATCTCAATACACATGAAGTTCTGATAAAAACCCTTTCACATTTTCTTATTCAGAGTTTCTGAACTAACTCATCCATCGCACGGACCTCCATCACTTGTACAGAGTCCCAGACGTCCCGGCTGATGGATAAGGTGAAAATGAATTCAGACTCTTGAAGAACGCCTAGGAGCCAGAGATTAGTAATGATACTTATTTATCCAAGAAGAAGAAATAAAAGATATAGAGACTGAACAAAAGTTAAAGTATAATCCAATTCAGATTGAAAACTAAAATGGAAAGACAATTCACATGAGCCACATTTTAAATGTATATCTTTCCCAGACAGAAGGAAAATATTGGACTTTGTATTTCAAAACCAGATACCTACCAGCCCTCAAATCAAGTCTAATCTGATCAAACTTGTTTAAATAATTTCTCTGCAAATAAAAACTTTCCACAGTTGTTTAAACCAGTTGCAATTGAATTAAAATGAGAACTGCCTTTTAATGGTCCCACAGTGACCTTCAGGAAGGCCAGGTCTTGTGAATAAAATGCCACCTTTCTGTGTGCTGACCCTGAGGAAACACTTTCCAGATTTTAAG